>OZ010577.1:1609209-1704209 GCA_963932145.1 Acanthosepion lycidas
ATATGGTGTTTCTTATATGAGCCCCAACTGTGTTTTTCTGGGATTTACAGTAAATAGTTTTTGTACTACAGGTGTCCAATATTATTAATAAGCAATGGAGGATTTAAACTTAAACCTATTAAGTAAATTAGTTGACTTATAGATTGTGGATAATACCAGAGCACCCAATAAAAATACGCGTACATATCTTAATACACACAGACACACACACAGACACACAGACACACACACAGACACACACACACACACACACACACACATATATATATATATATATATATATATATATATATATATATATATATATATATATATGCATCTTACATGTCCGTGCCTATATGCAACTATACGTACACATACATATACACCCCCACATATATTACAAAAATCGAAAGGAAATGTACATAATAACAGAAATAAATAATAATAATAATAATAATAATAATAATAATAATAATAATAATAATAATAAAATTGAAATTAAATTGCAAGAAATTGGTATGAACCCCGCCCAGACACGGTTACGGAGATAGGATCTGTAACAATTGTATGCAACTTCACGATACACACAGACAGAACAATCAAAGCTAACTGTCCAGACATAGTCATTAGAGAACGCAAAAATAAAACTTACCTTCTTATTGACATGGCAGTTCCTGCAGACTTCAATGTATATTTGAAGATCTTCAAAAGCTATCAAGACCTTGTAATTGAAATCTCAAAAAGCTATCAGGACCTTGTAATTGAAATCTCAAAAATGTGGCACATGAGTATATTAACAATTCAAATTGTAGTTGGAGCCCTCGGATTGATTGGAAAAGATTCAAGTAGACTCATTGAAGGAATCCCGGTATTCCCATACCTTAAAGAAATTAAAAAAAAATTGTACTCAAAAGTTCAGTCCACACCTTATGAAGGGATTTATCTATGTAAAATATGAGCGATTTTTTTCCAAAACTGCTCAGTGGAAAATGTCATTATGCCATTTCTGACATTAGGTCTCTGGTTGGGACCCGGAAAGAAATGTGTATACACCAAATTCCAAAAGAAATGAAATAATAAAATTAATAATAATATCCATGAAAGATACCTTAAGAGACATGTGCTTTTAAACATGGTAAACAACATTTCACAGTCAAACTACTCCGCTTCTACGCACTGGGCGAAATAATTTTCCAAACTTTTTTATTATTAATCTCGTAAAGTGTAAGCCAATAAAATTAAGTTTTAGCCTTTTTGCTTTAATTCCCTTCTGTTTTTCCATAAAAAAAAGTGTGGAAGTACCTACAAGTGACGTTACTGTATATATAAACTGACATTTAAGTTATTTATATTAACATTTTTGTTCCCATCCGGAAGTTTATCAACTTGTAATCAATCGTAGATAAAGCAGAATTCATGATACACTGCTAAACGAGAAGCCATACTTCTCACATCCGGGTCGCAGAAAGGAATCTGAAATAGATAAATAAAATTTGCCCTTTAAGTATATGGGTTTCATCATAAACGCTGTGCTTAAATGTGGAAAGTCAATTTCGAGTAGAGGCCTTCACTTAATGAGACGCTTATCGTTTCTGACGTGGGTGTAAAATTAGCCTGCTTATTGTTTTTATACAAATTGTTGTCGGAGCTGAGCGGAAGAATAAAAAAGAAGCGGAAGTACCTATGAGGCCATTTTGTATTTTACTGGATTTCTTTTTACCCAGGTGTAATTGTTCAGACAGCTGGCGTAGACGTCAACCATTCGCTATTTTTTTTTTTTTTTTTCAGATTTTTTTTCGGATTTGTGTTGAGATGACTGATACAGCGGAACATCCTTTTTCTATCTACAGGATAGAACTATTCTAATTCATATAGATGGCATAGAGGTCAGAAAACCATAAAATCTTTGTTCAGAATCCCGCGTACCCACAACAAAATGGAATCAGAAATGAAAAAAAAAAAAGGATAGATATAAAATAAAGTAAAATTTTAAAACAACAAAAAATAAAAAAATAAAAATACAAACAAATATCCTAAGTAAAGAAAAGGCATGAAGACGGCAGTCGGGGACTCCAGTTTAAAAACCTGTTATGGCTTTTCTCCCATGCTTATCAATATGGCGGAAGTCTCTGGGTAGAATAAACATTGTACATACCTAGCAAAATGTATGAACTGCTGCTTGATTTAATCTGATACCAGGAAATGAATTATATCTGCTTTGGCTACTGACAGAAAAACAAATTGTCATGTTCACGAAATCTCAAAAATTCGTAAAGCTTTGTTACACAATGCGTAAGCTGGCCCGGAATAGCAAACTACTAGTCGGAGATCTGATAACACGAACTGAGTGACGGTGTAGGGGACTCCGTGGACGTGGAATTCTGGCAGTGATGGATTGATGTCAGGCATTTTTTTATATATAAAACTGAAAACGCTTGAAGACACTGTAATGGCTGTAAAAAATTGAAGATTTAAGGAGCCTCACCACACCCTGATTTCTCATTCATCTCGCTTTCTTCTAGAAATGATGCTACAACTGTTGTCCCTCATAGAATAAAGCAAGGAGAAAAGAAAATTGTCCGTTGTTGATACAGTCTACGGTGTAGGCTGTGCTCTAAATAATTGAAACCAGATAGGTAAGGAAAAGCAACAGCTTAAAAAGAAGATTTTACTAACGACTAAGGAAGACTATTTGGTTCGAACCAAGTAATATCTGAAGGACATGGCATAATATGAGTCACCGTCAAAGGCGTTTTCGGGTCCCCGTCTTTATGTTGATTTCACTTGGCTACATTCGTCTTTTGGTATGGGGGGATCGCGAACAGGAGGCATGATCAAACGCATTTGGGATTGGAGTTTTGATCTGATTGTCAGAAAAACCCTTACTTAAACACATTGCTTGTCACAAAACGAATGTTCTCCCTTTAGCGAATGGTAATCTATGCTCTGAAATTTTCTCTTAAATACAACTTTTGTCGAGAAAAGCATTATATCAAGTATACCTGTGAGGCCTGCCAGATTATTGGATTAATATGACTATGGAATATTATCGTTCCCGTGTCCTTGGGTACTCAGATTGAAAAGCTTCAGTAATGACGAACGATCTCTCACCTAGCTGGTCATTCGGCGAGAGATCTGTATAAGCAATGATTTTCGCAGCAGGGCTTGATTTTACGCTAGAATGCTTTCATTGCTGTGAAAGGAAGGAGTCCATTGAGCAAGCCTTCTTTCATTATGCGGTCGTACACCAGTTGTGTAGGCTTGTTGATGGTTCGAATGAATTCGATAATATTCTTTGATTTGGAAGTTAATTACATCGACGTAGCCTCATAGCTTGACTAGAAAAAGTCATTGCGTATTCCTTGTGATTATGAAATGTAATGCAAATCGTGAGTTAACTGAATAGATTGACAGAAACCCATGACAATTCGTCCTATTTTCCTCTTCATTTAATCGCTTACTTTAATCATCAGCTTCATGTCAACAATTGAATAGAAAAAGAGAGGCTGTTTTTGGAGCACTTTATTGCGTAAGGAGATCGAATATGATCATATTTTGGGGGATTAAGGCCGCATCACTTTGAAACACTAGTTCTTGTACAATCACAACGTCAAACCTGGTCAGTACCAAGATGAGTGACCACTTGGGTATATCAAATTCTGTAAACTTGGATGTGCAGGTGGTGTAATGGACAATGGACCGGAATTTTTAATCGGAGAGCCGAGCTCTAATTTCAACTAGGTGTGTTATATCCACTTGGGCGCAAATATCTTTCGGAAAGGTGTAAATCCACTGCTTTACCCTCCATCTATTGGTTAATTAGTAAGATTTATATCATTAAATCCTTATTCTCTCAAAAAATATGATTACAATCTATTTTCTGGCTTTAAATAACTTGTAAAAGACTGATAAGACGTAGAAAGCGAATCAATGTTCTTTTTGCATTTTACCCCTTTTTCTCGAACTGTTAACTTGATTTTTATGTCACATTAGGTTCTTGGGGATTGGATCCCCACTATAACTGATTTTATTTCTAAATATTTTGTCGCGTTTAAATCATCGGTAAGGAAGGTATAATTTTAAAATGAGGTTATTATGAATAGTGTGTCTGTAAATGAAATTGTAAATACGGCTTTAGAATTTTCTTCGAGAAAATATTACTTTTTTGTTATTCCATGAAAGATCCAGAATAAATGAGATTTTATGATAAGAAGAACTGATGAATATCGGAATTATAGTAAATATTATAAAACCAAATATAATATTGTATATAACTGGACGATAAACAGCTTACAAGGTGTTATGTATGTACCAAAGAACAGTTGCTGCCTGTTTTGTGGTGCCATTTTATTTCATTGCAAATGACTTCCTTTTATTGCAGTTCCATAAATGGTTTCATTTGACAGGAACAATCATAATATCACATTTATTTTAATTCTTTCTTGAGATAAAATAGAATTTTAAACAATCAACAAACTTGAGCAGCAATTTCTCATTTATACAAGTTTGTTACAAGCCAATGAAGATATTGTTTTATTTGTTTTTCTATATTTTTGATCATTAATTTCCGGTACACGTTGAGTTGTAACCTAGGAAAGGTTACTGAATGAGAAATAACCAAAACGGAGGTTGAAAATGAAATGGTAATCTTCAACAAAATACAATACTCGCCAGCGGCGTGAAGTAGGTAAACCACTGCAAGTGGTGGCCTACTTAGACTGCATATTACCCCTACTTACAGGTGACTAACGTATTTATGAGGATTGGAACTTACTCATTAGTCTTCATAGGTACGGTAAATAACAGAAAGAAAGAAAGAAAATTGGGACATAGCCAGCAGTGTTCATAGGTACGGTATATAACACATTTAAGTCTAAATTATCCAATGTCTGAATAACTTCGCTTTGACATTATCAAAGCTGTTGGTTTTTATGCTATATCACTCTCTCCATTTAAAAATATAGCTTTCCAGCGTGATCACGTGACTTCTAGTTTAGTCCTTTTCTTGATATACTGAAAATATATTTAGTATGTTTATTCTTAAATTTGATAGTTTTTATTAATGTTAGGTTATTATTCGTTTATGCTTAATGCTTCTAATATTTGTAATCGTTTTTACAGTTTAAGTATATAGCACATTCGTGTTGGTGAGGATTTGCCGAATTTATTTTTGTGTCTTTCCTTTGTGTTGGTTTTTAGATATTTAACTGAGATATTGTAAAATGAATGCCACATTAACTGACGCGATGATGTAGTAGTCGTCAAGCTAATGTATATGTTGTTTGAGAATTTATAGATAACATTAGTTTAATCAAGTTTTTTATTGTTTATTTCATTGCCACTGATGGTTGATGTGATAGCCTTTTGAATGTCCGAATTTTTTCTTCATATCTCATTCTCTGATAAATCTTCAATAGAAATGAAACATATTCGACTGTTAAATGTTCTTTAACATATATAACAGAAGATGGCTATAGCCTTGTATGGCAACAGGTCTAGGAGAAGGACAACTCTGAATTCTAAAAAAATTCGAAATCTGCGGAGGGTCGTTTGGGGACTTTGTGGCACTTAGATTGTCCTGCACGAAACCTTCACCACGATAATCAAATCTCATATGCTGTTGCCGGACTGTCAGTTTCCTGGGAACTGATCTGATTAACCCTCATACGTCGAATTCGACGGGAAAGTCGAGAATATATATATATATATATATATATATATATATATATATATATATATATATATATAATAGATTCAATTTACTAATACATTCATATTACACTAAGCTTATAATTTTTAAGGCTTCAATTCAGTTACCCTATAATTTAAGAATACTTTATTTATGCTGTAATTACGTTTAATATCACAAAGAAAGCGAAACGTATTGTTAGTGATCACAAATGAAACCAAGCATTTAATTATATTGCTTTAATTTTTATAAGATAAGCATTATCAAATAATTGAGCCATTAGCTCATATGGACAATGTATCTACGTTCTTTATGATTCTCGTACAAAAAGACATTTAATATCTGAAAATATTTCCTGCGGCCAGTAATTAAGTATTACTGAAAGAAATGGTCTTTTATATTTTAATCTAAATCTTTAATATCATATAGTTTAATCTAAATCCTGAATGGTATGTTGTTTAATCTAAATCATGAATGGGATATGGTTTAATCTAAATCGTTAATGCTATGCGGTTTAATCTAAATCCTGAATAGGGTGTGGTTTAATCTAAATCATGAATAGGATAAGGTTTAATCTAAATCCTGTATGGGATGAGGTTTAATGTAAATCATGAATGGGATGGGGTTTAATGTAAATCCTTAACGCAATGCGGTTTAATCTAAATCCTAAATAGGATGTGGTTTAATCTATGTCCTGAATGGCATGTAGTTTAATCTAAATATTGAATAGGATGGGGTTCAATCTAAATCCGGATTGGGATGTGGTTTAATCTAAATACTGAATAGGATGGGATTTAATCTAACTCCTGAATGGCATGTAGTTTCTGATGTAGTATGTGCTACACATGATGAAATAGATAAACCGTAAAACTAAGAGGAGTTGACCTATGGTGACCCAACTATGTACTAGGATAAGGGATAAGAAAGTTGGCATTCTACTCATCAGAACATGAAAATAGTTGGGTGCTTCAGAGGGTTAACATAGTGATTAAAACGGATCTCAAAGTATATTAGTGGGTGGAAATCAACGCAGCTGGACATAAGATGTGCACAGAAAAGTAAAAACAACCAGCTGACAGGAACTTATATAAACGCTCGTCCTGTTAACGTGAGGAAGAATTTGTTTCCGGGAAAGGAAGAACGAACATTCGAAAAAAGTCAATTTGACGGATTTCAGAATTGAATAAAACAGTTACTTACGCATGGAAAATTGTCTCGTATTTTGATTTGATATTACTAACATAATATTGCAGTAAACACAATTTCCCCTCTAATGAGGTATAAATGTCTACGCAACATTTACGCATAAGGACGTCCGCTACGAACTTTTGTTGATTCTTAAAAAATGGAAAATAAAAATGTCGCTTTTCACTGATTGTTTTGGGATGTAATTCAAAGAAGAGTTTAAAAATACCCACCACTAATTCAACGCCAATGACTTCTTTTCTCGCAATTTCCACATGTGGATCCCCCTTCTGTTTCATTACCTCACTGATAACTGCAAACTTCAAAAATTTAAATGCACCTTCAATCACCATGTTTCGTCTTCTTGAAAGCGATTTAACCTTTCCTCAAGATTCGCTATACCCAGTCCTTTCTCTTTTTCTCTCACTTTCATTTTCGCTTCTTGTAATTCTCTGCATACTTGTGGCATTGGTCTGAAATTATTTCTATAAAATAACCATGTCATTTGGGATATATTAGGTTGGTTCAAAAATAGTGTCGTTTTCTCACATAGTAACATATGTGAGAAAACGAAATTATTTCATGAGTTGAATGTGCATATTTTGAATGAGTTGAATGTGCATATTTTACAGTTCTCAGCTATGGTAAAAAATATTCAGAGAAAAATACGTTTACAGTGTGATTTTAATAAACTTTAAGTGTTTTAAAATAACCAATTTTGTGGAATATTAGATCTCTCCACATTTCAATTCAATATTATGGTAATGATATTAGCCGTTTCCTTATAAGGAAACATTCGGCATTCATTGATCAAGCAGCCAGTACTGATGTCGGTTGAAATTTATAAAAATTTTCTCTTAAAATTTTTTTTCAGGAGAATAGGTTTCTCAAGTCCAGTAGCTGTTGTATCTTTTTCCCATCTTGAGGTGAGTTTCCTTCTTAACCTTTTGTTTGAAGTAGCGTGGAATGTCAACATCTTGATTATGTCATTGCTTTCTCTTTGATTTACATGTTATATCTATTTTAGCTGTTACCCATGTAGACAATGCTCAAGTAATGTTTCTGTTATTTGACACAATCTTTTGGGATTGTGTAGCGCCATTCGGCAATGTTCGACAAAGTGTGGTCTTTGTCAAAACACATAGGCTTCACTCACTCAAAGCCATTTTTAACGATTGATATTAGAAAGTGGTTTTATACAGATGAGAGTTTAGATATTTCTGAATAGGTTTGACGCCCTGCATGACATCCATAAAAAAAACTCGTTATGACGAGGCTATTTAAGCACATGGCTCGAATTTTCCGGTTAAGGTTTTGTTTTTGTAACAACTGGTGGTATTGGGCAAAATTACCTCTAACACAGCTTATTCTATGTTCGATTCTCTTATCTCCTATACTAAATTATAGTAAAATAAATTCTACAGCATCGGGGTAAACCTAATGGTACTTTAATGAATGGGGTGAGGTTTTTGGAGTCATTTTTTTTTTAAGAAAAAGCAGAGAATACCAGAGAAAACAGCAGTAGTTCCTTTATAGTTTCTGTTTTTTTCTTAAATGTTTCTGATGTCTCACATGTTATTTCTATGATATTATAGTAGAACTACATTTCCTGCTTCAACTGTGTTCTTCATCTGTAATAAATTGTGCAACATTCACTGGCATACAGGAGATTAGGCATTATATAACAATTTATCTCACTTTCCTTTTTTTCTAAGGATTCTTTCTTAATTAATTACTATTGAAAATCCATTAATTAAGCTGAACACGTTAGCAACGACGAAGTTTTAGAATAAATAGAAACAAAAGACACACATATTTAGCATAAGAAAGAGACACTTGAAATTTCTAGAGCACACCATGAAGAAAGAGAGCTTGGAAAATGTGTCACTCACAGGAAATATTGACGGCAAAAGGGACAGAAAAAAAACAGCGCATAAGCCCTGCCTAATGAGCTTGTGTCAATGGTTGGCAAGATCAGGGAATAGGGCCAATAGACAAAGGACAAACTTTACTAAGAGCTACAAAGAACAGAAGTAATTGAGGAGAGCCATGACTGCTCACCTCCTGAAGGGACACGGAACATAAATGAAAAAGCGCAGTTGGACACTCATACGGCGAAAATGGCATTACAATTTTAAGGACCAGTTTCTG
Organism: Acanthosepion lycidas; assembly: GCA_963932145.1. Lineage (NCBI taxonomy): Eukaryota > Metazoa > Mollusca > Cephalopoda > Sepiida > Sepiidae > Acanthosepion > Acanthosepion lycidas. The sequence goes on from OZ010577.1 coordinate 1,618,217, forward strand.
TCAAAAAGACAATTAATAATGACCTGAAGATTTATATCTCTCTTTCTACTTGGAAGTTGTCTTTCAAATGTTTCTATTTCGTTAGCTTAGCTTAGTATGAACGACAATGCTAATAAAAATATCCCCAATGAGGATTAGGGTTAACGTTAGGATAAATAATAGTGTAATTATTTTACAACATGCATTATATTTATCATGTAGATAATATCGTAGTATATGTTTCTCTGGGCTTAATCGTTGAGTACCCGATGAGAAATGGCTTTTACTTAGCTAAGCTATTATTTTTTTTTTTTTACACTGACGTTCATCCTGTACAAGGCCCGAGGGCTACTCGAAAAAGATAGTTAAAAGGAAGAAGCACAGCTTATGCGGATATTCTTGAAAGATGAACAGGTTCGGATTATAGTGGTCGGAGAAACAACCTCTTGTGAGTCGATTCCACAAGGCAAAAGAAGCTGTTCGGGTGGAACTTACAACTCATCAGGAGAATACGAAAGAAATGGGGATGATTCATTACAATGGGTGGGGCATGGTGGATCTTAGGCGTGAAGGTTAGGATTGATGGAACGAAGGACTGTAGTTCAACACAATACTATCCCTGGTTACATCTAGCCATTTCAACTGCAAAATGATGAAAGATTGTGGCCAATCTTGAACTGCGTTTATATTCATAAAGTCTAGGTACCATTATATATATATATATATATATATATATATATATATATATATATATATATATATCGATCAGTCACTCAGTCGACAGCTTGACCAAGGTATCTAGCACCTCGATCTTTTAACAATGGTGTTCCCTCTGTGCCACTCGAGGTAGAATGTTACAGAATAAAAAGTACAGCTTATGCAGTTATGTGCAGAAGATAATAATTAACCCTAGCTTAAGATTATAGTGATCGGAAAAGCAACCTCTTGGGAGTTGATTCCACAAGGCAGAAGAAGCTGTGCGAGTGGAACTTACATCTCAGCTGGAGAATACGAAAGAAATGCGGATGATTCTTTACAATGGGCGGGACTTGGTGGATCATAGACGTGAAGGTTAGGACTGATGGAACGAAGGAGTGTTGTTCAGCAGAATACTCTCCATGGAAATAGCGACAAAGCAGTGAAAGGCTTTCTAGGTCTCATCTGTGAGAAAAGGTTGCAGAGTGGGAAATAATTCTTCGGCTACAAGACCACACAGGCGATTAAGAACTCTATCGAAAACACAAAGTGAAGAATATGCAGCTCTTGCTAATCGATGGAAGCAGAACTCCATTTTCGTCCTAATCTGGCTCTTGTAAAAGTAGAGGATAACAAAAATGGTCATATACTTTGCTGGAACGGATCAGGGAATTCAACATTTTTCCAGCATCATTAGCGATGGATTGAGTTTAAATCCAAATAGGCGCTCAAGACACAAGGCCTCCTTTTGCAATTGGTGAAAGCACTAAGTCCGATCAGCGATAGTGGACGGTGGTTTTTGTGGCACTGAATGTGACCAGGCAGTTTTTCCCCGACTTGAGATGCTAGAAGATTAGACGTAATTACAACCAGAATATTAAAAAAATTACAACCGGGATCGAAGACCTCGTAAACAATTTTGCAATGTCCTGCACAATTGTCATCATTAAATATTCTATTCACCTACAATTTTGTTGTGTTATGACCCTAATCATAAGTACATGTTAGTAACGTCGGATATGACTACAAGACTAAATATTCCACAAGTAAAATAACCATATACTGATATCTGGGATCCATTAACTTATCGTCAGCCGTGGTTCTTCTCGCGATGATGTGAAGAACTCTGCCTTACCACGCATGCGTTGGGAGTTAATATATATTCATTTCAATCGGCTATTTTGCCTGTGTATATCCCAATATTCTGCATTTGGTAGCTATGATGTTACTGCCTAAATCAACCGACCGAGCCACCTGGATCTTTTTATATTCTGTGCTGACACCAAAAATGAAACTTAATTTATTATCTTTTAGGAAGATCCCAATACATATTAGGGCCGCCGCATATAATCTTCAAGGCCAATTTGTTTTTCTGATACATATTAAATTTGATTTAAACATCTGGGATTTTGTGGTGTCAATTGTATACTAAAATATAAGAATGACATTAAGTAGGCAACTAGAGGTTTCCACATTTTAGTTTAGTTATGACCATAATGTTGAAGTGCTAGGCAATAATGAAACTTACAGGTAATTTCCGCTGGACATTCCTGAATGTGCATCTCCCCAAATCAAGCGGTCAGATGCTAGTAAAAAAAAAAAAATTTAATTCGTAGAGAAACAAAGAAAAATAAACTAACATTAATGATTTGGATTTGCAAATATTTTCATCGTAATAATATTTTTACGTGACTGGTATATTTTCTAAGATGACCCGTCAGGGAATTAAAAAAAATATAAAAACAGTTTGCAGTTTATCTATATTTGTTTATTTTGTTTTATTACCTTATTTAGTTGCAAATTTAGGAGTTACCGTGTTTGTGCCAAGATGTTTCCGGATCATCTTTGGCTTTTGGGAAAATGGTGGTGATAATTATATATCAAAGCAAACATAAGACATACACCAAATAGATAGATAGATAGATAGATAGATAGATAGATAGATAGATAGATAGATAGATAGATAGATAGACATGAACATACTGAGATGAGAGGGAGGTAGCTATCAGTATATATATATATATATATATATATATATATATATATATGCTTACATATATATATATGCTTACATATATATATATATATATCCTTACATATATATATATGCTTACATATATATATATATATATATATATATATATATATATATATATATATATATGCTTACAAGGCTTGCTACCTACCTACTTAGATAGATAGATAGATAGATAGATAGATAGATAGATAGATAGATAGATAGATAGATAGATCTCAGTCCGTTCAGATTTATCTATCTAGTTAGTTAAACATAGGCAAATTACATGCAAATGCAAAGAGATTGAGATGAACAGTTGAAGAAGGAAAGAATAAAGATATGAAGATCTGGAAATTAAGAGAAAGTGAGGGAGATGGAGATACAGAGATGGAGAGAAGTAGAAGTGGATGGAGATGGAGAGAGAGAGAGAGTGTGTGTGTGTGTCTGTCTGTCTGTCTGTCTGTCTGTAAAGGATGTGCGAAAGTATGGAATGAAACAAGAGTAGAAAAAGCAAGTTAAACTAAAGAGGGAAAGAGGGATTGAGAGAGAGCGGGAGATCGAGAGAAAACAAAATAGTTAAGAATGAGGAAGGAAGGAAGGAAAGCTGAGAATGAAAGATTAATATGAACGGAGGGGCGGTAAAAGATGAAAAAATGGAAAAAGGGGAAAAGAAAGGAGAAGAGAAAGAAATGAAGGACAAAATAGATAGAAAAGAAAAAAGTTTGTTCATATCTATATATCTATCGATGTCAGTCTCTTCATATCTATCTATCTACCTATCTATTTATCTACCTATTCATCTCAGTCTCTTTATTACTATCTATCTATCTATCTATATATCTATATCTATATATATATATATATATATATATATATATATATATATATATATATATATGTCAGTCTCTTTATTCCTATCTATATATCTATCTATGTCAGTCTCTTTATTACTATCTATCTCTCTATCTATCTATCTATCTATCTCTCTATCTATCTATCTATCTATCTATCTAAATAGCTTTTACGAAGAGTAGTGACACATGATCCACTTGTTCACATTATATCGCCAAACCTTTATCAGCAATAGCGAATACGCTTCCTCTGTAAAAAGATCAAGTTTTGAACAGAGTAACTATACAACTGTTTATACTTTGTACCATACCTGACATACCATCCCCCAGTAAGTATACCACTCTACTGGCATACCATTCTGAAATCTCTAACCAAGACACACTGCTTCACCATGAATAAAGTTTAACTTAATTTTAGGTTTTTGAGATATTTGAAAATTTCTTAATAGCATATAACTTAGTATTTAAAAAATATTTTTATTTTTTTAAACTTACTTGAGAAAATATTCCTTGGAAACAAAAATTTCTCTGAGAAATGTTTTCAGTGGACGTAGTTTTGTTTCAATTTTTTTCGGTAATTTTATATTGATCATGTGCTTCTTATAAAATGTATTCGTATTAAACAGAAAACAAAGTTGCTCTCAAACAATTCTATCAGCTGTCATAGGTTCTTTCAAAATGTTTCCTTCTCTGTGCTCTTTCTCAAATTCCAGGTCATTAGTTTCTATCAACTTTTTTATTATTTCATGGACACCATCGTCTCTTGCACATATTAAATGCAAGCTGTTACAATCAAAGTAAGCAATTCTCAATTTTCTTGCTATTATTCCATTGGCTGACGTAAAAAATCAGTCACTGATTGACCCGTGGCTTTTATATTTAAATCTTTACGTTCATTTTTCTCCTCTATCATTTTCTCTCTTTTTCTCATTTAGGTTTTGTCTTTTCTTTCTCTTCTTTCTATCTCACTGTCGCCTTATTCTCATCAATATTTGTCAATATTTCACACATTGCTTCACTTTCTCTTTTGCATAACGACTATTTTCTCGAATTTATTCTTGTTCATTCGTTTTATATAGCAATTCTTCTCACTCCCTCTTTCCTTCTTCTCACTATCACTATATTCCCTCTCTTTCTTACGCTACCTTACATTTTCTCTTTCTCATTGCTTCACATCCTGCCTTTTTCCATTTTCATAACTCCCCCACATATATCTATCTATCTATCTATCTATATATATATATATATATATATATATATATATATATATATATATATATGTATGTGTGTGTGTGTGTGTGTGTGTGTGGCCAGCAATGCGTCTTTTATACGTGTTCTGGGTATGGTGATAAACTCCATCCGCGTCCAGGGTAGGACGATAAACTACGACCAACAAGGCATCCGATCAGGAGGTTTTGAGGAGCGTGGAACCACCTCTTAATTGCTGGTCTTCCTAGGTCCACTCTGATTCGGCGCCGTAGGACCTGTTAGGGCCCTAGTTTAGCCCTAAATACTTATCTCCCAAATCGGAGTAAAAACTCAATGAAATTGTAAAAATAATTTTTAATACCAGCAATAAGTATTTTGAGAAAAAATATTACCAGCAATAGATTTTTGAAGGAAAACATTTTTGGAAAAAAATCTTACCAGCAATAAAAATCTCGTCAACATTAAATAACCTATTGAGCTTTATATGCCATAAACCAAACCAAACCAAACCAAACCAAACCAAACTTCTTTTATACAAGTTTAATTAAAGACGACTGAGAAAATATTGCGATGAAGCCTTTTATCCAATTTGTTTTGTGGTCGTATAAGTGTTTTCTTTTGTGGACATAAAATACGTAAAAAATGTCCAAATGTTCTGCATATACCAGCGCTTTCGGCTATTCAATTAATCATTGTCAAGTTTTTTTTTTTTTTTTTTTTTGTTTTTTTTTAGTTTTAACTGAATGCGTAGGTTTTTTATATATGTTTCTAGAGTAATGGGGATGCTTTTTTTATTGTCTAAACACGGTCAGCATATTGTGGCCGTGTTCATAGTTGATGTTATTGAGTGTTGGCTTTTTCTTTGTCATTATTAGTGCTTTTATTATTTTTAGTCCATATTACATGAAGATGAGGGTTTTATCCTTGTGTTTTCTACAAGTGCCATTTTCTTTTTTCGGTTTTTCTTATTTCCATTCTCTCACAGACATTCACTCTCAGTCTACTCTTTCAGTCTGTCTGTCATTGATTTATACTCTTTTTCTTTATCTGTATTACCTTCTTCCTCTATTTCCCTTTCTCTTTTCTCCCCTTCTCTTTCTAACTCTGACTTTTTTCCTCTTTTCTTCTCTTTATCTGTATCACTTTCTCTCACATTGCCTCTCATCTTTATCGTCTCACTTTCTTTCTCTCTTCTTTTCTCTTTCTCTTGTTCTCTTTTTTATGCTCTTTCTTCCCTTCCTCCACATTTACATGATTTCTCCTTCCCTTTCTCTAATTTTATTTCTCCTTCTGTCTTTTTCTCGCCCTCCAACTTTTCCTATTTTTTCTCCCACTTATTTTCTCTTTCCCACAATCTCATTCACTCATTCCATGATTTCTCTCTCACTCTCTCTCTCTCCCTCCCTCTCTTTCCTGCTTTATACGTGTCCCATCATATTATTTTATTTCTCTTTTCTCATACTTTCTGGTTCATTCTTTTTTTCCTGTCTTTTTTCTTTTTCTCCGTCTATTCTTTTCTCTATAATATTATTGTTTTATTCTCTTTCTTTCTTTCTTTCTTTTCTCATTTTCTCTCTTCCACGTTCTCTTTCTGTCACTCTCTTACTCTTTGTCTCTCCCCTTTTACTCGTCAACTTCACTCTCACACATCTGTCTTCCTATTTCTCTCCCATCCCCTCCTTCTATCCCTAATCGCTCTTTGTCGTGGTTTCCATTCAGACTTACAATTTTATTTTGAACAACAATTTTGTGCAACCAACCATGACGATTTACTTCTCTTTTGACATCACAGTGTCATATCTTCTTTCGAAATCAGAATGGAGGATGATTTTTCTGAGAGGGTGCGCATGAGCTTTGATATACAAACCACATGCAACCAAATCGACAGAAATCGATTCAAGTCCACTGAAATCACAGTCGCCATATTTACCGCCGATGTGACTCACGACTCAGACAAGGTGTTTCCAGTCGGTGATTAGCTTTTGAAAGTAAAGTCTGTTCAGCTTTAATACCAATTGTAACAACTTGCCCACCTCTCCTGAATTAAAAGACAATTCCTTTTCTTAGTTTAAGAAAGAAACGACAGAGGGTGTAACTATATGATGCCGACTGCTAAGGTGACATCAGTGACCAACACCGTGTGCAGATCAAAAATTACGATGCAACACTCGACGTGTCAATTGGCAAGCGTCTGTCGAATAAATAACCAATTGTATTCTTTTATCGATAGTCACCATAATGTTTGCCTTAAGACGTATCTCATGAAACAAACACTGCCACATAAAACTACATTGGATGCTCATTAAATGGGACTAAGAGCAACCGCTTAATAGGACCAATAGTACAAGAACTGAATCAACAGTAATAATTCGAGATTTTATGCAAGTCGCATATAAGGGTCAAAATGTTTTATTTCTACAGCGATTTGGCCAATTTTATGTCGGTCACTCACGGAAGAATTGATATGAAAGATGATTCTAATAAAACGCTGTTGTTTGCAAGCAATTATGCATAGTATGCAATGGATAAATTGTCGTCTAACTTGTACAAAAATGAAAATAACACTGACATCTCATTGCAGTAGATATTTTTGCCAAAATTACACAAAAATTTATTGAAATACTAGAGACTAAATCTATTCAGTAAAATCGCCATGGCTTTAACCACGGCCTCCATGCGACTTCGGAATCACCTGCAACTCTTCTGGACGGTCTTCTTGTTTAAGCTGGTGAATGCCACCATAATCCTTGCTTTCAGTTCATTTCAGTGTTAGAAGGAGTTTCCTTGATCTTTCGCACAACTGCGCCCCACTCATAATAATCAGCGGGGGGCAATCCCGATCCGTTATCCATTACACAATTGCCACATCAATGTTTACAGTACCAGGTATTCCCAAACGATCACCCATTTACGTACTGACCAGGTTCGACGCTACTTAACATCGGTGATCGTACGAGAAATGACTGCAAAAGATAGATAGATAGATAGATAGATAGATAGATAGATTTGAAAAGACATAGATAGATAGATAGATAGATAGATAGATAGATAGATAGATAGATAGATAGATTTGAAAAGACACATATATATATATATATATATATATATATAGATAGATAGATAGATAGGTAGATGTGAACAAACTGAAATAGATATATACATAATGGACAGACTGAGATAGATAGATAGATAGATAGATAGATAGATAGATAGATAGATAGATAGATAGATAGATTTGGGTTGTCCCAAAAGTTCGTAAACACTTGCAAAAAATTGAAATTTTACTCGCCAAGTAATAACAAAAACAACAAAAATTATTCCTCAAAATAAAGACCATCATTTTTCAAGACTTTCTGCCATCGATCTGCAAACTTTCGGATCTGGTGAAAGTACCATTCAGCCGGCTTCGAATCAAAGAATTCTTGACACGCTTCCTCGACTTCATCAAACGAGTCGAATCGGCGGCCCTTCAGAAAGTGTTGCATTGAGCGGAAAAGGCCGTAATCTGATGGAGCACAGTCAGGACTGTAGACTGGATATGGCAGAACCTCAACGCCGTCCAGCTCTTCAAACTTATCTTTGGTCTTCCTTGCGGTGTGTAGCTTGGCATTGTCCTGCTGCATCAAAGCGCGCTTTCGGTTGATCAGAGCCGGGTACTTTTGCTTCAACTTTTCGTAGACCCGCTCCAGTTGCTGACAGTAAAGTTTGGCTCTGAAGGCACGACTATTCGGAACCAACTCAAAATGCACGATTCCTTCAAAGTTCCACCAAACGCGCAACATGATTTTCTCGCCAGAATCGAAACGCTTATACCACTTTGAGATCGCTGCATATGCAATTGTTCCTTTACCTTCGGCAGAACAAATCTCTTCTGTAGCTTTTCTGGTTGAAAGACCCCGCCTCCGGCAGTAACGAATCAAAACTCGCAGCTCAATTTTATCAATTGCCATCTGGAATACAAAGATGAAGATCACTATAACAATATAAACGCAAAAAACAATTAAATAAAGATTTTAATGAAATAATTTTTTTTCAAAATTATCAAAATTAACAATAAAGTAAAAAAAAACAATTATTAGGTTAGTGCAAAAATAATGACGTAATAATGTCGTTTTTTGACGTTATACGTCAAAAAACGACATTATTACGTCATTATTTTTGCACCAACCTAATAAAAATTGCATAAAAATTCAATTTTTCGAACTTTTGGGACAACCTAATAGATAGATAGATAGATAGATAGATAGATAGATAGATGAGAAGTCCGAGATAGATATATAGATAGCTATGAACAGAATGAGATTGATAGATAAATAGATAGACGATGAACAAACTGGGCTATCTATCTATCTATCTATCTAGATAGATAGATAGATAGATAGATAGATAGATAGATAGATAGATAGATAGATATGAAATAAATCATATGTTTCTATTTATTTACAAGAAATAATTCATGCTTTATTTTCGTATGAAAATAAACTTACTAGACGCAACTAAAAGATGTTTGTTTCCATGAATTTGACTTTTCTGATGGATAGTCTTTTTATCTATGGATTTTTTGTTAGAAGTTAAAATGCTGAGTTTTTCAACACAACCCAAATAACTATCTGTTCGATCGTCTCTCGGTCGACTTTTGCGATTCGGCCGTCTTCACAATGTCTACCTGACTTCCCTCCACGTGAAATTTTGTTGCTTCGTTCTTATTTTGGGCTGCATCGAATTTGTAGATCTAATCGTAAGTCTTGGGCTGAAGACAACAACAAAATGAAGTGTCAGTTTGAGATCAACAGATACGATAGCAATCAATACACTCAACGTCATATCAGCCACTCTTGCAGTCTCGGCTTAAATTCATCCTCGTTCAGATTTGCAGTGCGTCTTATCCGAGCGAAAAAGTTAAACCGTCTAATTTTTATTTGATTTTTAACCGTCTGAAATCCTTTTCTTCCCGAAATTATTTGTTTTTCTCCAAAACCTGTCCTTAATGAATTTGGCTGTTACACCATGGGCTTGAAATTTTGAGGTGTAGTATTTATATGACACCATTGACAGTTCAGTCTTCTGTTTTATTACCAAGATTTCATCCGTTACCTGTGTTTATAAAGTAGAAGGGCATTTCAAAATGAAGCATCTCTCTATTATTTCAAATAGATTCTGAACGCTTGTCTTATTTTGAGATGAAACCCTGGTACGAAATATCGATGGAGTAATGAAAATACTAACTCTTAGAACAATGAGGGAAAATCGAATACATTGACCGTAACGTTGTGTTTGAGAATAACACAATATGAAGAAAAGAAAAGAAATAAAAGAAAAGAAAAGAAAAGAAAAGAAAAGAAGAAAAAAAAAGTGAAAAGTGAAAATGAAAAGGGTTAAGAAAGATATATGAAGAGGTGAAATGAAAGGGATGTTAAAATAAAAAAGACACTGAAACAAAATACAGAAGAAAAACGTTTCACAAGAGAGAACATAGAAAAAAGGAAGACTAAAACGAAAAGAAAAGAAAGAGCAAAATACAAAAACAACTCTCCAACCCCCCCCCCCAAAAAAAAATGTGATAACGAATTAAGAAAAAATCGGAAAGTCAATTTAAAGGCAAAGCAAAAGATGAAAATTATCCCCAAAAAACAAGCGACAAAAAAGATAAGAAAACAACAAAAGCATGAAGCATTACTACTACTACTACTAATAATAATACAACTACTACAGCCGCTTCTATTAACTGTTTTCAATAAAGAAGAAGAAGAAGAAGAAGCTCCTTGTATCTATTCTAAAATAATAACACAATACTTGTAAAATCGAATAAGTGTAAAAAGACTGACTTATGATTGTTGAACCAATGTTCATTCAACAAAAAACAATAATCAATAAATAAATACAATTATAACTTAACATCTGGCACACTTAAATAAACGTCACATCTTGCTCACGTGACCACACACTCTTTTGTTTCGTCACAACATTCATTATTTCTACAACCCCCAATATGTACTCTTCATGCATTCATCACAATTCTTATAGCTTATTTTCATAAATAGCGTTGTTACACCATTTCTAAATCTTACTAAACCTCAAATTACTCTGATGATGACTTAAAATAGTCGAAAGCTTGAACCACACTTGCTGAACTTTTCTTCGGAAATGAACTTCGGACAATTTCTGACAAAATTTCCTTCTTTTCTAAGAAAAATTGTCGCACCATGGAAAAGTCCATCAGTAAAATTAATCAACACAAAATTTCTGTCGTTTGGAATAATATTTGCCTTAAAGAACATTGGCTGTATGTCTGTAAAATGTATATGTGTTTCCGTCCCGAAGGGAATTTATCAAACAAAATCCCCCAAAGGATGAAACGCATCGGTTAAGATAAGTTTTCCTTTTCACACACACACATACACATATATATATATATATATATATATATATATATATATATATATATAGAGAGAGAGAGAGAGAGAGAGAGAGAGAGAGAGAGAGAGAGGAAATGTCTGCGCTTGTGTATGTGTCCGTAAATGATTTAAGACAAGAATCAGAATAACAATGATAAAATACAAAAATTTATAATTCAAATGTGAATTATTTCGTTGTTCTTTTTTTTTCTTTATGTACAGTGAAAAAAGTTTCAAATTTTCTTAGATGACCGACATAATTTTCATTTGAAATGAATTATGCAATCTAAAAGATTTACGAATTGTAAATGGATTTGATTCTCACAAAATCTTCGATTTATAGAAATTATTCTGACTTAATTTCTTTTGCATAATAAAGAAAATTTAGACAAAATATTTATAAGCAGATATCGTAAGATACACAGATAAATAGACAGATATATAACTATAGACAGACAGATAGAAAGATAGATAAGGAAAAGAATTGGCTATTTTTCGCTAAATAATCGAAAGTTTCTGAACGGATCAGTTGTTATTCCAGTAATTTAAAGGAAAAATCGCTGGATATTAAATAATTTGTCTAAAAATATTTAACAAACATTAAATAATTATTTAGATTGACTTTCCTATTTCGGAAAACAAGATTTACATTCGAAGATTAATGCATGATCAAGAGAAAATAAACTTGATTATGGAATCGTACATATATGTATATATATTTCATACAACTTTGAAACATCGGAATTACGTCTATCAGCCAGCACGAAAGTATTTTATAATGAAAATGAACTCTCCTCCAGAGTTTGAAATTGATCCTCTTTTCTAGAGAGAGAGAGAGAGAGAGAGAGAGTGAGAGAGAAAGATTGATAATATATATATGTGTAGAAAGGGAAACTGCATGCATATATATTCCAAGCGCATATGCATATATATATATATATATATATATATATATTTATTAAAGACATTTTTATGTTTAACGTTATAGATACAAGTATTTAAGTAAATGCTCTGTTTATAATAAACAGTATTAAATAACATTTACCGGCCTGAATGTCCGAGAAATTTTGATAGAAAATATTCGAAGACATTTTTATGTTTAACGTTATAGATGTCTTTAAAAATGTCTTTAATAAATAAATTGTCGGACTTTGTCCATTTCGTAATATATGACGTCATTTGTTTACATTTGATACGCCATGAGCAGTTATGAATATTCGAGATTCATGGAAGATTGAGTTTATAAGCAGTAAATTCGACCTTGTCTACCGAACGCTTCTTTGTAGCCTAACGGTAAGGCACGTCAGCGTAAATGACGGTTCCGTATAGGATGCAGGTTCGAATCCTGTCAAAGAACGAATATTTTCTATGAAAATTTCTCGGACATTCAGGCCGGTAAATGTTATTTAATACTGTTTATTATAAACAGAGCATTTACTTAAATACTTGTATCTATAACGTTAAACATAAAAATGTCTTTAATTAATAAATTGTCGGACTTTGTCCATTTCGTAATATATATATATATATATATGCTGTAAATAAAAATAGATTTACAAGCTTTGGGAAGAGTGGGTTCATCACACAAGGACAAGAACAAAAGTCCACATGGACATATCTCTGCAAATCTTCCGGTTTTGAATTATCAAGTGTAAAGTGAGTTTACGGTAGATGGCGCTGTGTTGCCACGCATACTAGGTTTAATTTGTAATTCGTGTAACTTTGTAGCTTGTCTGTCTTCAACGGTTAACGTGTGTAGTAGTGAGTTAACTGAGAAGTGTCCCGTTTAACAATGGGAAGATATACGTATCGTCAGTAGGCAGATATTATTTTTACATATGGCCGCGCGAATAGTAATGGACGCGAGGCTGTACGGCTGTATCTGACCAAAGGCAGCCGAGTCATCCAACCGCCTGACCACGAAGAACACATTCTACAAGTTGTCGGAGATGATCCAAGTGAAGTGACTCTAGTACGTCGTACATCTTATAATAGCGCATGGTGGGTACTTCTTGTATCCATATCATTTGAAACGTAGGCAGGGTATTTTGCGCTTGGATCACTCACCAGGGGAGGAATTTTGCCGATAATTTATTGCGCAAACTGCTGGTCCGTTATTTTTCTCTTCAGTCTTATTTATGGATAATACAACATTTGAAAGAGATTGAATAACAACTTTACACAATCAACATTTATGGGCGATTCGGAATCCCCATAGAAAAATATAGGCGAGACACCCACACTAGTTTATGTTTAATGTGTGGGCTAGAATTGTAGGTGACTGCCTGGTAGGTTCATATGTTCTCCCAACACGTCTTACAGTAGCTGTCTCCAGGGACTTTATTTCGGTCACATTTCCAAACCTGCTAGGGGATGTACCCCTGCTAATACGAAGACGCATGTGGTTTATACATGATGGGAATGTAGCACATTTTAGTCACATTGTCTACTATGGACTAGCTGACATATACCATGAAAGATGGATAGGTAGGGATGGGCCGGTTCCATGGCCTGCACTTTTCACCTTGGTTTGGTCCCTGGAACACGCCCTCAAAATATTGGAAAGTATTTTTGTTATACCCTATATATATATATATAAGTTCTGCCTGTCAATTTGTTTTATTGATTTTTTTTAATTTCTCAATTGTTTTATGTTATCGGTATATTTTCCAAAGAATATATATTTATTTGTATTTTATATTATGTTTTCCTAGTAATTTGCAATATTAGTAAAGTTAGTTTAAAAAAATAGCGTTCTATGTATATTTATGCTACTTTTTTGTTTAATTCCGACGTTCTTAAACGGCCAAACTAGAAACCTTAATATACGGTCCCCTATAAAGAAAGGTATCTAATTTAATGTTGTCTGCTTCTCTTTTGTTACAACGGCCTCCAGAATTTCGAGTCTCCCTTTGCACGGTGTCCTATATAAAATGTTGAAGTTATCGACAAAAATGTGTCGTATTTTGTTATTTTGCCTATATGTTGATATATTGCGTTGGTGCATAATTATCAGGCATTTCCATAGGCGAGTTATTTGTTTGTAAAAATTGTTGTTTTTGTTTACCTTTTTTTTAATAAAAATTTTATTATTAGGTTATAAAAATGCGTATCAATAATTATACGTTCTGGAATAATCATTTAAACCGTTACTGCTGTGATGGAAATTTTCATAGTACAAGTAATCAGCATTTTCAAAAAAAGTAAAGATTTTTATGCACGTCTTTTATACAATAAACAAAATCTCTCCCATTAGAAATAAAAGAAAAAAAATGTATTTATGTGTATATGGGTAGCTCAAATAAGAAGAAAAACGAAAACAAATCCTTAATTCATAAAGTTTTCTGATGATAAAAATTGACTCTTAATAGTGTTATATTGGCGCTGATTATGTCCATAAAATATATTCATGAATTGGCAATGCACGATTGATTCTGGCTGAGTGAGGCAAAATCATTTCCAAATTAAGTTTCGGATTTTGTATTGAGAGTCGATCTGAGAATTAATGTAGCGTATTTAATGCAGCATTGCAAGACAAAATCTGCAAAATCCGTAAATTACGGACGCAACCACTTCACGTGCAGGTAGAGTTTAACGCATTCACTTTTTCTTTCTTTTTGCTTTATGAGAATCAAATTACGAAACAAAATCAAGTCTTTTGACTGTAATAATTTGGTTACAATTTTAAAATTATCACTTTTTCCCTCGAATCAGGATTTTGAAAAGTTTTTATATTCTGGTATTCAGACAAATCGAACGCGGTAAAATTTAGACGTTTTGTATATTATAATAATAATAATAATAATAATAATAATAATAATAATAATAATAATAATAATGGCCGCTCATATCCGAATATATCACTATACACAGGGCGGCTAGTCAATCCCTGCTTGTGGTTTATACTTCAACTATACTGAGATAACCTTAGTTACAGTTTCTGGAAAAGAGCAAATTTTCTGCAGCGATTAACAGTCTGGACAAGGCCATCTTGTTCCTTTCGCTTGGTATTTGATTTTTGGAGAGGAAAAAGCCACTTGACTTGATACAAGATCTAGGGAATATGGTGGTTGTCGGAAGTGGCTAATGTTGTGCGTGACCCAAAATTGGCATGGTCACAAATGGAATCTCTGTGGTGTGGTGAGATGACTACACTCTACACCTTCAAAGTACTTTTACAAAAAATAGCGGAAGTGAACGATAACATTATAATAGAGTACAAGAGCAATCTGAGTCAAACGGCTTCACTTTCTCTACTTTAGCTACTATAACAACAGGCATGATACGTTTTCATCAGACCTCACATATATATATATATATATATATATATATATATATATATATATATGTGTGTGTGTGTGTGTGTGTGTGTGTGTGTGTGTGTGTGTGATAGAAATTAGGAGGATTTGAGATAATTATAAATAAGTAATTCATCGAGTTTAGAAGAAACCTCAACAGAATGTAGAAAGCACTGGACGGCCGTTTCGTCCTATATTTGGAACTCATCAGCAATGTGCATCCACTACCTATAATTGAAAAACACGGTCAATATATTGTGTCGATATAAGTGTTCTTTTTTATTTTATTTTATTAATAAGGCTTCCATTCTTTTTAGCCTTTCTTGGATGTAGATGATGCTATTATATTAGTGTTGTCAACAAGTATGTTACGAATCGTGTCCGGTGGGTCTCCAGGAATATTTAAATGAGATCTAATTGAGCTATGGTCAGAAAGGTGTAGAGTGAGTTTACGTGTCTAAAAATAATGGATGCTTTATTGATAAAAAACAACAACAAAAAAACACTTAATAATATTAACTTTGGAAAAGGAAACAATATTTCTTTCTTTAGTACTTTCAGACTCATCTGAAACCATCTTCAGTTAAATTGTCTGTGCATGTGTATACGTATTTCTGTAAATTCAAAATATTTTTAATGTTCGTTTTAAAGAGCTTTTTTATAATTTTATATCAATTTCAAATTCACGTTTTATTTTCCTTTCCATGCAAGGGTGGCAACTTTTGTATTTCTTATTGTCTCCAATTTTTCTGTTGTTATCACGTCGTTTCGGCTGTTTTGCCCTCGCGCCTTCATCAGATGTATATCAATCCGGGTAACCCACAATGAATTTCGAACTGAATATTTTATTTAATCTACGTGGGTAGGCAGTTTTCGTTCTACTATCCATGTCTAGCGATATCTCGTCTAGTTGTTATTTTTAGTACTGCTCAGTTATTGTTTGTCTTGTTTCCTTTGAGTCCAAGTACAACCTGCTCGGCCCAGTTTATGATGCTATCATAAAAGACGTCCATTTCTTATTCTAAAATTTTAAATGACATTACATCTACTTGGATTATCTTTACAATGATTTTCTTGTATAATTTGATTTCTATCAGAGCTAATCTCTGATTTAATTCCTAGCCCACAAAACATTCGCCTTTCCCTTATGAGAAAGTAGTTAAACAGAATGAAATTATCTCCTTTCTTGTCAGCCTTGATAATGTTTAGCGCGTGTCTGTGATAGTGTTTTATTCCCCTATCAGTTGGTCCAGTTTGTAGTCTTGCTTTAAAGTTTATATATGTAAATATCCTTGATATTGATTTTGTTTAATATCCAAATTTTAGTCCTAGTTCGTCAGCGTCTGCTCGCCGTCGGTTGCAAACTGCAGCCGCATGAGGCAATGTGGTTAGAAGTTTGTTAGACGATTGCCCAAGAGGAACATTAAATTTATTTTTATGGTTATTTTGGGTTTTAGTAAGATAGTGACAAACTGAGTCCATTCATTGTGACTAATTTCTGTTGATCTTCATGGATCGATAATTTCCTAGACAGATAAGGGTCACTTCAGGGATATATCGCCAATTGGATCTAATTTCGATTAGTTGGAACAGAGTTGTACACAGCTTTGAGATTGCATTAATTTAGAGGGCCAAAATTTCAGATACAATTAAAAACACTTTCGCGATCTTGTGTGTGATGGATTATTCTTTAGTTTTCAGCCTTGGGGTTGGGATGCAACACTGTGCTCCCAAGAGAAACCACCCAGACGCTGTTCTTTGCGGGTACGATCGATAGGAATAATTAGCGACGAGAGAGAAGAATTTACGAGTTGGACGAGAAATTAAAGTGGGCTGTGTTAATGTATAAAGATGATCTTGAATATGTGGCGAGTATTATGATAGAAAAATGAAGGATAAAAAGTTGTAAGGACGACAAAGACGTTGGTTAGATCCAGTGACAAAACCCGAAGAGTTGTGAATTCAATACCAGGCCACAGTAGTAATGAACCAAAACGTGGAGCGTTGAGTTAAAGGGAAACAACTGGAAGAGGCATGGCACGGGGAAATAGAATAATCTACCCGATGGACGAAAGAAATGGTTTGATTCGAAATTCCAATCAACTTAAGAAAGCCGGAGCGTAAAACGGCCAGAACTTTGTGAAGATAAGAATAACGTTCCGAGTAATATAAATAATGCAAGTAATCATAATATCTCATCTCAGAGATATAGACGGATAGTTTTAGAGAGGCTATCACACACAGAAAATGTTGGAATTACTCTGTTTAGTATATTTCGTTTATTTGTCATCGTTCTCTGAATTTGCATAACACATAATAAAACTTTAATTTAGATTTCATTTTTGAAGTTGTTAATAGGTCGATTTTTACAGACGCCATCGCTAAAAGTAAACAGAGTCTAGATTAATTTTGGAAAGAAAGATAAAAAGAAAAATGGCTCTGCAGCATTTGCAATTCTGACATTCTTTCTATTCTTCATTGTTCATTAAAACCTAAATATTAAACAGACAAACATTCTAGCAATAAAACTGTTAAAACTCCCCATTACGTAATCTTAATTATAATTTTTTTACTCTTAGTTCACCCAATACAAGACCCAAAGACAACTCAAGATGGTGAGTTAATGAGGAAGGATTTTAAGGAAGAGGGGCGTAAGAGAGTATATTGAGGACTTAAAGAGACCAAAGTTTTAATAGTCAGGAAAGTATTCCCTCAGGTGTTTGTCCCACAAAGAAATTTGGTTCTTATTAAAGCAACATGAATGGAATGGCGATGGTGTCCCCCCCCCACTGGGAACACGGCAGGGCGGGGGTTCCTCAGCTGAGGAAGGTCCGAGCTAGTGGTACTAAGGGATGTAATTCGTCCGAACATCAGCTATAATATAGACATATGATAGTGAAAAGCTCTTAAAGTTTCGTCCGTCGGATAAAGAATATTTCAATACACACAAAGCCATGTACGGTGCTCTTCATACCAGGGTAAATTTCAAAACAAATTAGTAGCAGAGAAAATATAGAATTTTATTAATATAGAATTCTCGATCCTATCAAACAAAAGAGATGATAATTCGATTCTTACGAACTAAAATTTCTTCAGATCAAATTGGCGTTGTTTAAACCAACAAAATGCCGTCGACTGATTTTGCTTGATTTCACAGAGCCAACTCACTATCTCTCTCTTTATATATATATATATATATATATATATATATATATATATATATATATATATATATATATTGGTCAGCTACTCTTTTTTCCGATCTAATGCGTCAATTAAACAGTAACTATTTTTTGAAATCAAAGAGTCAAACTATGTTTCAATTGTAACTATGTTGACTGGACCTTCGTTACAGTTTAGGGGTGGGGGGCTCACAATCTGATTTTATCAACAGATGAAAGGCTACCAGTACGTTCACACCCTCGCCAACTGTGTTTTGCGCTTACGTTCACGGCTTCCAAACAGTTTCATCTACCGAGCTTACCGCACAAGGATTCGCTCGACTCATATTATGGCATTCAGTTACTTCAGACGAGATTCGAACACAGGATTCATGTTTCAAACCACTCAGTCTATATATAGATTCCATTCTATCTTTCTTTCTATTTAAATCGTTAATATATATATATATAACAAATTATACTTAAAAAGATTAAAAATAAGTAATTTAAATAATTTACATTTAAATAAAAATATATTTTTAAAAATTATATTAAAGAATAAAAAAAAAAAATTTATTTTTTTAATTTTAAAGATAAGTTAAATCAAGTTATCTTAAAAAAACATACCAAGTTATATTTAAAAAAAATACAAAAATATACCGATAAAGATGTAAGTGATAAAAGGAAAGAGACTTCTTAGAATAGGGGAAAGATATAAGATATAATTAATATAGCGAAGAAATGGAAATATAGAAATTAGGAATAGTTATACATTCAACATTTGAAGAATAAGAGAATTAAAAAGTAATAAAAGTAAAATCTATATTATAGAAGTTTAAATCCTCCTCGGTGTCGATATTTTAAAACTAATTAATTCCCTTGATTTTATAGTTTCCTATTGTTATTGTATTTTATTATTTTGATTTTTTCTTCTACACTCAAGTTACACCTATCTCTAAGGCTATTAGGAGTATGAGCGAAACCTATAATTTTCCAGTCTATCTGTGGGCTCAGACATTTGTCTTTCAGTACCTATTTTTTTTTAAAGAGCCGTCTGGTATTTTAATTTAGGGTTGTATAAAAAGTATCTATGGGTATAATATCTCTGTTTCCATTCCTTCGCGGAAATTCCAATGTAAATATATTAATTTAACATATTTTCCTTGGAGAAAATGGTTGCTTGGTATATAACCCTAGTAGATCTGCATTTTCCCTCAACTCGACAACTTTCTTTATCCCTGGTTTGTTGTTTCTCACATAGAACTTATTTAAAATATAGTCATTATGAGAGTTGATAATTTTGTACATATTATTGGTGTAGGAATAGCTAATTTTAATCATTTTCCTATTGAAGATCTTACTTAGAAGGTTGTTTTTGTGAAAATGTTTATTAACTTTAGAAAATACTCTCCAATATTAATATTGGAAAGTTTCCGGAAACAGAGTGGGGTGAAAGATATAATTTTTCTTTTTCTATTTCTGTACCTACATTCCACTTTAGATATTTCAGTGTTACTTATGGGTGTAAGATAAGATAATTTTAAAAGTATTTTTAAGTATTTTTAAAACTACTTTTATGGAAAGCATTTTCATATATTTTTTTTAATTTTTATTAAAGATGCTTATGTTGAACGATAATCGACTAATCTTAGTGCCGACGATGGTGGGTATCTGTTTCCTAATGGCAATGGGGTGGTTAGAATTAACACTAATATAGGTTAGAGTTTCATTCTCTTTATGGTATGGTTTAGAGGTCTTATTATTGAGGTTAAGCATGATGTCTAGTTAATCAACTATTTTAATTTTATAAGAAATCTCAATCCTAAACCCTAGTAAATTAAAGGCCCTAATGATTTTCTTTTGTATCTTCGCTGTTAATGGAACCTTACTATTGGAGATGAAAATGAGTCTATCATCTCTATATAAGCATATTAGTTTGGGATCTACAATTCTACTAAGTGTATCTAAAATATAAAAACATATTAAATCAGCAACCTGAGCTGAATCATATGTCCCCATAGGGACATCAAGATCGTCATTAAGGCATTTAGTCCGGGTGGAATTATTGAGCTAATAATGATTTCCTAGCCGTTAAGATGATATTAGTCTCATCATCCATTATCACCATTTAGTTTTTTGCAAAGTTAATACACTTAACAAGGAGAATCCCTGGAGATAGAGGAATAGAAATCTATGATATCAAATTTAATAAATGTAGATCTTTCCTTGTCACTCATGTGGGTGAAGCATTTGATTGTATCTGATGAATCCCTGTAAACATTAGTACAGGGTGTAATTAGTACTTTATCGGATTTTTTAAATTATATCCGTGTTAATTAATTAACTCTTCCCTTTAAGCCTAATACCTTCCACCATCCCCTGACCAATGTCTCGGACATTTCATCTGACTGCAACATCGACAAGGAAAAATTCTCTATCAATTTTTCGCCTGCTATCAAATTTAAATTTCTAATTCCTACAAGAACGCTGTCTACAAACTGGGATTGAATAAGAGCGACGTACTTTTCGTCAGTTGAAATAGATCTATCCCCTCATATGAGATCATTTTGGATTTTGTCGTGTAATATATGTAGCTTTATCTATTTATGCATCTCTATTTCCATCTATCGATCTATTTCTAAGTCTGTTCATATCAATCTGTCTCAGTCTATTTATATCTATCTATCTATCTATCTATCTATCTATCTCAGTCTGTTCGTATGTATCTAAGTTCTGTGTATGACGATAAACTACACCTGGCAGTAAGGCGGTGGCTCCTGATAGGTCCCAGCTATGTGCAAATAGTGAACGCCCAAATAAAAACAAAGATCATGTAAGTATAAAAATAATTTTTACAGTAAAAATACCTGCAATACGTTTTTATAGTAAAATGACCAACAATATCTATTTATAGTAAAATGATCTGCAATACATTTCATCTGTAGTTAAAATCAGGAAATTCCCTTCAAAATTGAGTTGAATCCATAAATTTATGTCCAAAATATATAGATTTCGGCATTAAATAACCTAACTAACCAATCATTTCTATATATCTATCTATCTATCTATCTATCTATCTATCTAAATAGATAGATAAATAGAAACCCGTAACATGAAAACTTTTTCTACTATCATAGATTTTCTTAAATTTATTCTTTTGACCATAGAGCAATATGCGTAAAAATTACATATAAAGAAAATATAACTGTAATAAAGGCAATATAAATAAAGACAAAATGAAAAAAATCCTTTTAGTCATATATATATGAACAAATATATATATATATAGAGAGAGAGAGAGAGAAAGAGAGAGAGAGTTAGAAAGAGAAATATATCTATATATGGATATATCTATATAAATACACATAGAAACAGAATGTGATAGATAGATAGATAGATAGATAGATAGATAGATAGATAGATAGATAGATAGATAGATAGATAGAATTTTTGAAATGCATATACATGAATGGTTCAACAAATCTTCAAAGTCTATATCAGATGATGAATCTTGGGTCAAGTATGTTTTAGAATGCCGCACATCATCATTATTATTGTCTGACATTGCACCAGAAATGCTTCACCATATCTCTGGATTTTGTCAATTTACATTCTCTGTTATGTAGCTTAAAATAAAGATTGTCACGTTTAGTTCAATACTATCTTTGGTTGTCTAGCTTTGGAATATATATTTTTTAATTTAGTGGCAGTTAAACAGATACGCCAAATTTTGATTAAAGGATTTTCAATTGAAACTAAAAGAAGACTTTCATAATCAGATGCTCGATTATCGTTTATGTCTCATTTGTTTACTGTTTATTTCTGTCTCCATTCTTCATCTCTGAACTAATCTCAATAAACTGAATTTAGAATCTCATCGATAAAAGATCAATTTTTCTCTAATGGATCTCTCCAAGATATGATTCAGAAGAAATGATAATTAATCATTACCTTCTTCTGGCATTGTTACATCCAAGACATTTGGATGTAAACCTTCTCTAATGTGGGGTTTATCTAGACAGACTTACTGCAATTGTTTTTTCGATCTCAATTAGAGATTCGCTTTGAGTCTATAAACATTGTAGATGATTCACTCGTGTCCCCAGGTGAGGTTAAATATTATATTAAAACATTTTTAAAAATATTTGTAAAATTGGCTAACAAACATTCCCCTCCACGAGATTGTCTTTCCTACCTACTCACAGATGTATAAACATACCACTGTTAAGTGTTTATATTCATAACATTATACGTTGACTAAGCTCGCATGACGAATGCTACAAATTCTGAGAGTATCAGGCAATTCATAATTTAAAACATACCCTTACTGGTTGTAAATGATCACGAAAAGCGTCTCTATGAAATCATATTCAGGTGTTGAAATCCTTCTTGACGATACCAAAAACTATTGTGAGATTAGAATCTCTCGATTTTGCCAAACAGAGTGGAATTTTATGAAGAAGGCAAGTTTCCAAAATTTCATTTTGAAGCATAAAGGAATGTTGTTTGACGGTGCGTATATTTGCAAGCCGTATCTAACGTTAAACATCATCTTTCATTTCCAATTGAAATCCCTTGAAGCGACAAACATTCCAATTTAGGATCTGCTTGGCAAATTCATTAGTGAGCTTGCATTACATTTGTAAGACAAATCCAACACGAAAATTGAGAATATGTTCAAATATTCCTGGCTAATGTTCTTTTACTGTTGCCAGTGCTGCTGAAGCTTGTTTGTCATATCACTTTATTTATTAATGGCTGTCGGTTAGTATTTATTTGTTTGCTAGCTGTGCTAAAGACGTCTTAATAGCCTGATTTCTTTCATATGTCATACTTTCGAGTGTTCTTTGTACTGTATTTTTACTTCATTTCACAGGTGTTTTCTTCTTCCCGTGATCAGTCATGCCTGATTACGGATATGAACAGGTTTATCAAAATGTGTCATCAGATGACGCACATTTGACTATGTTCGTGAGATACACATATCATATTGGCTGTCACAATGGGTATAGCGGACTCCGCATATTTGTACCCCAGCATAACTTTGTTTACGTGCAGTTCCCTTTAATAATAATAATAATAATAATAATAATAATAATAATAATAATAATAATAATACTGCCCACACATTCCGAAGGGCTTTATCTATGTAAAATATGTGTGATATTTTTTTTTTAAATTGCCCACTGGAAAATGTCATGATACCATTTCTGACTTTAGGTCTCTGGTCGGGAACCGGTAAGAAATGCGTACACACCAGAAATCAAAGGAATAATAATAATAATAATAATAATAATAATAATAATAATAATAATGGAGTTTCAAATGGGCGTAGAGATGCAACTACAGCACAATACAACGGCTGAAACTGCAAAATACTTGAAAAAGACAGCAAAGACGAATGCAACCGACCAGATACAGAAGCGATGGCAAGATAAACCGCTTCATGGCCAATACTCTGCCCGTATCAAACAAGCTGATGTAGACAAAACCCGTACCCATCAGTGGCTACGCAGTGCAGGGTTGAAAGCGGAAACTGAAGGTTTTATCCTTGCTGCGCAGGACCAATGCTTGCTAACTAGGAATTATCAAGCACATATACTAAAATATTGTGTCAGCCCAAAATGCAGATTCTGTGATAAATATCCAGAAACGATTGATCATCTTGTATCAGGTTGCACGATGTTGGCACCGACTGAATATAAAACCCGACATGACAGAGTGGGCCAATATCTGCACTGGAAAATCTGCAACTTCTACGGGAAGGAAACTGAAAGAAACTGGTATGAACACCACCCAGACCCGGTTACGGAGATAGGACCTGTTACAATTCTAGGGCAGTACACAATACACACTGACAGAACAATCAAAGCCAACCGCCCAGATATTGTTATTAAAGACCACAAACAAAAACGGTGCCTCCTTATTGATATGACTGCAATGTATCTTTGAAGATATTAAAAAAGCTGTCAAAATACAAGGACCTTGAAATAGAAATCTCGAAAATGTGGCATATGGGAACATCAACAATCCCTGTTGTAGTTGGAGCCCCAGGACTGGTTGGAAAAGATTGCAGTAGACTAATTGAAGGGATTCCTGGAAGTCCATGCCTCAAGGAGATACAAAAAATTGTTCTGACAAGTACAGCCCACACTTTACGAAGGGCTTTATATATGTAATTTCTTCTTTTTTTTTTGTCAGTGGAAAGTGTCATGATGCCATTTCTAACTGGCACTTCTCCCATAGGTCCTAAGGACCATAGTTTGGACACGGCTCGACAGGATACAAAGAAGGAAACATAACATACACAAATAATAATAATAGAAGAAGAAGAAGAAGAAGAAGAAGAAGAAGAAGAAGAAGAAGAAGAAGAAGAATTCTAACAATGCAAGTATCCTAATAACTACATCTTATACTTGCTTGAAAACTGAGAACCAATTGTCTAGAAGCAAAATGCGAACGAGAGGAATGATTGATCAATTACTAAAATCACCGGTTTGAAATTCTTGGAAGGTTAACATGTACAACACACACCTGAAGAAGACCAGATTTTATAATAAGTGAACTTTTGCCAGGATAAGAGGCAAATTTGCAACACCCGTCCGATATACTCAATGCATAAATAGTGATATTTTCTTCTCTCAAACATTCATAAAACTTTCATTGAAAAAAAGGAATTTAATTCTGGAGTACAAAAAATCTACATCAATCGACATACGCCAAATATTAGAATTTGAAAAATCATTTCACCCCGAGCAAGGCAATAAAGCCACTGAGATATCAAGGGGTTCTTGAGAGTGGAAGTGAATGAGAAAACTTTAGTGAGGAGAAAGGACAACAAAAGAACCGATTTCATGAAAACAGAAGATAGTCATTACAGTTGCATTTATTTTATTTTATTTTATGTATTTTTTTGACGATTGTAGAAAACTGAGAAGCAAGAAAATGGAAGTGAGATCGACAGATGAAAAATGCAAAAGAAACTATTAAGATAAGACATACGGTGACATCTAGCTAGTCCATCAGTAAAACGATGTGACATGATTGCCAATCTAGTAACGCGCAAAACAGTAAGGGGGAAATCTCATCAGAATAATTGCCATGAAAATATTTGAAGAAAAGACAGAGGGAAGTCACGTCACGTCGACGAGAAAGTGACTGAAATCGAGATGCTAGATTGGGATCTATTACGTTACAAACTCGTCTTTGGATTTTGTCAAGAATTTTGAGATATATAGCAGGGGCACCAGATCAAATATAGCAACAATATTCAATGCGAGGAGGAATGGTTGATTTATAAATGTGAAAGATGCATTCTTGCGCAACTGTTCGAGCAGTAGAGGTAAAAATGAATTCACTAGAATCACTTCACTTTCTGTTAGTGGAAAACGAAAACAAAAGAAGGCATCCCAAGAAATGAACATCATAACAAAGGCAATGGGAATTTGGAAATAATTCAACTTGGCAATTTTCCATTATTTACAGATGTTTATTACTTACTTTCATTCCTTATAGAAAGAAGAGTTTGCCTAGCGGAAATAAGGAGTCATCTTCCAAGGAAATGAACTTCGTTATGACGTTGATAACACTGAATCTTATGTTTAAATTAATCCAACCGGGGTTACAGATTCGCAAAGTCACAAAAAAGATGAAACAGCCCGTATAAATGGATGACATTAACATTTTACCAAAAAAAAAGGGGGAATTGAAAGTTATTGAAACGATTAGAATCCTCAACCATGATATGAGAATGGAACTTGGCATTGATATATGGGAGACAGTGCTAATGAAAAAGGTAAATTAAGAAAGAGAGAAGGAACTGAACTACTCATCCAGAAAACATTCAGGGCCCTCGATACGAAGAAATTACGTGGATATTTTTGGCGCTATATACAATCAGACAAAACGAACTCAAAATCAGAAAAGAAGACGTCATTAGAACGAGAATGTAATAAGAACCGAACTCTGCTGCAGAAACTTTAAATAATAAATACTTGAGGAATTTCTATTATGAAGTTTTCAGGACCCTTCTTAAACTGGACAAGAAAAGAACTCTGAATAGGAAGAGGAATAGCCAACATCGAAGATTAAGTCCCCAATTTTACAGTGATGTTTTACCAGTACAATGACCAAGAGATATACGAAGCAGAGGTTTACAAAATAAGAGGCAGAGTTTTAAGAGATATGTGGGGAAGACAACGGTTAACGTTAAACTTGAACAGTTTAAGATTGTAGGGATCAAGTAAGCACCCACTCGGGAGTCGGTTATACAAACAGCGGAAGGTAGAAAGAAGCTGTTCGAACTGAAGTAACATTTTACTAAATGGAAGACGAAGGGATTGAGCTTAGTTTGCTACAATGGGCGCAGCTTGGGTGAATGATCGAGTATATAGCTATACAGAGGAAACCAAGAGGGGAGAATTCATAACAACAGAACAAACGATGTTATAAAGACGAAGCAAAGATATTAACACATGAGAATAACACATGCCGACTGTATTGAAATAAAAATGGAGCCGCTTATTGAACGAATGTCGCAGTTGAGCCAAGAAAGAATATAAGAACAGTGATACTTGATTGGGGAAGTTGATCATCTGCTAACTGTGCAAGCGATTGCATTTTCATCATACGAACCAATGTCATTTGTACAAACCAAAATTATCTCCGAGATAGTGAAATGCGTAAAATCTTCTGAGACGTTGAGATTCAAACATTTCCCCAATCCAGGGCTGTAAAACCGATCTGACAGAAGTAAACAAGAAAAGGAAAATATGACATATAGTGCATTTGCTTGTTTCAGAGTCGATATTAAAGAAAGAAAAAATATAGATATCTTACTTTGCCAAGGAGGTGAAAAACTTGAAATGTCGGTCGAAGCAGTCATAATCTGAGCACTGGGAACGAACGAGAGAACATATGAAAATAGCTAGAGGAACTGGAAATCAAGCGTTTTGATAAGTGTTAAAACATTATTTACATTATTCGGACTATTTGGGTCCCTATCACCTGATCTAAACAACGTCTTTATCCGTTGTGCCATGCGTCCTCAAGGCAGAGTGACAGGAGCCAAAGAGTGTGAGTTCAATACCCGGTCAAGGCAGTGGAGAACTTTCCGAGGAAAATTAACAGGAGATAACTGATAACTGTCATCCATTAAACATGGTACGTGGAACTAGAAAAGTCTACCCCAGTGAGCGAAATAAAGGGTTAAGTTCGACATTCCAACCACCTGAAGAAGGCCGGAGCGTACAACGTCCGAAACTTTGTAATAAATATGGTGACAAAGATGAAGACAATAGTCCGAATAATGTAAATAGTGTACATAATACCTCATCTCAGAAATATAGATATATACTGAAAGGCCGAACGTTGTAATAAATATGGCGATAAAGATGAGGACAATAGACTGAATAATGTAAATAAAGTGCATAATACCTCATCGTAGAAATATAGACAGATACTAAAGTGTTAAAACGTTGATCCTTAATCAGCATATACGATTTTCAAGCTTCATTTTATAAAACTCCCCTTTGTTCGACAATCCCAATGGCGATTTTTCTAATTTCGCCATTATTTCGCGAAGGAATAAATGATTACTTTTTTGCCACTTGATTCGCACAATCGTGTATCTAAAGAATGCTTTTTCTGTTTAAGCATGAACATCAGATAAGTGCTAAAATGCAGCAAAAATTGCAAAATAAACTGGAAAAAATTAAATAAGGCCAACGATTTTTTGCCGATAAAATAAACATTGTCAGTCGTTTAACCAATTTGTACAAAGAATAATTTCCTTTCACCTGATCAGAAACGCGTAAATCAAATTGCATACTTTTTGCTTTATTTAATTTGAAAGTTCCACCTGCGAAAAACGCACAAGTAAAACCAAATCTCCAGCGAATCCAAATTCCTGAACAAAAAAAAGTGAATCGAACTTTACTCAAACATCGCATTGACCCTAACTCTCAGCTGATGATTTGATATAATAAGCGTCTGGATTACTGCATTGAACGATTTGAAAAAGCGACGTATAAACATGGAGAGAAAAAAAAACCTACATTTTTTTGCCTGTACATCACGAATATCGATTATTTGTGAACAAGGCTGGAAGAGATGACAAAAAGGGAAAAATAGGATTAAATCTTATTTAATTATCTTTTTTTTTCTTAATACGTTGGTCAACATATATATCTTCTTTTTTTTTCTAAGAAGACGATTAGCTGAAGTATTTAAGGCGACTCCGTACCGGTACAGTATATCCCCACAATACTTGCTTAGAACACAAATATATTTTGCTTTTGGGCCGAAATGAAGTGACGAACACATATAAATATATAAATATCTTTATTGTTCGAGTTGCGCCGAATGGGTAGAGTGAAGGAGAAACATTGTGGTGAGGATTGCGCACACAAGAACTGACGAAGACAAATCATCGGTGAACCTCTAGCCAACTTCTCAGTGCAGATTAAGAATCGAGCCGCAACTTCATGTTGCTACGCCTTCTTATGGTATTTTGCCTACGCAATTTCGTGTGGCTTCGTATCTCTCAGCATGCGCCCACGCAAGCACGCATTTCCATCCGCTCACGGCACCTGTGCCCCCTGTTCATATTAGCCAGTTCCGATTTCTGCTCACACACTGATGTAGCAGAAGCGAGATCAAATGTTTTTCCTTAACCGATATCCAACACACACAGGTTGACCCTGAATTATTTTATCTGGGTCGGAACTGTGGTGTCTTTTCATGGCCAGACGTGAAATTTACAAAGTAAGATTTTCAAGGTGGTCACTCTAGTGTCCAAAAAGAGAATAATAAATGATGAAAACTTTTGGGATCAGAGTGCAACTTGGTTGTAAGATACACATTTCTGTTTTCAGCAATTCATTACAATTTGGTCTCTGATTCGTGGAATTATTTCTTAGAATGATACCTGTGGCCGGAGAATCAACCGGTCAAAAGTAAGGACTTTCTAATCACTTACTGAGTTCATTTTTGCAGACAAAACAAAAAATAGAATATATTATTTTATGGCCAAATTGAAGAAAATATTGATGGGAATATCGTACAGGACCAATTTCCAAACAAACCGTTTTATCCTGCTTTAAAAATTAGTGCATATAATCCTGGTCTTTTAACACTGATATGCCTTTAAAGTTTAAAATACTGTTGTTTTTTTTATATATTTATGATGTCTTAGGATAATTCGTCCCAAGAGTAAGTGAAGGAATCTACAGAAAGATAGTTATGTAGGACAAATTCTTTACGCAAATAAGGCCTACCTCCTTTTCAAATCAACATTCGAAATCATGGCTTTTTACATCGAACATTGGAAATACCCAAATACGTCAGCAAAAAACCATGTCGTTTATTTTACGTCGGTTAGGGTTAAACAAAGAAATTCGACCAAAAAAATTAAAAACTATCTCTATACAATAACATATCTAATAATTGGCACATTGCATGATAACAGCAAAAGATAAGTACCTCCATGAAATTATTTATTACTCTTTTCTCTCTCTCTCTCTCACTCTTTCTACATCACTTTCCCTTCCTCCCCCTCTCTCTCTCTCTCTCTCTCTCTGTCTCTATCGTTGTCGGATTGCTTTTCTACTTCCTATAAACCAAAGTATTTATCACACTTCTATTACCCTTCCACCCTGACCGTTACCTTCTCGTAGTTGATATTCCCGCCCAGATTTTGCTTCGTTTCTTTATTGCGTACTTTCCGAAGATGCAAACATAGTTGAAAAGAGGAACAGACACTACACTCTGATCTTAAATATAGAAATGTTTATAGATTTTAATAAATCACTGCACGAACAAATTAATATAACTCCCTATACCTCCATTTGAATGTTACAGCTCATGTATTCCAGATTACCAGTCCAATGATCTGTATGTACACCACTAATTAGTACACCGATTTCTCAATGATGGAAAAAGATTAAATAAAACTGAAAAAAAATATTAGATTTGCCACACAGATAGAGATGAATGACAGGGAAAACAGGATATGGTCAATATTTGAATATTTGTAGGTTTTGTTGGTAACAAAGAAAATGATGTTGAACTGCTTCGTGATATCTGTCCTACCAGCGAATATTGGAAGGTTTCCTCAAAAAAAAGAAAGAAGAGATTGAAAGCAAGAGAGGTAGGTTTCTACAGGAGGATGCTAAGGATACCATAGACCGAACATGTGAGCATCGATGAGGTTTTGGAGAAGATGCAAACAAAGAGGAAATCTATACTTAACATCAGAAAGAGGCAGCTGAAATTTGTAATGAGAATGGAGAACTTGGAGAAGCTGATACTATACGGATAGAGGGAAAGTGCGACAAGGGAAAGCAACGCGTGACATAACAGACTTAAGCAAGTAGATAGTAGAACAGAGTCTGGAAGAAGTAACAAAAAGACAAAACTTATTGAGAGCTACAAGGGACAGTGGTGGGGGATAAAAAAACTATGATTGCCTACGTTCTGAATGGACAGGGTACATAAAAGAGGAAGAAACCCTTCCGTCTTAGTAGCATTTCATCTCGGATGAAATGATAAAAAATTCAATAATAATAAGTAAAGAATTCAAGGAGAAAGAAGACGTTTCACGTACCATTTAAATATTTGACGATCGTATTTAACAAGAAAGGAAGAAAACGTGAACAAGTTCCATAAACTAGAGATGCAGGAAAAGAAACTATTAGAATAGAATTTACGCTTACATTTTGCAATTAACAATAAAATGATGAGACTGAAACGCCAATCTAGTACTGCGCTCAAATTCATGTAATAGATGTATCAACGAGGAAAGCTCATCATTACAACTGCCATGAAAATATTTGTAGAAAAGCACAAGGAAGCAATGATATGGCAGTGGAAAAGTCATTGAAGCCGAGATTCCAGGTTGATACCAATAATATTGCAGATACGTATTTGGGTATTTTCCAAAATCTCAGGATACATAGCAGAAGTATGAAACCAAATGTCACAAAAATATCCAATACACGGAAGAATGTTAGACGAATAAACATGAAAGGTCGATTCGGATGAGAAGAATTGACTAGAACGACTCAGTGTTCCAAATTGATTAGCGACAGGACTAACAATTGACTTGATATATACATTCCAGTACATATCAGGGAAAATATCAACTCTTTTGCATCATTCTTTATTTATGATTGAGACCAGAGATTATCAATTTATTACCATCAGCACTCAATGTGTAATAGTATATATTCATTGTATATATATAGAGAGAAAAAGATTGGCAGATAGATAGATAGATAGATAGATAGATAGATAGATAGATAGATAGAAAGAAATGAACAGCAAGTGTTCAGCAGACAAAATATGTATTCGTGCTTATTACTTCAAACGGATTTGCAGTGGATAACAATATCAGATTAAGAATAAATCCATTGTGTCCTCCCTATAAATTTGTGTTTTATATATATAGGCTAATATATGTAATATATAATAAAATATCTGATCTCATCTGTTTTCAGTCTGACCAAGAACCCCTTCCATAAGCAATCTAGTGGTTACTCAGATTTTAGCCGTTTTAGCTATATATATATATATATATATATATATATATATATATATATATATACTTATAGATCTGGATATAGATATAGATAGATGAATATACATATTTTTTGTTGGGAATTTATTATAGTTTATAGCTCAATTATATTGCATCGAACAATATTTTATTAACATCAGCACTCAATGTGTAACATATATATATATATATATATATATATATATATATATATATATATATATATATACACACACACATTGTGCCTATTTAGGCAGCAATTTTCATTAATGTATTTTTCATTAAATAATATAGACAAGTTTTGTCTATTTATTTTAAGTAAGTTCCTTTCATATTGTCCGATAAGCTTAATAACATTATCATTGAAAGACGAAAGGAAATCACCATATTGATACATGTTTAAATCCAATCTAAGCTTTCGACTTACATAAGCCATTATCAAAGATGACAATTTCAATATATCAAACAAAACACGGACAAAACAACGCTGGCTGGAATGTCGAACCGAACCCTTTATTTTGCTCACTGGGGTAGACTCGTGTTAATGCCCCTCTCAAAGTTCGGGAGATTTAACTTAAATTAAAAACAGCAGTAAATGTGTAATGAGAAGGAGAAGTGGAAAAAGAAAATGAACCCAAGGAGCTAGAGACAAATAACTGCGAGTCCCAACAGACATTCACGCTGTTTACACAGGGAAGGCTTGCGGGACCTGATATAAAGTGCCTCCAGCAGCTTAAGGCGGTCGGATGTGGCACAAGGCCGAGTTTATCGTGATGTATCCGAGCCCGTAGGCTCAGGCAAAAATATCCCCTAAACACCGTAAAAACGGTTTGGGTAGCTACCACCTCAGACGATACTCTTCCATTTGGCATAGCCTCGTCTGGGTTCCTCTCTACCCAAAGGCAGAGAGTTCGACAAACGGTAATAGGAAAGCGGTAATAGAAACATGGGCACAAAGCTTTGCTTTCCCGGTTGTCTCAGTTTTCAATGTCAGTTAATCGTAACAAATAAATCCTATTTTGTAGCTGTTTTCGCTTTCACTCTCTCATTTCTATCGAATTTATACTATATAAAGGCATCACTGATCCCATGTTGAACACAAACCGCATTTTATTTATAAATCATAGCATCTCACCGTGAACAAAGATTCGGTAGCGGATATTACATTTAACCGAGTAGATTTACAACAAACCTCATATGTGTTATATAGGAATAAAGTGTCGCTACCGATGTTTGAACATCGATCGCCAGTGAGCGATCCCATTATTGAATTAGGTGGACCACGTGACCATAGAGGAAACGCATATATGGGAAGTAGCGTGTGTCTAACTGATCTGCATTTCTAGTCTATCCTCTATTACTAGATGGCTCAACATTTCTACTCTGTCTTCTATTACTATACAGACCGCTATTCTCTACTTTATTCAATATACTATTTCTCTATTCGGATTACTATATAGATGATTATTCGAGTAAGTACTATTAGTGAGAGTGATATTCGAAAGCGTCTGATACCATCATTTTTCAATGGCGTACTATAAGTTGTATCTGCGATTACAAAGTCTCTACTACAATGAGCATTACAAAAGTGACAATGAATATTTGTTGACATCACAAAAATATGATAGACAGTTTTTGTGCAAAGTGTGCAGAAGAAAGAACGATGAACAGAGGAAAAGTCTAAAATGAAACCCTAGCATCTTTTCTTCTGCTTAGATTAACTAAAGACAGTTCACTGGAAAAAATATGTGAAGCCAAAAATATTGGCGTTAGTTTGCGTTGCCTAGAAGTGTTCGTATATCTTTAGAGAGTATACCTAAAATCATCCTGTGTGTCTGTGTCTAAATACATGGTGGAGATATTAGGAGAATTTCTTAGCTTGGATATGAAGTGGGGTGAAATTCACTGAATTTGACAAATACCAACTCCTCTGCAATTTTCTGAGGGTGTATTTACTATGCGTGATATCTCAAGCTATAACAGAATGGACAGATTAGTTCTTTATGATAACTGATTACGGATTTTCTTTATTCGATCAATCTAGATTAATATAAAAAAAAATGGAACATTTTAAAGATTATTCTTTGATTGGATAAGAAGATATTTATCTTATCTTCTCTTATATAAACAATGAATATACTTTGAAATGTATATATGTATGTGTTTGCGTGTATTTTCATCTTATCTCTCTTTACGTATATAGATTATACGCGTACAAAACAGTTTGCATTTTGCCAGAAGTTAATTAAATGTCTCACGCCAACAAGTTATTATTATGCAAATCAAATCTAATTAAATTATTAAGGAACCTATGATGTCAAAATTTTCACGAAGTCCTGATGTGAACAATACATAGTGAGTGGTTTTATCGTGCAAATAACTACCCATACTTTGACAATGGCTTGTTTTGAAGATGTTAGTGTTTACAAAAGAAAATTAAATACAAAATAGTAAATAGTTTACTATTTACATTATTCGGACTCTTGTCCTCATCTTTGTCGCCATATTTATTACAACATTTCGGCCTTTCAGTATCTGTCTATATTTCTGAGATGAGGTATTATGTACACTATTTACATTATTCGGACTATTGTCCTCATCTTTGTCACCATATTTATTACATATTGTAACATATATAACATATATACATTAGTGTGTATATATATATATATATATATATATATATATATATATATATATATATATATAAGCAAATATAAATGGATATAAATCCGACAGAATGGAGAAAAATATTTGGAAAAAACAAACAAAAATCCTTAAATGCAATTAAGTTGTTTTAATATGAATGAAATGTCAACGTCTGACGTTTCGGTTTAATAAACCTTCATCAGGACAATATTCATTAAAATGCAATTAACATAATCAGTTCAACATGACAAAGACGATGGACATAAAAACAAAACTTATCCAAAACAGATAACTGAAAATTTTAAATGATCAGCTTTCCGTTTAAGCGTGGTCACGTTGTCGTCAAATGGGCGACGCTTCAAAACGTATTCCTAAAATTTAAGTATTTTGAATGAAAACGAAAAAATGAAAAGAATTCTATTATGATGGAAAATTGTATGTACGCTTATCGAGCATTAATCTTGCTAAAAAAGGGGAAATACTAAAGAAACCAGGTCTAGTATTCACCGTGCGTGAGATGGATATTATACCTGCTTCATAAATCCTCCTAAGATTTTTATTATGAAAATATTTTAAAATCTTCACGGAATCAAAATCGAAATTATGATCTGCTTTAGTTATGTGTACAACTAAAGCATTGTTCAAATTTCCGAGGCGAATATCTCGTTTATGTTCGAAAACACGAGATTTTACGGACCTACATGTTTCACCCACATATTTTAGGTGACAGTTTTTGCATGAGATTTGGTAGATGCAAGCATCGGATGTAATATGTTGTTTGCTGGTGCTATTTAATAAATTACGGATAGGAAATCATTATTAGCTCAATAATTCCACCCGGACTAAATGCCTTAATGACGATCTTGATGTCCCTATGGGGACATATGATTCAGCTCAGGTTGCTGATTTAATATGTTTTTATATTTTAGATACACTTAGTAGAATTGTAGATCCAAAACTAATATGCTTATATAGAGATGATAGACTCATTTTCATCTCCAATAGTAACGTTCCATTAACAGCGAAGATACAAAAGAAAATCATTAGGGCCTTTAATTTACTAGGGTTTAGGATTGAGATTTCTTATAAAATTAAAATAGTTGATTATCTAGACATCATGCTCAACCTCAATAATAAGACCTCTAAACCATACAATAAAGAGAATGAAACTCTAACCTATATTAATGTTAATTCTAACCACCTCATTGCCATTGGGAAACAGATACCCACCATCGCCGGCACTAAGATTAATCGATTATCGTTCAACATAAGCATCTTTAATAAAAATTAAAAAAAATATATGAAAATGCTTTCCATAAAAGTAGTTTTAAAAATACTTAAAAATACTTTTAAAATTATCTTATCTTACACCCATAAGTAACACTGAAATATCTAAAGTGGAATGTAGGTACAGAAATAGAAAAAGAAAAATTATATCTTTCACCCCACTCTGTTTCCGGAAACTTTCCAATATTAATATTGGAGAGTATTTTCTAAAGTTAATAAACATTTTCACAAAAACAACCTTCTAAGTAAGATCTTCAATAGGAAAATGATTAAAATTAGCTATTCCTACACCAATAATATGTACAAAATTATCAACTCTCATAATGACTATATTTTAAATAAGTTCTATGTGAGAAACAACAAACCAGGGATAAAGAAAGTTGTCCAGTTGAGGGAAAATGCAGATCTACTAGGGTTATATACCAAGCAACCATTTTCTCCAAGGAAAATATGTTAAATTAATATATTTACATTGGAATTTACGCGAAGGAATGGAAACAGAGATATTATACCCATAGATACTTTTTATACAACCCTAAATTAAAATACCAGACGGCTCTTTAAAAAAAAATGGGTACTGAAAGACAAATGTCTGAGCCCACAGATAGACTGGAAAATTATAGGTTTCGCTCATACTCCTAATAGCCTTAGAGATAGGTGTAACTTGAGTGTAGAAGAAAAAATCAAAATAATAAAATACAATAACAATAGGAAACTATAAAATCAAGGGAATTAATTAGTTTTAAAATATCGACACAGACGAGGATTTAAACTTCTACAATATAGATTTTACTTTATTACTTTTTAATTCTCTTATTCTTCAAATGTTGAATGTATAACTATTCCTAATTTCTATATTTCCATTTCTTCGCTATATTAATTATATCTTATATCTTTCCCCTATTCTAAGAAGTCTCTTTCCTTTTATCACTTACATCTTTATCGGTATATTTTTGTATTTTTTTTTAAATATAACTTGGTATGTTTTTTTAAGATAACTTGATTTAACTTATCTTTAAAATTAAAAAAATAAATGTTTATTTTTTATTCTTTAATATAATTTTTAAAAATATATTTTTATTTAAATGTAAATTATTTAAATTACTTATTTTTAATCTTTTTAAGTATAATTTGTTATTTTTTTAAAAGTAGGAACCTAATTATATATATATATATATATATATATATATATATATATGAATGATTCATGAATTTATAAATTATATTTGGCCACTACAACTACAGCAATGAAAGGTACACTTTCAGCTGCCCCTGATAAAAATTCTTTTGATCGCATCTTTCTTCCAAATAATCATTTGACCGAACGTATTTCCAATAATTTAAACGCGTTAAAAATTAAAACTACAATATTACCTACTAGAACTATCCGTAATTTATTAAATAGCACCAGCAAACAACATAGCAAGATTAATGCTCGATAAGCGTACATACAATTTTCCATCATAATAGAATTCTTTTCATTTTTTCGTTTTCATTCAAAATACTTAAATTTTAGGAATACGTTTTGAAGCGTCGCCCATTTGACGACAACGTGACCACGCTTAAACGGAAAGCTGATCATTTAAAATTTTCAGTTATCTGTTTTGGATAAGTTTTGTTTTTATGTCCATCGTCTTTGTCATGTTGAACTGATTATGTTAATTGCATTTTAATGAATATTGTCCTGATGAAGGTTTATTAAACCGAAACGTCAGACGTTGACATTTCATTCATATTAAAACAACTTAATTGCATTTAAGGATTTTTGTTTGTTTTTTCCAAATATTTTTCTCCATATATATATATATATATATATATATATATATATATATATATATATATATATATATATATATATATATATATATTAGTGTCTGTATGTGTATGCAAACATGTTTCATTAACTAACTGGAGAGTATTTTTGTATTAAATTTTTTTATTTTGTTTTATTTTGTGTGCAAACAAAAGTTTCCTTTTTGTGCACTTATTATGGGTAAAAATTTTCAAGATGATTGTTTGTTCCGAGTACTTTCGGTTGGTTGCTCCTTTAGACATTTTACGAGATTATTGGTTGCGTTATGGCAAATGTTTTGTAAAATGCTGATGCGTAGACATTCCTGTTTTCATCATTGATTTTCTTAAGCGTACTTTTATTTTTCTGCTTTTTATGATGCGAGATTCTATTAGATTTAAATGGATAAAGATAGATATAGATATCTTATCAGCCAGCGAGATAATGCGCAATTCACAAGATTGAAGTATTTTTTACCAGTGTGCGTTTTTATGGGTCTCTGCATCTCCACGAATAGCCAAGGCCTGTTGGGCGAATATATCGAGTCACCGTGTCTGGACTGGTTGCTACCTAAGGCTATGGAACCAAGTCTACCCAACTATTTACCCATAGCTGGAGGAGAAAAGTTAGACTCATACCTTTACAAAGGTAAGCAGGTATTATGAATTCGACAGGGCATTTTAATAAATATATTTATCAAAATTACACAAAATATCTTGATATAGTAAAGAGTAAACTTATTCAATAAAATCACCATTGGCTTCAACCACGACCTCCGGACGACTTTCTTGTTTAAGTTGGTGAATACTGCCATAATCTTTGCCTTCTGTTTATCTTTGGTGTTACAGGGAGGGTGATCTCTTGCTCAACTGCACCCCCACACATATTAATCAAAGGGGTTGCAGTCTGTGGGGTTAGGTGGACAAATGTAAGGTCTGATGTGGTCGCAGAAATTGCCAGACAGCCATGACTAGGTTCTGCTGCTTGTGTAGCACGGTTCAGCGCCTTGTTGCTAGACATAGGGTTTTCCAATAGCCACCATCTTGACCCAGGTCAGCACTACCTCCCTCTGAGGCTGAGGCACTTAATAAATTCGGGATTAAGATGAGTCTTCCAAGTTGCCGTATCCCAAAGCCTCTGAAATTTTCGTATTGGAGCTTCCGGCACGAATGCCAAGCAGTACATCATGCCGTTTCTAACTTTCTGGCGTAGTGGATTGCGTCATTGTTCTCATGACCTCCCATACTGTCCAACTGAACCTACTATACTGTGTAGTCGACAATATACAAAACAAACAACGCGCATGCGCAAAATAAAAAAAATATGAAGTGTCGACAATTTTCCCATCATACTCTGTATATATGATTCACACACACACACACACACATATATATATATATATATATGACACACATATATATATATGACTCTCCTGTCATATTCGACGTATGAGGGTCAATTAGCTCAGTTCCTAGCAACGGAAAGCCAGACACCGGCACATGATTTGATTATAGCAGTGAAGGCTTTGTGTAAAACTATCCACACTTTATGAAGGGCCGAATATCGAGACCAGGGGCACTACGTCCCACAAGGTCCTCAAACGACCCTCCGCAGGTTTTGAATTCAGAGTTGTCCTTCTCCTAGATGCCATCCAAGGCTATAGAACGCAGTCTGTCCTGCTATTTACCCATAGCTGGAGGGAGAAGAAGATGATGAATAACTTTCCCGCCTAAGTGAATGTAATGGATTCGACTGGAATTCGAACTCGGATCCGATTCCTCTATCTTCTACTCCACCGTGCGTCCTCATATATATATATATATATATATATAATTATTTATAGATATATAGCAGTTAGCGTGCGTATGCAAGTATGAGAGAGTAAGAGATAATAAATCCTGAGGGAGTGCACGCAATTCAAAGGAAAATCAATCAAATAAATAATATCAAAAAGTTGTCAAAATGAATAATTTTTGTGATCCCATAAACAATAGCTACACACATAAACACGCGTATTTGTAGATAGATAGATAAATAGATAGATAGATAGATATGAACAGACTGAGATAGATAGATAGATAGATAGATAGATAGATAGATAGATAGATAGATATGAACAGACTGAGATAGATAGATAAATAGATAGATGTATTCTCTTATTAAGCACGTTCTTTCAAATCAACTTACATCTAAATTTCTACGTGCGTGTTTTTTTTTTCAAATCGAGATATTTAAATCGGAGAACATCTGACAGTTTAATCAACATCAGGCTAAATAAACCTGACAGATTGTCATTTGAAGCAAATATTTGTCATCTGATGCTTCGTGCTCCATCATCATCAGCCAAATCGCCCTAAACTGGCATCATCAGAAAAATCCGATTACGAATCCGAACACCTGCCGAGAAAAACCCGTTCCGATTTAATTCACACTGGCCAATATAAAACACACTGAATGTCCCCAAATTCCTGGCTTGTACCAGATTCATATATATATATATATATATATATATATATATAAGGAAGAGGTTATAGTAGAGAAAATCGTGTATATTAAAAAGAAGAGAGAAACCGCATGGTTGTAATGTGGAAAAAAATATTATGCTTTATTTTCCATACTTTTGCTGCACGTGTTTCTGGTCTCGCGACCGTCATCAGGGAAAGGGTAGAGATTTCCACATAGTATTAAAAATAATTAATTTTTTCTTTATGTTTTTCGATGTTAAATTTTCTCGATATGAGCCATTTTCTTTTTGTGTTAGTGGTCCAAACGTCTTTCTTGAACTGGCAGTGAAGAGTTCTACGTGGAGGGTTATAAAACAATTAAGATTGGTCAGGAGAAATGGAGTAGTTATCGGCGTTCTTATCTTTTAATGACCCCTGTGTGTTCTTAGATCTATTTCTATTTTCGTGTGTTTCTGTCACCATGAGTACATATATGTGTATATCCCCTCTCCATACATATACATTGTCTCACTACGAGGAATCATTGAACTCATCTGTACACACACACACACATATACACACACAAGACACACACAAATATATATATTAGGTTGGTGCAAAAATAATGACGTAATAATGTCGTTTTTTGACGTTAAAAATACGTCAAAAAACGACATTATTACGTCATTATTTTTACCTCATCCTAATATACATACATATATATATATATATATATATATATATATATATATATATATATATATATGTCTGTTTGTGTGTGTGTGTGCGAGAGAGAGGGAATGAGAGTATGTGTTTGCATGTGTGTGTGTGAAAGATACTTCATTAACTATTTTATGTAAATATATACGTAAATATAATATAAATTACACTTTACTTAAAATTTATTATACGTCATGCATATGAAAACGAAAGTCACGGATACAGAAAAATTTAAATAAAATCGTATTAACAGCATATGAAATGAACAAAATAAGAATTGAAAATAGAAATGGGACATATTAAGAGAGGCTTTAGTGACGTCAGCAATCGAGATCATTCCGAAGAAAATTAGATAAAGTCAAAAAGAATGGATGACATGCATTTTTTGACATTCAAAAAGGACACATAAATAATGCCAAGGTATATGAAAGAATATAGGACGCTACACACAAATCAGGAAAAATACAAGCAAGCTAAAGATGAATGTCTCAACGGAAAACGTTTAGAGGTAAAATGATTATTACAGGTAACGCAGTTGTGCATAAAAAATATAAAAGAAGAAACGACATAAAAGACATGCTCATCAAAATCGGGAAACTGATATCAGAGAAAGAAAATTTCTTCAGAACGAATATATTGGAGAAGTTCCATGGCAAAAGAGGACAATAGGCAATATATGAAAATATCGTAGGACCATAAATATTAAAATCTGAAGTGGAATCGACACTTTGAACAGAATTCGGTATGGAAAAAATGGCAGAAATAATAAATGAAATATATAACAGTGGGGATATACCGAAGACTTAAGTAGATCTATTTTCATAGAGCTGCCTAAGAAGCCAGTTGCAAAACTTATCCGAATTCTGATGAATGGAACGCGTAGCAAACTGTGACCGGAAATAAGACAAGAAGAGTGTAGGTTTGTAAAAGACACTATGACAAGAAATGCAATATTTGTGCGCAGAAAGAAGTGTACATGTATTTTATGCAAAAGCGTTTGATGAATGTTATTAAAATAACCCAGATTGTCTGCATACAGATAGAAAATAAATTCAATTCATATACAGAAATAGAAAAGGGTGAAAGACAAGGATGTCTCTTCTCATTAACTTGTTTAACACATACAATTAGGCGATTCTAAGTGAAATAGAAGTCCTACTAGGGTTAATTACTGGCGGCCGCAATCTTAACAACGTAAGATATACAATGTTGATATCAGACACAAAAGAAAACGACGAGAACCTCTGCAGAAGGGAACGAAAGAAAAAGGGAAGAATGGAGTAAATATTAGTTGAAAGAAAACGGAATACATAGTTGTTAGCAAAAGGAGTTGACCAACATGCAAATTACAAATTGTAAATACCAAAATGAAGTACATCAATTTAAATATGTGGGAAATATTTTAACAGAGGCTGGAAAATGTGGCACTGAAATCCGGATTTGAATTGGAATATGAGATGATGACTTTCAAAAACTAAGCAAAGTAAGAAACAGAAAAATGTTCTTGCAGACGAAAACAGCGTCTATGCTACATAGAGAGTTTGAGTAAATGCATGACGGAACAAAGTTTAGGAGGTATAACAAAATGACATTTATTAAATATCACGAATGGCAGGAAATTGTGGAGAGTCATGATCGCCGACATCCTGGTTATTTTTTTATATTGTATATTGCTCGTATTTTATATTGAGCACTCTTTACAATAAAGTCAGTGCCATTCACAATTATATTTATATATATATAGATATAGATTATGGATAGGAATACGATAGAATGATAGGATAAAGAACAAGTAGGAAACAACTTTTAATCTAACATGTTTCATTTTATTCAAATTTCGTCAGACATTGCCTAACATTATTCGTGGTTATATTTTCTCTTTCTTGATGAGGTTTATCCAGCATTCACTCATCTTCCCGTTGCATCTATTCTGCATTGGGATTATGTTCCTTTGGGCTGCGCCAAATATTCTCTCAAAATTTATGCACCTTTTCAATAGATGGTGGCTTTAACAGCTTTTC
This sequence comes from Acanthosepion lycidas, assembly GCA_963932145.1. Lineage (NCBI taxonomy): Eukaryota > Metazoa > Mollusca > Cephalopoda > Sepiida > Sepiidae > Acanthosepion > Acanthosepion lycidas. The sequence goes on from OZ010577.1 coordinate 1,661,291, forward strand.
TAATTTCACTGTAAAATTTCTTAGGGTCTGTCTATATTTCTGAGATGAGGTATTATGTACACTATTTACATTATTCGGACTATTGTCCTCATGGACACATGGGACATTAGATAAAGGCGTTGGTCAGATCCAGTGACAATACCCGGGGTTAAGGTAGTGGAGAACTTGGAGAGGGGAATAAACGGGAGATAACTGATGACATCCATTAAACATGGCATGGTGAACTAGTTCAGTCTACCCCAGTGAGCGAAATAAAGGGTTCAGTTCGACATTCCAACCACCTGAAGAAGGCCGGAGCGTACAAAGGCCGAAACGTTATAATAAATATGGCACTGAGGACAAATAATCCTAATAATGTAAATAGTGTTCTTAAGGTCTGTTTGGAATATCTTATTTTGGCGATAGAACCTACATTTTTCGTATCGTTTTGTCCTCTGTGCCTTCAAGTCCAGTTTCTGTTTTAGCATTTCCTTGATTGATAGGATTTCAGTTTGTGATTTAATTTTATATTTCCTCTTCATCTTCCTGCATTTGCATGTTGAGACATTTTGGTTTCTAGTGATCTCATCTAGTATCAAAATCTCATTTGATTTTCTTTTATATCTCGCATCATTTTTGCCTTCCATGCTGACTCTATTTGTTTTTTTGATCTTTCATTGACTTCACACCAAACTTCCCAGTAGTTTCTAAAGTTGTTGTGCATATAACATTGTTAACTTCTGTGACGTTTCCCAATGGTTCTTCCGTTAACAGTGTTTCCACTGCAACGTTGTATGTTTGTACAGTGTGCTTATTGGATTTAGTCATATGAATTTTGGGGAGCTCGTCTCTATGTTGACATTTGTGTGAGAGTAACTCTGCTGAGGACTTGAATGATGTTGTTTATCGCTTCGGTGGTTTTCAAACAATTCTCCCCAAATAATGTGGAACTCGACTTCAATAACATAGGTTGAATAACTACAGGTTATGTCACAAGTAGATTCTTCCATTTTATTTCTTGAGATATTATTATTTCGTGTCTCATTTATTTTAGTTTTTACTTCATCATCTGCCATATTATTTATTTCTATCTGTCTATATTTCTGAGATGAAGTATTATGTACATTATTTACATTATTCGGACTATTGTCCTCATCTTTGTCGCCATATTTATTACAACGTTTCGGCCGTTGTACGCTCCGGCCTACTTCAAGTGGTTGGAATGTCGAACTTAACCCTTTATTTCGCTCACTGGGGTAGAATGTTCTAGTTCCACGTGCCATGTTTATTTCCCTCTGAAAGTTCTTTACTGCCTTGGCCAGGTATTGAACTCACACACTTTGGGTCCTGTCACACTTTGGGTCCTGTCCACTGTGCCATGTGTCCTTGAGGACACATGGCACAGTGGATAAAGGCGTTGGTTAGATCCAATGACAGGGCCCAAAGAGTTTGAGTTCAATACGTCTTATGGATCGAGTTGGATCTTTTCTAATTAATCTCGTTAGTTTTATTTGTTTTACTTATTTATTTCTCCTGATCCAGTTTTTCTCTCTACTGTTTTCTTTTTTTTAACTTATTCGCCGTTCTGTTGATGGTCCTGAATGGATTTTGAGGATGGAAGCCAGAGTATGTTGGTACCATTATTGAAGGCCTGAATGATATTTTCCTCTCACCATTGCTCATTTGAGAAGGCAGTAGATATAGCACAAAACGATTTTAACTAGTTCCCTTTCTAGCTGAATAACTCAAAGGGTTTTTCAGTGACTCTTCCGTCAAATTGTGCCAAGCACTTTAAAGATCACCATTAGCAGCCTGGCTGTGTTCTCCTTAATATCCATCAAAAGAGTGATATAAGGTTTGGTAAAGAAGTTCATAAGAAGTAAATATGGATTTTGTGGTAGGTGAGAGTAACACGGGTGATGCAATGTTTTAGTAAATATCCTTACATAATACACTCAAGCAGTGTGAATGCGACCGTCACTCACACATTGGCGCCTCGTGACAATATTATATCAGATTTATATCAGGTCCGCACAATGGGGAATAGTTTTCACACAGATCTCCTTTATACGCATAAAATAGCACAACATGATGCCATGGATTGCCTACACGAACGTAGATTTAGGATTTTTCAGGTCTCTTGCAGGTCCTTCGAAGACCATCGAAATCCAGGCAAAAAGTTTTTTTTTTCTCCGAGCGGGTAAATCGGAAGGAAAAGACATTGTTTTTAGAGACACATTCTCTTCTGTCCTTTGATTTGTTCCTGGAAAAGTCTTTTCCTGAAAGTGTTTATGTCGTCATGTCTCTCTGTAGACAGCTTCTACTCAGCAATGAGTCTAATTGATTCACTCTATTTAAGGGTCATTTTAAAGTTCATTTAAGCCCTGTAGGAGATAATGGTTCGATAAAAAGGAACGTCTTTATATGTACACGTGTCATGTAAATATATATATATATATATATATATATATATATATATATATATATATATATATATATATGTATGTATATATTGAAAATCATGAAAACATAAAAATCTGTATAGGTTGCACAAGCCATGAGTTCAAAAAACGGTTCAACCAATATCAAAGTTCATTTAGGATAAATAAATATAGAAATCAAACATCTCTCTCAAAGTACTTCTTCCACTTAAAAGAATCCAATAAAACACCTATAGTAAAATGAAATTAATAAGAAAAGTTAGATTATGTAGGTCATTAAATGACCCATGTCCTTTGTACATACATGAGAAACTATATATTACTAAGTTTATAAAAAATAAAAGTTTACTGAATCAGAGAAATGAATTAGCTATTTTTTGCCGTCATTGTCAAAAATTTTCCTTAAATAATATTTAAGATAAAATTTTTAAAAAATATGACGTGGTAATATACATACTTATACTTGATATGAAAAAAAGATTATATACTGTAAGTAATTCTAGTGCATTTACTTGTTTTAAAAGAAATATAGCCTATTCAAAATTAAAAGTGAAAATATTTTAAAATTGTAGTTAAATAAAACGTATTCTAACCTAAACATCCCCCAAAAAGTAAACAAATAGAAAAATGCCGTAAGAATCTTTTGCCGTTAACAATAAATTTAAAAAAAAAAAACAAACGACATGCATTTAACGAATGTCAAAATTCGTTGAAAAATACATCCCTATTCCTACCTAAACATAACCCCGTTTTCAAACGTAACTACTTACTGAAATATATATATTAACCTTTGTTTTTAGATGATTACATATGTTTTAATTACTTCAGACTATCACTTTCGCAAAATTACTCTTGAGAAATGTTTGAAACCCTCTTTTCTCCACCTATCTATGAGTCAAATAGCAGAGCAGACTGTCAATTTTAGCCTTGATCGGTAACTAGTCTAGGAGAAGTTCAACTGCTGAGGAAGTCTCTTTGGAGATTTTTGACATACGGTGCAGCAGTTCTCTGTTATCACTTCTCAGAAGAGAGCATATTTTCTTTGTTAATTTTTCTTGACTATGGAAGCCGGTAGACTCAATATACAACGTTAAGAAAAACTGGGCGTCTATTTCAAAGACAGATATCCAATAAAAATATCAATTGAAATGATAAAAATTTCCGGATAAATCCATTATCTCTCTCTCTCATTCTTTCTCTCTCCCTCTCTACATATATATATATATATATATATATATAACAAACAAATATATGTGTGTGTGTGTGTGTTTGTTTGAATATATGGATGTTTGACACTTTCCCACCGCCCTAACGTAGCTTCCCTGTGCCTTTTTTATTAACACTTTCATAGCAATTGTTCTGCTCTATGATACCTAGAGTTTATGAATTTAAGCGCGGTACTAGATTGGCAGTAAGGTCTCATCTTTTTAGAATTGATATAGATATTTGTCTGATTGTCATCTGTAAATCGCATAACCTAAATCTAATGAACTGTATTTCAAACATTTCTAAATCTTCATCGATCACATGCCTGAGTGTGGTGCTAGGGTTACTGCGTAGCCGAACACCTGAGACGCCCTCTATGTATCTCGCGCATGTGCTAATGTCTGAGTCTATATGGTAGGGAAAAGATAATTGGATCTTATGAGATACCCTTACCATAACAATCCACACAAGGTCTCATCAGTTTTCAGTTCTATGCTAACAGTTTCTTCTATCGCATTTTTCATTGTAGAATTCTTTTCTGTCTTTACAGTCAACTTTGGTCTTCAAAAATTCATAAGCAATATGAATCTTTGTTTTTTTAATTCATGCCCTTTTATGGTTCTCTCTCCATTAGGATGTTGTTGATTTTTTTTATATTCTCCAACACTCGGCAACCCCTTGCGTCCTATTAGCTTTATTGCCTTCCTTGGGGTGAGATGATTACAAAAATGTATGCATGTATGTATGTATATAAACATTTCGGTTTTCTTTCGAGCAATCTATTTAAAAGCAAGGAAAAGCACAAAAATATTATAAGGATATGTTTTCTCATCTAGATTTACTTAACGTTTAGTTCCAGTTCATTTTAATAAAACCAGAGTACCTATCCGAATGTATTATCTACAGATGTTAACAGCATACGATATTAAAACGAGACTGTGTAGATAGCAGATTTAGAAAAAGTGTCAAAATTTAGATAATGTCGTCGAGAGAAGCAAAGGAAAAAGACAAAACATTAACTGTTAGATGGTAGAACGCATTCTTGTCAGCCTTAGAGACAGTCGTCGAAGGTCTAAAATGTGTAATAATAGTTTCAAAAGCAAACAGCTGCGCAAACTTTACTATCTAGGTAGTGCAGTAAAAGAAGGCGGGGCGCGTTAAAAAGAAATCTGAAAGTGTGTCGAAATAACGACGTCTATTTTCTTTTAAGAAACTCATGTAAATATTACAGAATCAAATAAAAAGTAAATAATGATAGGAAACTATTAGGTTGGTGCAAAAATAATTTCGTTTTCTCACATAGTAACATATGTTAGAAAACGAAATTATTTTTGCACCAACCTAATATAATGCGATTTATACGGGGATAGACTCTGGATAAGTTTGTCCTAAACTAAAAGACATGTAATTCTAACAAAAGAAAATAAAAAAATTCTATGTAGGGATTAAGTTGTAGCAGGAGGAGGGTACTTCTTATAAGGGATGTAAGTTAGAACTTTCAAAATAAATCAATTCAACACGTGGAGGGTCTTTATATAAAATAGTTAAAAAGAGATAAATACCTACTTGTATGTAAACAAAGGCAGAATTCATAAAACGAAATAAAAAAACAGTCATGGGATTAACGGTAGTTTGTCCGTCTGTGTCTGCGTGTGCCACGTTATCTGGTGAAATTAAGTAATCGATTTACCTGAGGATTATCGCTCTGGTGTCAGACAGGGCAAAATGTTTATCAATTGCGACATTCTTCTAGTGAGGGAGAAAAAATGTATTATTTCCTTTCACACCCAATGGCGTCGTTAAACGAAATCCATTGACAAACAAGGTGGATTAATGTTTATGAAGTTGGAATTTTAAAAACACTATAAAGAAATTTCTTTTAACAATCAGAAAGTGATATTTGAAATACTTGAATTAAATAAGGAAAGGCGGTTGACAGAATTTGACACTCACACGACAGACAGATGAAAGAGAACTAGATGAAAGCACCGAACGAAATGATGTCGGTACAAATACAAATAAAATGTAAAAATGAGAATTTCTGAGAACAGCAGAATACAGGAAGATGTGGAGAGCCATGATATTCAAGTCCTGAAATGACATAGTACACACACAGAAAAAGAGAGAGGGAGAGAGATGGGTAGATTAATCTTAGAAAGATTTCTGATTGAAAAAGCTAAAAGTAAATGAACTTGCCAAAAGAAAAGATAAAAAAAATTATAGAAAATAAACACAGTATGAAGTTTAAATTAAAACCAAAACAGCAGGCCTACATATCGAAAGTCTTATTGAAGAAAATTTGCATCTCAAGAGGAATAGGATTTGTATTCGTCGCTTTCATCTGGAAAATCAGCTTCAGGCCTGGCGAGATTTAATCTTTAGCTAGAAGAAGCCTTTTCATCAAACTAAGGATGACGTAGTATTAAAAAATCACTATTTTACATTTATGGTATATATATATATATATATATATATATATATATATATATATATATATATATATATATATATATAGTTAAACCTAGAGAGCCAGACAAACCCACCAAGGTTTCATCTAAGCGGATCGTCAGGGAAGGCTGGCTTCCCTGACGATCCGCTTAGGTGAAACATTGGTAGGTTTGTCTGGCTCTTTAGGTTTAATTAGTTCTGCGCTACTTACCGTATTGAGCACTTTATTTAGTTATTTTGCTTACTCGTATCGGGTTTTGTTTTTTGGACTCTGGATTTGAATGCTAGACGATTATTTTTGGCTAACGTACATGTTCTTGGTTCTTTCTTTTTTTATACCATTTTTTCCTTTGGTATTGGTTTGATTATTTGTAAATCAACAGACCGATGGTTTTCCGGACGACTATAATTTCTCATACTTATAAGATTATTACTACTACTAATATATATATATATATATATATATACGGAAAAATACTCGTGAATATGAAAGGAGTATGATAAAAATAAGCAGACAACGTTTGTAACTTATTCAATCAGACATGCCTAAAAGAGAATTTGCTTTCTAAATACACACATACACACACATTGGTGTGTGTCTGTGGAACCTCGTTACAGAATTGTAGAAAAATGCAATAGATGTAATTTATATAACTAACTATCAAAAACTAACTAATCTTTATACACTACCGCCCAATAATTTGAATTTCTATGTTGATATGTCTTTAATAATGAGTGACACCATATGAGGCGCAGGTTTCCTTTGAATTCACAAACAAAATTTGTTGTTTGCTACAAATCTTTGAAAGATCACTTCAGAATGGGATCAACAATATTTTTTCTCATTAAAATGATTATTTAATAACTTGAGATTAATAAATCTAAGCTTTCTTTTATGGAGCTGATGTTTCATTATAAAAGTGAGCATTTTTTTTAATTCGTTAACTAGTTTTTCAGCTAACCTTTGACCTGGGATCTTTCGTTTTTTATACAAAACTGAAATTCTCACACCTTAATTAATTACTCACATTTTCGTGTAAAATCATGCATATTACATATTTAAAAATGCTTAGAAGTATTGACACATGCAAAAAAGATGCAGATTAAATTTGTTTATGAACATTAAAGTAAGACAGGCACTACATATTCATACGGCCGACTGCTACAATTTATCCGCATACATAAAATAACGTAAATCCATGACACGCACATTCTCACATGTAGACGCATTCTGTTTCTTCTATACGAACGCAATTCAGTCGGTTGTACTGTAAAGAGATACACAAAATATTTTGTATCTATTTCTTTCACAAATACTTTTTATATTTTTTTCAATTGAAAAAGAATAATACTCACAAAATAAAAAAAATATTTAAATTTGTAGAGTCATATTGTCCTTTTATCCATACATATTCCTCTCGGTATATATTTCGTTATACAAAAAACCACGAATTGAAACTCTTGTCACTTTAATTTTACGTGTGTATGGTCACTTAGATATAAAATACGTGTTATAAAAATTTATCTCAGGATAGCGCACGAGAATACAGCCTCTCGTTCGAACTCAACAACGAGAATTCATCCTGTAGTTAATAACGGTTTTCCGAGCTACCTCATAGATCAACAAATATCTCTTTCTAACGTAACCAATAGCAACACTTGCCATACAGATAAAACAATAACATAAACATTTTCTATAAAAATCAAATACACTCACTATAAGCAAAGTGAAGTTTCCCTAAAAATAAACATTCCCACAACTTTAGATGCATACATAAAAAAAATCTACACATTCAGCTAAAAATAAAAATAAAAAACCATCCCTGCAAATGGCTAAAAGAAGATCCGAAATCGCTTGGATATACAATATATTTGGAAAATTTTTAGACACTTTGTCTAGAAAAGAAAACACTTATTGGTACAGAAGAAAAATTAAATAAAATGCAGTACCATCGTAGGAGACTTTAATGAACATGTATAAAAGAGGGCTTACTGTTCAAATACACAAGTATGTAAACATTTACAGATAGAGTATATCTGTAAAGTGACAGCCAACGCCTTTAGTCCTCTGAGGGACTTTATCAACAAAAAAAAGAATTTATTTTTCCTGATAAAGTCCCTCAGGAGGCTGAAACGCGTCGGCTAAGATAAGTTTTCGTTTTGTATTTATTCACTATTATTTATATATATACATATATATATATATATATATATATATATATATATATATATATATATATATGTATATATGTGTGTGTGTGTGTGTGCGCGCGCGTGTGTGTATGCGTGCGTGTGTTTCTCTGTGTGTGCGTGTCTGTGTGTAAGTGTCTGTGTGTAAAGAGAGAAAACACAAACGTTTTTGGATGTAATGTGAATTTTTTAAAATATATATTACGCTTTATTTTCCCATAATTTTGCAACACCGAGAATGTTTAACATCGAAAAATACAAGGAAAAATTAATTCATTTTAATAATATGTGGAAATATATACTCTATGCCTGAAGAAGGTCGCGACACCCGAAACTTGTTTTGCAAGATTATAGAAAATAAAGCATAATATATATTTAAAAAATCCACATTAAATCCAAAAACGATTTGCGTTTTCTCTCTTCTTACATATGAATATATATATATGTGCGTGTGTGTGTGTGTGTGTGTGTGTGTGTGTGTGTGTGTTCTACGGGTTGACCCAAGCCTTGTGAGTGAAATTGAGCAGACGGAGATCTTGAGGGCCGCTGATAGCTGTGCCAATACAAAATCACAAATTATCGTGGAGTGTTCTGGCCAAGTTCAAGTTGTTGATCACGCTAGATAACACGCTCTCTCCCAGAAAGTGTAACTAAGGTCTGCTCAATATAGTTTCAGTATAAACAACAGGTGGGCAGTGTGTTTGTTCAACACAAAATGTACCTGAGCGAGCGTCTGCAATAGGGTATCCTCGAATACGATTATGTATGTGTGAATGTGTGTGTCTGTATGTGAGTATGTATGTTTATTTTCAGTAAAAAAGTAAAAAATGTTTTTAGCTTTTCAAAATTTTTAAGTTGTTTGTTTTTGATTTTGTCAACTGCACAGTATAGGAGGGTCAGTTGGGCACTGTCTGTGAGAAAAAGAGCAGCATGACACAATTCACTCTGGAAACAGTATGCTTATTGCTTGGTATTCGATCATTTCAGAGTGTCTGGGTGTCATTCAGAGGACACTGTAGAGAGTTCGTAAAGAGTTGGATGAGTCCAATGGGGATGACGAAGGTGTCTGGTATTATCAGTAGTTATGGCGATGTTATGTCCCTGTTCATCTTGCCACAGGGTCTCACTCAACACGGAGCCCTACATTAAGTTCCTTGAGGAGGTAGGGGGGTCTTGGCTTAAGACAGTGGCTGCTGGAAGATCCTATGTCTGGCAACAGGACTCTTCACTATGCCTCTGTCATGGGTATCAAACAATTTCTTCGACCACATCACCCCTTTACATCTGGCCACCTAACTCCCCAGACTCTTAAACACCTTGATTATTATGTGTGCCTCATAGTTGAGCGAGAGACCAACAAAACTCCTTGTAACAATAAAGAAGGTAAGAATTATGGCAGAATTCATTTAAGCCAATGGCGATTTTATTGAATAACTCTACTCTTTAGTATTTTAAGATATTTTTGTGTAATGTCGGTAAATATATCTGTTCAAATGAGATGTCAGTGTTATTTTCATTTTAGCGTCATTTAGACGACAATTTATCCATTGCACCCTATATTTTGATAGCCTGTCGAATTCTTTACTGAGCTAGAAATAATGTTTTTTGAAGTCATTTATTATTCTATCTGGTCTAATGGCTTATCTATTGCTGTCAGTATATAAGGTGAAGTACCAGGGAACTGTAACATTTTCACCTTCTAACACTGGTGAGTCATTGAGTTCATAGCATTTTTTCTGCATTCGTCTGTCCTCCATTGCAGGTAATTCCCTCTCCTGTTTTCTCTATATTTACATCCCTTTTGGAATAGAGAAACGATCCAAATATCATTTGCTCAATACTTTCCTTGAGGAGGTTGTACTGCCCTGGGTCAGGATCTTTCCTCTTATGTCTCGCAACAGAACTCTACGCCATGACACATAATTAGATGAACTTAGACATAGATGTCAGACAATTTCTGCGGCCACATCACCCCTTACATCTGGTCACCTAACTCTCCAGACTCTTAAACGCCTTGATTATTATGTGTGCCTCATAGTTGAACGAGAGACCAACAAAACTTCTTGTAACAATAAAGGTCAAACTGAAGGCAAGAATTATGGCAGCATTCAATTAAGCCAATGGCGATTTTATTGAATATCTCTACTAGTTAGTATTTCAAGATATTTTTGTGTAATATTAGTAAATATATCTGTTCAAATGAGATGTCAGTGTTATTTTCATTTTGGCGTTACTTAGACGACAATTTATCCGTCGCAACCTGTATATGGTTTTACTTGTTTTCTCTTTCGTCAATTTCCTGCAGGCAGTCGTGCTTTGAATAAAATACCCGAATGAATTCTATCTTTCTTCTCTCATCGATATCTTTGCTGACCCATTCAAGAATGTTGCCTTTCACCTCGTTTAATTGATCAGGTCTCGTTTTGTAAGACATTCAACAGAGATTATTATTTTGGCATCGACATTCCACGACATTCAAACACGAGATCTATTTGACTCACATGAATAAGACTCGATTTAGAAAGACACAAAGTCCATATCGAATTCATTTACGTAAATGACATTCGTGCTCAAACCGTCATTTAACAGACGATATTTTACTTGATTTGATATCACAAAAAATTGGTTCTAGAAATAGGAATTGAATCATGAAAGAAATCTCGATTTCGACGTTTTCAAAGCAGTCCATATCCTATAATCTAGTTGTTTACACGTGCTTTTTTTGTTAAAAAAAATAACAGATGTAATATAGACTATATATGTATATAGGGTCATTTATTTTGCATATCACAGATATAAAACAGATTGAAAAATACTTGTTTCCGGTATATAGGTATATCAGCATATTCACAGAAAATAATACAATACTTTTTTTTACCTTGGGCCCTTAAATTTTGCTTCACGCTTAAATAATAAAATTTCAGTTTTATGTTCTTACAGATTATCGCAAGAAATGTAATCAGTGACTTTTCAAAATTTGGAAAATATTTACTTACAAAGAAAAATCACCAAATATTTTCAGCCCATTTGAAAGACATATTTTTATAAATATTCTGATTTGATTTTAAGGTTAAATAATTCAAGCGATTTGAAATTGTCTCATTTTAAATTCTGTTATTTAGTTTAAATCAATTCAATGGAATCCTTTCTTTTCTTGCACTTCAGCCAGAATATCTCGCCTTTAACATTTCTTGTTGCTATTTAAATTCTATCAAATCCGTCGATGTTTAATTTACAACGAATATGTTTGGTTTGGTTTGGTTTGTTTTACGGCATATCAACCTCAATCTGTTATTTAATGACGATAAAAACTTTTATTACTGGTAATATTTTTTTTTTCCAAAAACTTACAGTCGGTAATATTTTTTTCATCAAAAATCTATTGCTTTTAATATTTTATTCTTGAAGAATCTATTGCTTTGAATATTTTTTCAGAAAAAAGTATAGCTGGTGATATTTTTTATAAAAAGTATTTCTTGTATTAATATAGGGTGGCCAGGGCCAGGGCCGCGGCCTGCTGTTTTTGGTCAGGATCGATCCTGGTATCGGAGAACAAGCCGTCAGCCCACATATGTCGGTCGTTGGTGACGTTTGACACAGCAGCTAGTCTTTAAGTTGACCTCTTCAACTATGACCTCTCTTACCCACATTGTGACTTTTGATTTTAAGAGGGTCTAGCTGAATTATCACTGGGGTATCTCAACCAAGCTAAACCAAAAAGTTGAATACGCACACAAAATTGAAAATAAAATAAACGACACTCGAATAAGCCACTAGATGATATTTATATCAAAATAAAATAAAATAAAAATATTTACAGTTCTTTTTTCCTTTTTCTTTCTTTTCCCAACCCGTTTCTAAAATTTGGCGACGGAACGAAAATTTCAGCTAAACTCCTCTAAAGATGGCCAGACTTGACAATTGGATTTCTTCAAGTACTGTTGATTGTACTTTCAAGGATGGCACTTTAGTGGATAATTATTTTTATTATTATCATTAGGTTGACAAAACAGCGTAATGGCAAAAAAATTTAACTCCCTGTCCGCGTAACTCGCTGCAACTCCGGGGACCACAATTCCAACTCCAACTCTTTTAGCCCGCGTCGGCATTTGTATTTATAAGTGTCCATTCCGAACTGGTATGGTGAAGACGAATGAAGGGGGTTTTATGCAAATATCCTAAAATTCAACAAGTCTCCTTCTTTCGTTCTCTGTTTCCCACTTCCAATTTTGGTAGACCCCCTCCTACGGGAGCCATTATATGACGTCAGTCTTCCTGACGTCTCCCTCAATTGCTCATTCAATTATAATTTTCTTTCTCAGAGAAATTTTGGTTAATAATTTTTCCCAGTACGCAGACATTTTCACCTTTCAACAGTCAAGTTTAACCTCTGACGCCTGAACCTGCTAATCGTGTCTCGCCGAACAGTAACAAACGTATTTTGTATCTTTTTCCAAAGAATTTATACACCTGTTCTCAATATCCTGGGGAAATGCGTCCCTTTCTGATAAATAAAAAATAAATAAAATCGTTTTTTAACCCTTTTCGTCTGTATGCCATGCCATGTTAAATATTGTTACGTCAAAACCTATTGTTACAGTCTTATAGTTTTTTTGACCAGTTTAGGGATCAACTATTTCCTCATAGCTGGGACCCTAATAGGTGCTACCACCCCGGGTCAGGGTGGATCTCGGAACACCAGCAAAAGAGGTGTTTTCACGGTCCTCAAAACTTCCTGATCAGATGCCTTGCTGCCGGATATAGTTTCTCGTCTTACCCAGGACGCAACAAATATGTCTGTAAACATTTCGAATTAGCTTTACACTTGCTTCTCGGAAAGTCATGGTCGCTACAGTTTAATTCTAGACACTGTTCAATTTTGAATTAATACAAAGATTTTTATCACCATTATTAAATTTATAAATTACATTAAATAATATTACATAATTATTTAATTTATAAATGTAATGGAAAATTATTTATTGGTAAAAATCTGCAATGCATTCCTGTTTGGTGCTATTAGGAAAATTTGTTTTATTATATAAGTTTATTTTCATTATATTAGGCATTTATAAAAGTTCCTAGAAACCACGTTTTGAAAACTAAAAAATAAATACACGACACAAAACAGTTTTGGATGGAAAAATATTTAAATGATTTTTTTTTTTTTACTTTTTGTAAATGTTAATTTTGTAACAAGTTTTATGAAATGTCACGGCCCATTACTTAAAACATTAATCCATAAACATCGAACCATGTCGAAAATGCTTTTAAAAATCTCTTCCGTGGTTCAATGAATAGAAAACCTTATAACATCATGTTAAAACGCATTTAACTTGAGTAATTGTTTCTAGTCTGACACAAGATTCAAAATCTTGAGCACCGTATGAGAGATAACTCACTGCAAGTGTACTCAATTGATATGAACAAACCTTTTCTGAGGTTTGCTAATAAACGTCTGTAATAATTTCTCGTTAAACAACACCAGTTTTTGAAATTCACTTATTTATTTAGATTATTTGTATCTGGTGTAAGGCCACAAGTATAGAGTATTTAATATCAAAATTTGTTTTTAATTTTAATATGGATTGCTTCTCGTACAAACATTTAGGAGGGGTTTGTGTTTGCTGTCTGCTTTCAGTTGTTTGGGGAGATTTTTGCAAGATGGAAGCCAATTTTCCTCAACTGCAGGAGAGTTTTTAATTGTCCTGACTTTGCGCTGTTTTCTTTTTCTAAGTTTTTGTTTGCGGTTTTATCCCGAAAGAGAAGCTACCTGATAAGATTTGACACTTCCATAATGGTGTGAGAATAAAGTTGATGAAAATGTCGGCGTATTAATGACGTTGGCCAATGAAATGGTTTTATAGATTAATTTATGTATTACGTTCCACCGTTTGGTTTCGTCAACCAAAGGCTTAATTAGCCAATATAGTATATAGAGGGCGCGATAGATAAGTTGTCGCCATTTTATATTTGTAATTTCACGCATGCGCGTTGTTTGTTTTTTATTTTGCCGACTACACAGTATGGTAGGGTCAGTTGCGCACCGTTTATGAGAAAACGAGAACCATGGCAGAATTGACTTCGGCAGCAATTTGGAAGCTCCAATGCGAACATTTCAGAATGTATCGGTGTCAAACTGAAGAAAGTACAGGGAATTCGGAATCATTTGGATGAGTCTAATGGTGATTATGAAGGTACGGCAGCTCTGATCGTTCTGATAAGAAATGAACTCCCTAATTTCTTGGTGAAGGCCTCAGACTCAACACGAGGCCTACTCATGTGTCTTGAGGAGGTATTGCTACCCGCAGTCAAGAGGCTGGCTGCTTGAAGACCCTATGTCTTGAGACAGGACTCTGCACAATTCCAAGCAGAACCCAGTCATGGCTGTCAGACGATTTCTGTGACCGCATTACCCATTACATCTGGCCACCTAACACAGATTGCAACCAGCTTGATTATTATGAGTGGGGTGGTAGTTAAGCGAGAGAGTAACGAAACTCCTTGTAACACCAAAGATGAACTGACGTCAAGGGTTATCGAAGCATTCAGCAAGGAGAGCGTCCAGAAGAGTTGAAGGAGATTCCGAAATTGTCTGAAGGCCTTGGTTGAAGCCAATGACGATTTTATTGAATAAATTTACTCTTTCTCATTTCAAGAAATTTTTGTGTAATTTTGGTAAAAATATCTATTAAAATATGATGTCACTTATTTTCATTTTTGCGTCATTTAGAGGACAATATATCCATCGTAGCCTCTATTTCCCTGAGAATGATGGCATTGGATGATATTAAAATGTAAAGATAAGTGAAGTCCTGAGCGATATTTAACTTTACCCTGGTGGAAACGAAAGTTGACCGATTTTTCGGACTGGCCAGATTTGCTAAATTTAAATTCTAATTAATTCCAAAATATCTATTAGTATTATAATTTGTTCTACCCTAATTTACGTATTTCTAAATGAAGAATCATTTGAATTTCAATTTGACCATAGTGTTGCCACCTGCCAATTTGTACAACGCCAATCAGTCCTCACTTTTAGTTGAATGACATTAGTGTACACAATCAGTATCTAGATGTATTACAGACACATCATGTTGAAACACCACTTTCCGTACGATAACCGAAGTTAAAAAACGTCGAACCTGGTCAATACCTAGATGGGTGATTTCTTGGGAATATTATGTATAATAAACATAGATTATGTCTAACGGATAAAAACTCGGATTTGGAAATCAGAGAGCCAAGTTCAAATTCAAGTCGGGTTCTTTATATTAACTACTTGGGAATGGTATGACTCTACGTCTTCCCAAACTATAGTTTAATTAGTAGGATTGGTATCAATAAATCATTACTATCTCTAAAATATTCTTACAATCTAAAAAAAATATTCTGACTTTAAATAAAATGTTGATAAGCCGTAAAGAATAAATCAAACAATATATTGAATAGAAAAGTATCTTCTTTTACAAAAATACCACCGTCATTAGGTTTAATTTAATGCTCTATCTGAATACAGTGTAGAGAATGTCATCCCCTGCTGAATTTTAGAGTTTGCCACCTTATAAAAAGGTCTATAATTTTAATGGCAGATCTGTCATGAAAAAGAGAGATAGAATACAAAAAAATTCTAGAAAATCACATTATATTAATTTTTTGAACATTTAATTTATATTGACCGTAAGCGTTTACTTGTGGTATGAGTTTCAATCCCCACCCCTGTTAAGAATGTAGTCTGTCTATTCCAGGTTACACCGAGACGGCAGAAGGCCATATATATGTCGGGGTCAATTATTGAGGGCTGAATTCCCTGTAATAGATATTTAAAGGAATTGGATTTTGCAAAAGGCCATTATGTTTTACGGGACAAGCTCGTTGCATTAAAATGAACCACGATTCTCGACATCGACTGCCATATATATATATATATATATATATATATATATATATATATATATATATATATATATATATATATAGGGTCTCGAACCTGGATTCTGGCAATCGGATGTTTCGTCATACTGATGAGCTGTGAAACAGCGAAACAGTCTGTCTGTGGATGACAGTGTACACATACACATATATATATATGTGTGTGTGTATGTGTGCGGTGAAATAAATTATTACAATGGAACCTTAAAGTGATCTGTTTTTTCTTTAAATTGAATTAAAACTATCCCTCACCTACTTCTATTTTACCTTCAAAAGTGTAAATTTTAATTCATTTTTCACCCTTGAAAGTGAAGTCTAAAGATCCAGAGAAAAATAAAATCTCTGGTGAAATGTTTTTTTTTTCTTTAAATTATATATATATATATATATATATATATATATATATATATATAAAGTGGACGCTGAGTTCAACAAACAAAGGCGACAGTGTGATTTATGCTTGAACTCAAATGGTGTGAAGATTGCTTTTAAGCATAAAACAGACTGTCACCTCACTTTTATATTCACCTCCGTTCCATAGCTGATATTGAGCACTTGAAACCATAAATATCGTATATCTTAAAGCTATATAAGACAAACTGGAAAATACATAAACAACGCATTTCGCCGAGAGCGTCTGCTTTATTTGGATTCTTCAGCTTAGAATAAAAGAAAAGCTAAAGTGTATGTAAGGAAAATGTGTTGGGATATCTGATGATAAGTTGGGACCATATATTAAATTGCCTTATCACGGACATACACTCTCTGGGTTTTGTTTGTTTGATATCTGTTTGATTTTAAATCAGTCCACTGAAACTAGAGAGTATTTTTATGTATATACTTCTATATATTCTATATATATGTTCGAATCCTGCCGATTTAAAAATATTTAAAACAATATGCTATTTTTTCAAATATATTTCCTCTTGCGCGCAGGTTGGTATACAAAGTAATGATTGTCTAAAATTAAAAGGAGCCTCTACTCAAAAATACGGGGATTCAACTAAAAATAACGTCTGAAGAAATAAAAATATGTTGCTTTAATAAATAATATCCAGTAATTCTTTATAAATAACTTTGTTTACATTTCCGATAAGAAGGTTTGAACGTTGTATTGGCGTTTTTTTCAAACTCACGACGATGACAGATTATTCGCAGAAATTGTCACTAATGCCAGCTCAACAGAGTTGCGGGTAACAACCTCGGATGGTGTTTAACAAACGCAAGTGCACCTGAGCAGGTGCCTGCGACAGGATTTGCACGTTGAATGAGAGAAGCTGGCTATTGTTTAGGGCAATTAGGCATCAATTAGTCGAAAGGCTGGAAACGTCCTTCATTTTCGGATAGTTAGTTTATCTCTAGCAACCAGGATTGTGGAAGATTATCCATAGTTTACAAAATATGATAGTTAAACTTAATAGATATAGAATATATATAGATATATGTTATATTGAAAGGTATATATATATATGTCTGTATGTTATATTGAAAGGTATATATATATATATATATATATATATATATATATATATATATATATATATATATATATATATATATATGTATGTATGTATAATTTTATATGCGAAAATTTGCCTTCTGGCATTGTTATTCTTGTATAGACACGTCAAATAATTACAGTTTGCCGATGTGAAGTCGAATTATGACTTGTCTGTCTTTCGGCTTTTGAAACGAGTTGTAAATGCTTGCAGCATAAAAGAGAAAAAATATTTCTGTTTTACTTTCTTTCTTTTTTTTTTCGTCGTGGTACTGGTGGTGGGGTGTGGAGTTCTGTGTCTTCATTTTGTTATTTGTCTTGTACACATCAGCTTGAATTCTTCCAATTCTTTTGTTATTTATCTGTTCGGATTTTCTTCTTCGTCTTCTTCATCTGGAAGTCATCAACGGAAAGTGACGTCAATTTCATGCATCCGCCACCCTCTTCCCTTTCTATCGAGGAAAACTCAGTTTAGAAGACTATGTCACGCATCAAAATCGCCATGATTATATTTATATCAGAAAATATCTTTATTTAACGAATGAAATGACTTATAAGTATTTTTTTTATATATAGTTGCTTTCTTGAAAGGCTGTAAATTTTACAAGACTTTTTCAATGACAAAGTCGTAAATAACCATGATTATTTCAGACCTAAGGACAAATATATTGCCATTTACCAAAATTAAAGACCTAATTGTATTTCATATATTGGGTTGGTGCATAACTATCAGGCGTTTTTATAGGCGAGTTATTTGTTAACAAAATTCTTGTTTTGTTTACTTTTTTTAAAAAAAAATTATTATTTTATTTTCAGTTTATAAAAATGCGTGTCGATAATCACACGCTCCGGAAGAATCATTTAAAGATGTTATTGTTGAATTGTTATGTTTCCTTTTTCATAATCAATATTTTTTTAAAAACGCCTGATAATTATGCACCAATCCAAGATTTTCTTTTATTAAAAGATATGCTTTGTGAAATTCTTTTGTGTTTCTTTTCCAAAAGACCTTGATGCTGACCTTCTTCTATAAACAAGTCAAATTTTGGTTTATTATATGAATTTCATTTTTCTCATTCCCAAGATGCTTACTTATTGTGGAAACGCATTATATTTGAAGTCGTTGTTGACAAGTTTCAATAAACATTTATGACTATCTTACCTTTTTACGAAAAGAAATTAACCAAAAAGGAATGTTTTCTAGAAAGGTACATCTTATAAACTGAGAAAGGAAAGATCTGTATTTTTCAGTATCGATATGGTGAAATATTGGCAAAATCAACAAGAACGCTTTGTTGCTAATTCTATATTGATTACGTGTGAAATATAGTTGTAAATATAATTATGCATATATATATATATATATATATATATATATATATATATATAGTTTCTTTTTTAAAATTTTCGATATTTAAGTAGTGTAGTAAAACTTTGTTTTCGTTCTTGCTTTTTGAGATGAGTTCTGATCGTTTATTTAGTAATTTATGTTGACCTGAGAATGGGATTGTAGCTTTTTTCATCATCAAATTTTACAGTTTTGGGATTTATTGTTGTAGGCTAATGCTGTTTTCTTTATTTTTCATGATAATTTTGGTGTAATTTGCTTTGGGTTTTTAATGTCCTATACATGTTTAGAAAGCATTGTGCTGTTCGCGTATTTACTATTTGTAAAGGATGTTTTCTGTGCGTAGTTTATTTCCAGTGTCCTTCAGTTGCACCTGTATATATTTATTCTTCGTTATCTGCTTATTTTACAGAGGCTTCATATATTACATTGGTCATTAAGCAATTTCCGCTTAAGGGACATTTGTTCACTGCTCTGCAGTTCCACGTGGGTTTGATTTGTGTGGTTGGTTTGTCCGTTGTTTTATTGTTGCGTTTTTTTGTGTTTTTTTTTTTTTTTTTTGTTTTTTTTTATTAATTGTGTCATATTCTCGGGGCAACTAAAACTGAATTTTACTGTTTAATTTTTAATATCTGTTGAAGAGTGCTTTTTCGGGGAAATGATTCTGTATGGGTTTAATGAATATTTTTCCTTGGTTATCTGACTATATTTCTAAAATTAGTTATTGTATTTATTTACATTATTTACATTGTTCGGACTGTTGTCCTCATCTTTACTGTCATGTTCACGACGTTTCGGCCTGAAGAAGAAGTTTTACGTTTCTGTTGTACGATACGTTAAACCGTATGATATTTATTTTGTTGATGTTTTTTTTTTCTTTTAGTGTTGTTTCATAACATTTCATCGCTTCGTTGAAGATGTTTACACAGCAAGATATGCCAGATAATCTGCAGTTAATTGATTATGGGTTCTAGTTAACTAATGATTGTGGGTGGTTGTAAAATGTGTATATATAGAAAAGTTTAACATTATGTTTTCTATATGGTTGGTAAAATAATTTGAAATATAACCGTTAATGTCCACCCAATAACCGTTGGTTCGTATCAGAAATAGAAATTTAACTGTGAGAGCTAGAAAAAGAAATTTAACTTTAAAAGCTTAAAAAAAAAACACCCGATCGAAAAAACATATCAATGTTTTAGGCAGAAAAAAGGCATGAGACAGTGGTCAGGTGATATATATATATATATATATATATATATATATATATATATATATATATAAAGATATTAACGTTGATGATGTCGCACAAATTAATTTACTTTTTAGATAATGAATTATTCTGTTGATGTAGTAAAATTGGGCTTTACTCAGCTCCATATAAATTAAATGAATCTTTAATCAATTCCATGTCCATTTTAGCGTAATATCTCATTAGTACAGAATTAAAATAATTTGTTATATATATATATATATATATATATATATATATATATATATATATATATATATATATATATATATATATATATCAATTAGTTAATGTTTCAGTTATTGCAATAAAGATACAGATGTATCATTTATCAGTGTAAAAACCTTTAAATTTGAAAGTTTAGCCAATGCCTACCTGCAGTATAAACCACTGATAGTTTCAGGTGGTTGTTGAAGGACCACATATAAGCCAGATGAGCATTCATGGACGATAAGGCACATGCATGGATTAACGGATTAATGAATTAAAGTGTATTTTTAATCAGTGCAAGCGGGACAAGAAATTACTGAGCAGTACTAGGACTAAGAACTACACGAGGCAGCGGAACGTGAAGTATTTATCCTCGTAGATTTAATAAAGGGTGCAGGTTGGTTGATAGACATATACCGGATGAAGCCTGGAGAGCACGTCGGCCGAAACAATGGGGAAACATTACCAAAGATGTAAATAAAGGTATATTTATTGGATTAGAAAAGCGGTTGTTATATTTTATCGGCATGATTATGTGTTTGCGGTTAAACATTAATTTTGTAGCAGAGACGGATGCGGGTTACGTATCACTATCAAATGAAAATTTCAAATGTTGAGTTTTAAGATAAACAGAAGAATTTCGCTTATCAGACCGATGAAACCGTATTTTTCAAGTAGTACATGTATTTTCTTACATAATTTAATATTCTTAGACATCTGTAGAGGACTGTGTAGGTTTGAGTGTTGCTGAATTAGGGACACGTGCTGTTTTTTTTTTTTTTTTGTTTGTTTTTTTACTGCTAGAACGCCCAACTACAAGAAAATAGCGGACTGAGTCCAACCGATGATGTAATAAAAACAAACAAGACCGATGTATATATATAAACAAATATATATATTAAACAACAAATTTACAAGTGACATAGACATTAACAGTTGTGTTTGTGTATGAACATAAAGAGTTTGTATGTTGGTGAATGTTCGTACGTACGTGTATGTGTGCTTCATGGAGTTTTCCCATAAGTGGGCGAAAACGCGGATCTCTATGAGAGATTAGATTTTTAAATGTGTCCGCTGAAAAGCAAAGTAGAAAGAGAACGAGGCAATAAGTCGTCCAGTATTTATAGTGTAGGGAGAGCGACCCCTAGTGAACAATTAGGAAATTAAGGAGGAGCTAACTCCCACACATCTACTAGATCTTGAATAGTTACGAAGAGTTCATCTGGTAAATCTATTGGTGCTTCATACAATGTTTGACTGCATGATTTAGGATACGACGTCTTTTGCTATTTCACCCGTAGTAAGTAATGGCTGGCTGTTTGTATCTGAATGTGCTTTTCAGCTAGGGTGGCTAGTCAATCCCTATTGCAGACACCTGCTTGAGCACATTTATTTACACGGAAACTATGCTGAGCCGACCTTAGAGTTCTGAGAGAGAGGGCGTATTATCTGTCGTGATCCACCGTCTGAACAAAGCCAGTACTCTCAAACACCCGGTCACAATGACTTGCGACTTCGTGCTAGCTCAGCCATCAACGGATCTCAAATAATTCCGTCTGCCAATTTTCACTGTTAAGGCTTTGTTCATCCCGTGGGGCATGATTTTTATGTACTTTCCAAATCTGACGTACGCTGGGGTCGCCTCTAAAGGCCGATAACATCTAGAATTAACTTTCCTGATAAATCAAGCCTAGTGCGATTCGAGCCCGGGTCTCACGGCCGCAAACCGATATAACCACTCGATCTCGTGCCCATTTTGACAGATAATCGTTGTCACAATGACGAGAATTTCATAGTTTAAAATCACAGATTTTTATGATTTCTCTCTTTAAAATATAAGGGCGAAAAACGCTAAAATTCAATCAGTACGGTGTCAGAAATAACTTGTAAATTTCAACACCTTTAAAACAAAAATGTTCTTCTTTAGTCATCTTAGATAATCATTTTGCTATCCATCAATCTGACTGATGCAAATATTCACGAAAGTAACTCATTTCGTTTTGCCGGTCTCAAGTTTTCCGCGACTATATTGAATCAGTTACTATTTTCTGCTGCCAGTGAAATATGGTTAACTCTCGTGTTAGACAATTTTCCGCTATGGAATTCATCTTGAACGTTTACCATTCGTCCGTGCATCGAGTATTGCTGCCGTATCTAGTCTGGTGCACCTGCTAGATATCTCGAAATACTTGGCAAAATTTAAAGAAGAATCAACAAAGTTATCGATCCTGACTTGGTATCTCGACTTCAGTCACTTTCTCACCCCCTTAATATGCCATCCCTGTGTCTTTTCTATAAATATTTTCATAGCAATTGTTCTAATGAAAAATCATTAGAACAATTGCTATGAAAATGCTCATTGGTACCTCGACTGCATGAATTTGAATTTTACTACTAGAGTGACAATGATGTTTCATTGTTTTACTGTTGAAATAGATAGATGTAACCGTAAGCTAAATTCTAATAGTTTCTCTTCTTGCACTTCTTACTTGTGGAACTCTCTTCCGATTACCTGCTTTTCTGCCGTCATCAGTCACCATCTTCTGTTTTCCTGAATTCTGTTCTTTATTGTTGTTTCAGCTCACTAAAGTTTCCTCATTTTCTTTCACTCTCAGTAACGCATACCGTCTTAGTGACTTTATCCCCTTGCATGTAGTGAAATGATTAAAATAAACACATTTCTACTACAATGACTACCCGTCGAAATAAAACGGAGAACAGAAACCTATGAAAACTGTTCATTCAATCTCTGATGCAACCTGATTGGGGACCTGAGAAATTGCCGATTGACCTATGAGAAGCGAGAGGCGAAACGCAAAGAAAATAGAGCATTGGAAAAAAACAATAACTTCAATGAACATTTCCCTGTTTTGGGCGATAACTGTCGAATATTTTAGAAATTTCAGTTATGTTTTAATGTTTGCATGCTGTAAAGTTATAAAATATTATTTTAAAAGATTCATAATTGTAATGTAGCTGTTAATAGTAGACTTTGAATTTCCGAACAAATGAATGGCTTTTTTTAGATACGCACAGACCGAGAGGCGTTCATTCAACAAATATACTTTTAAATTGCAATAAGTATTCTACATATTAGTAAAGAATGCAGTTTCTAATGTTATCAGATGCATTGTATGCGTGGCTGACAAAAGATCGGATGAAACATTTTCGAAATATAATATACACGAGGAAAAGGAACATTTTTTAAGCATTTCACCCCAAGCAAGGCGAAAGAACGACTAGCACGCAAGGGATTACAGAGAGAGAGAGAGAGAGAGAGAGGAAGAGAGAGAGAGACTATGTGTAAGAGTAAAAACGGGCGTTTGAGGAAGGGATAAAGAAAAGGTTTGTGATCAAGATCAAGGCATCAGAAGATGTTGATTGACATTACATTTGAATACTTGAAGATTATAGCTTTCAAGAAAGTGAGGAAAGGAGTTCCACTGTCGGAATTGCGAGATAAGAAGCTATTGTAGTAGAAGAGGCGCTTATATTTAACTGTTTCGACAGTGAAAAGGTGGGACTGAGATGCCAATCTAGTAGCACGCTTAAATTCATGCAGTTGGGGTACCAGTGAAAGTAGCTCTTTAGAGCAGTTGCCACGAAAATATTTGTAAAAAAAAAAAGACAGAGTAAAGCCACATCACTTCTGTGAGAAAGTGACTGTAGACGAGATGCCAGATCAGGGCCTATCACATTGCATATACGACTTTGGATTTTGCCAAGAACCTCAAAATGAACAGCAGGGGCACTAGATTTGAAGGATGGATTCAGATGAGAAAAACCTTTTGGTGCAACAACTTTAAATGCAGAAGATGAAGCTATTTATTCAATGTATTTGTTCCACCTCAGGTCAGTGGAAAACGTGAGACTAAGAGACGCTCTCGTGGAGTTGATCATCAGCCACGCTCGCAAAAGGCAAGGACGTTTCTCTATAGCGGGTAAATGAGAGCAGTTTCGTTTTGGAGGCATTAAAGTTTACAAGCCATTTCCTGCTCTCAGTCAACCACAGATTGGAGGTCCTTTTCGAGATCAGCGGCCATGTTAACTTCGTCAACAATGCCGGACTTACTATTGAGCCAGGAGTAAATAGTAGTGTAATCTGCATAAATGCCTACTTGAGAACTGATGACATCAGGAAGATCGTCATGAAGATCAGAAACAGTGTAGAACACAGGACCCTAAATGCAAATTAAACGTTTTGATCAAATATTGGTCGTATTAAAGGAAGATCAGATTATAAAACGTGTACTTGTAATAAACCTTGACAGAGACGCAACATATAACAAATCGTGTCCTCTAAGCCCCATGACATTAATGCAGGCGTCTTTAAGAACTCTCTTCTTGGTTCAACCCTTTTTATCTACCTTATATTACGAATCCACCTATGAACATTTTTAGATAATTAATAACTATATATGCAAACTATATCACAGTTCATGGGTACGCCTAAAATCTAGATGACCTGAGCCCGGTCGATGATATATACTCTTCTTGCTCAATGGGCGAGAAAACTTCACCTATCATGAGTGATGTTTTTTCGCTTCAAGAGGCTCTTTGCTGTGAACATCGATTATGACTGAAGTTCACCCCTGGCCGCTCAACTCAATAATATACCGGGTGTAACTGCAACATTGTCCATTGTGGAATCGTTAGATTAAAATTTGAACCGCTATGTCTTATAAATGATTAAATATATTTTACTGGAATTCTACGAGGTTTTTATAACACTTTTGGACTCTATTTTGAACAATAAAAATGTATTTATCTCTCTAAGGTGAAATGATGATTCCCTCTTGCTGTTGTGATCTCCTCGTCAAGTTTTCCTCTCTCTACTCTTCACTCTTTTTAAAACCTATTCACCGTTCTCTTGATGGTTCTTGAATGAACTTTGAAGATAGAAGCCAGGGTATGAATGTTAGTACCAATACTGAAGGCTTGAATGAAATGTTTCCTCTCACCATTGCTCAGTTGGGAAGACATAGTGGGGCTGGCACAAAACGATTTTAACCTGTTCTCTTTCTAGCTGAATTTTCAGTAAGTCATACGACAAATGTCAAGATGGTTAAACGTCTTATCTGAAAACCTGGAAAAAAGAAACTCAATTAGATTAGTGTTTTTTTTTTCTTTTTGTTTTTTCTTTTTAGATATTAAACAGTTTGTTGGGTGGACAATTATCGCATGCCGTTACATGATTAGGACAATTTTTCTCTTACAGGATTTGGACAATTTTGCTGTTACAGGATTTGGACAATTTTGCTGTTACACTCGGTATGATGCAACGCCAACGATACTGGAAAAAACAGTCACTTTCTTGCATCAATCCAGAAAGTGACTCCTTCTACTGATCTACTTTTACAAGTCAGATACAACCAAAAATGGACTATTGCTACTACATATGTTCCGGGGCTGCAAAATAGGTTTACGCAGCTTTGCGGGTGATGAATTATTTTCTACCCTACAACTCCTTTCCCATAGAGACGAATCGTTGCTAACCACTCGATTCTCTTTGGCTACATTCATGGCAGGTATCCAAGGCGAGCTCCACTTACCAGTTCAGACCTTCACAGCTAAGACCTGCCATGACACCTACGCAGGATCGACTTATTCGTATTCACTTCATATTCCACTGGAAAGGAGAAAGTACCCCCCAAATGTTACTTTGTCGAACAGACTCCCTAGATGATGCATCCACGATCATTACGATCTTAGCCTCTTCAAATCTAGGGCCAATCGTTATCTATCCTACATATCCTCACAATATACACTTCTTATTTCTTCCTCTTCCAACAATCTCACTCTAACTTGAGTGGCTCTTAGGCCTTATATTGAATCAACTTTAGTATATAAAAATTGGAATAAACGTTAGATTAAAGTTGAACTACAGAACTGGCATTTTGGCCACTTCAACGTGGTGTAATGATTAGTAAGCTAATCTTGCTAAGATCAATTAAGCGTGAGTTGCGGGTTTGATCCTAAGTGGGGGCTCTGTGCTTTTCGTTTTGGGTCTCAACTAAGCTACACTTACTAAAATCACCATAATTATCATCTAGAGAGCAAATTAATAAAAAGATAATTAGAAATAAAATGTGAAACGTAAATATTAATAAAAAGATTTCTTCAAATGTCTTCCATATTTTCAAATTATTTTTGGGAAATAAATCCTTATTGAATGACGAACTCAACAACAACTTCCTTCTGTCAAGATGTGTTCTTTTTTCGACCCTTATCGCCCGCAGGAATCGAAGACTTTTCCTTGAACTTTAGGCGCAGACAAATAACTCCATCTTAATTTTGTCTTGGTCAGGGTCGTCATTAAGAAGTAAATACTCGCGTTGCCGTTAGCGGTTACATTTTCGATCGTTTAACTAATCAGGATGTATACAAAGATAAAACACCATTACATTGACAAACAGATACCAGTCGAGAAAACATTAAACGCTTCTCGTTTTCAAGAACATATTGAGCTATTTTACTTCAATGGCGCAGCTACCGTATTTAATTTCAAAATGCCAAGCAACACCATCATATGGCAATACTGTCGAGCAAAGAAACATCCAGCTAAAAAGAGAAAACGTGTGGATTTGATCCTGTAAGTAAAGTCGTGAGGCATTTCCGCTTTAGTGAACCAACTATAATAATAAAATTATCACCGTAACTATTAATCATATATGGCAGTTAAGAACAGATTTGGGGCTACACTAACAGCAGTGGCAGCATACACAAAGCATTAAACGATGTGGCAGCGTACACAGGGAATTAAAGGAAGTGGCAGCGTACACAGGGGATTAAAGAAGTGGCAGCATACATAGGGGATTAAAAGAAGTGGCAGCGTACATAGGGGATTAAAGGAAGTGGCAGCGTACACAAGGGAATTAAAGTAAGAGGCAGCATACACAGGGGATTAAAGGAAGTGGAAGTGTACACAGGGGATTAAAGGAAGTGGCAGCGTACACAGGGGATTAAAGGAATTGGCAGCGTATATAGGGGATTAAAGGAAGTGGCAGCGTAAACAAGGGAACTAAAGTAAGAGGCAGCATACACAGGGGATTAAAGGAAGTGGCAACGTACACAGTGGAGTAAAGAAAGTGGCAGCGTACACAGTGGATTAAAGAAAGAATGTTGTTCTCCTTGACAACGTAAGACCATATATAGTAAGAATAAAACTAGAAAATTTTTAAATTCGGATGGTTTCTTCTACAACACAACACAAAGCGCCTTATTCACCTGAACTAGCGCCAACCAATAATTAACTTTTGTATCGCTGCAAAACATACTGATTCTAAAATTCGTAGAAGGCTTCTCGCCAAACTTTCCAATTTCAATCAAAATCGAAGATGCGCCTAATAAGTAATCAAATTTCATTAAAAATGATGTTGATGTAATGGAGTTATACTTTTTTAACAATAAAACCGTCAGGTAAAAACGGAAATTATTTAGTAGTCACTCTAATAGAATAAACTTTGTAAAAGATTATCTGGAATTGATGAAAGGTTGAAGAATTCAGATTCTGATCTAAAGTAAAATAAACTTAAATTTAATCAAAACTAAAATATATTTTAGATTAATGTAACCTTCGGAAATATTTTTTAAGTAAAGGACGCTATTTTAAGATTTCTTAATATAAACTAAATGAACAGATACAATTTAAATTTGTGGCATATTAATTTGATCAGCATTATGATAGACATGGTTGCCTGGAAGTTAACAATACAGACACACACAAGCACACATACACACATGCACAAAAACAGAAACACACAGACACTAAATACACACACAAATATATATATATATATATATATATATATATATATTAGGTTGGTGCAAAAATAATGACGTAATAATGTCGTGTTTTTACGTATCTTTAACGTCATAAACGACATTATGACGTCATCTTTTTTGCACCAACCTAATATATATGCATTTATATATATTTCTAAAGAATTATTGGTTGTATTTTTAATTTATTTTAATTCGACATTATTATTACTTCAAACTTTTTATATGGGATACTCGTATTTGAAAAAGATGCCACATCTTTTATTTTATAAATTGCGAGAAATCTAGAAAGATGTGCTCTCGGCCAAGGATGGAACTTACGTCTCCATTTGTAGGAAAAAACTCAAAATCGAAATAATTTTTATAAGGACAAATAATGCCTTGCTGAACTATAACTTATTCTGTGGCAGAGTGACAAAGCAACCCCTAATCAAAGGGTCGGTTTCTTCTACAGAGAGGGGTGCAGGTTCAATCCCTGTAAGACTACTTCATATGGTGATCCCTTAATTCTTTTGTGGAAGATCTTATTTTTTCGTATTGCTTTTGTATAATGCAACCACCGGCTTCTGAGCAATACTAGGAGGCCCACCGTAATCAAATATTGCACTACTGGGCATCATTCTGGACAGTTTATGGTAAATAAATGTTTTTATTCTTTTTTGTACAACGCTACCCCAAAAGAGTGAGAAAAGCCACTAATCGTAAAATATCTGATATAAAGATTTAGACATGCTTTCATTCTCCTTCATCCTTGACTACGGTATCTCCTTTACTTTGGGAATAATTTTTAACATCTTCAAAAATTACCTGCGTATAGTGCGACCCCTATTTATACTCGAGTATATACATTAATAAAATATATAATTATATATATATATGTGTGTACCTTCAAAGTTTCGGTGAAAAACAGGATACATTGACAGTTTTTGTTATTAAAAAGAAAGATCAAACAATGTTTATCTATCTATCTATTTCTGTCTGACTCTCTCTCTCTCTCTCTCTCTCTATATATATATATATATATATATATATATATATATATATATATATATATATATATATATATAGCCTTTTTTTAGAATTTTACTATTTATGGTTATACCTTTGGTTTTTCTAGGGCCATAAACTTGCACAGATGATTTGAGCATTTTGTTTTCGATGAAAAATACTTTGATTAGGAAAGTCGCCGAAAAATCAAATTGTTGGATTTTAATGAAACTTTCAGGACTTACTCAGAAATTAATGACAGTATTTTTTAATGTTTTTTTAAAAAATCTTAGTAATATTCTTTTACATCTAGTCATTTAATTTTTAACATTTCGGGAAAATATTTCTTGCATTGATTAATGTTTCTATTCGATATATGAAGAAGCTGTCGGAAAATTCAAATCATTAAATCTTTTTAGTTGAACAGAAAAGAAAATCTGCTTTAAAAATTTAATTAAAAAAATCATGAAATAAAAATCTAATAAATCTATAGCATTATTTAATTAGGAAACCCTTTAATTGATTTTATGGATATTATGGACACTATTGTCTTGAAAAATATTTTTTGATGTATAATGAATTTTTGCAAAAATTGTTTTAAATTTTAATTTGAATAATGTACCAATTTGTAACGTCCAACTGATACTGTTATAAAAATGAATTTGTATTTCCTAATCATAAACGTAAAAGCTCACTACAATTCACTGACCCCCAACATTTAAAAATAATTTATGCGTGAATAAACGTGTCAATTTTTGTAAATACGGACATTAGTAGAAAAAAGTACTTATAGTGAATTGTATTCACTATAAATGTAAATTTATTGGTAATTTCCTAACAGGCGTCTTTTTAAGTAAGGCAAAAGTAGCTAACATGAAAAAATATTAGATGTTTAAAATATATTATTTTTTGAAGATTATTACGTATATATATATATATATATATATATATATATATGTGTGTGTGTGTGTGTGTGTGTGTGTGTGTGTATTTGCGTTGTATTCAACATGTGCTTTTTCTTGTTATTTCCGCCTGCCTTAAACTTCCCAAATATAAGACTGTCAATATATAGAGAATCACACACACCATCTTTAAAAAATATGTATTTTTATGCCATATTTTAAGCTAAAAGTAATATTCGTTTCAACACAAGTGAATTAAACTTTAAATAAGCTAAGAATTCTCAACGTTTAAGAAAAAGATATTTTATTTTTTAAATATTTTTAATAAAGAGAATTATGTTGTTTTGGCAAATCTGCCAGTAAGGATGACTTTATGTATTTTAATAGTAGATAATAATTACAATCAGTTCAAATACACCAAAGTTTTTTGCCAAAATCTGGAATATTAAATGAAAGCGGAGTCCTTAAAATTTTTTTGGTGATAATTTATTTAATGTATACGCATATATAGAAATAATTAGGAGGATTTGGGATAATGATAATTAAGTAATTCATCGAGTCTAGAAGAAACCTCAACAGAATGCAGAAAGAACTGGACGGCCGTTTCGTCCTATATTTGGGACTTATCAGCAGTGCGCATCCACTACCGAGAATTGAAACCCGAACAATTACGAAGATAGGAGGCAAACGCCATGCCAACTGTACCAACGATTCTCGGTGACGATGTATTAACGAATTAAACTCGATATAGCTCCGATCGATCACATATTCCGAGTTTCTCTTTACCCATAGAACTGTGACCCCAGGAGCCACGACTACTACCCCCAAGCCGCTTAATCCAGAGCATTGGACAGTTCAAGCAAGGATACACAGATAGAAATTATTAGGAGAATTTGAAATAATCATAATTAATTAATTCATCAAGTCTGAGAAAAACAACAACAAAATGCAGAAAGCATTGGACGGCTGTATAAGAATATAAAGAATATATTGTAAGAAATCCCCAATTATGTTCATCGGCGAAATCTAAAAAAAAAAAAAAAAAGACTATATGAGCATCGCAGAGATGTGCGACATAGCAATCCTTTAAACGCACGGGTAATGCATCTGTCTACAATTCCGACTAAATAAATGCCAGTCTGGTCGCGAGAATAAAATGCATTGTGAGTTCTCTAATCTCAATATTCTCGACAATAAACTTAAGATCAGAACTATACGCAATATCAAGTGATAGAAATTTGTGGGGATTTGAATAATCATTTATTGTAATTCATTGAGTCTAGAAAATCCTCAACAGAATGCACTGAACTACTGTTTCGTCCTGTTTGCGACTCATCAGCAGTACGCATTCACTATCGAGAATCGAAACCGGACCGTTACGATACAATTCAATCGTTATACCACTGGATCAACTTTTTATCATTTGTATATCCTTGCTTGATCCAGTTTCTAATGCCCTGGAGGGAGCAGCTTGTGGAAAAGAAGATGTGGCTCTTGGAGCACAAGTCTTTGGGCTTAGTGAGTAGCGGCGCCATATCGAGTTTAGTCAATTTCTCCTTGGTTACCGAGGCCGTTGTATCATAACGGCCCGATTTCGATTCTCGGTAGTGGATGCGCACTGCTGATGAGTCGCAAATAGAAAGAAACAGCCTTCCAGTGCTTTCTGGATTCTTCTAGACTCGATAAATTACTATAAACAAATACGTATATATATATATATATATATATATATATATATATATATATATATATATATACGTATATATATATATATATATATACGTATATATATATATATATATATATACGTATATATATATATATATATATATATATATATATATATATATATATATATATATATGAAACAAACAAGTATATATATTCTGCTTTCTGGTGGTCGATTTTGATACGGAAATTTCGTTTATTACCCCTTTCCTATCTGTTAAAACCGAAACTTGCAGAAGTCGGCGAAACGTGACCTTATACTTTATCTTTTTTTTTTTGTTTTTTTAATCATTTCACCCCAAGCAAGCGGGTGAGATATTTCCACATCAGCTTGCTTGGGTGCCGTTTACTTTGGCAGATCTGTCGAATTTATTATTGAGACAGGAGTAAATGGCAGTATAATCTGCACAAATACATAGCTGGGAACTGGTGTCATCGGGGAGATCATTGATGAATATCAGAGACACCGTAACACTCAGGATAGATCACTGGTAGGGCACTAGCAAATTGGAAGAAGCCATTCAAAACTACCTTCAGTGCACGATTACATAGGAACTATTAGATTAAATGAAACATTCGTCTTGTGACACCGTTGCCTTGGAGGTCGGAGTGAAAGCCAGCATTCCAAACCGTGTCGATCGTCACGAGATATCTAAAGTTACAGATGGTGCTTTGCCGTTCTTTTATAGAGCTTTATATACAAATTGGATGATGGGCGTTAATATATCAACTGTAAACCAAGTGTAACGGAAGCCATATTGCATGTCCGAGAGGAAATCGTGAGAAGTAATATGCTTAACTACTACAGCTTTGATTATAGATTTGAATACAAAAAGCGGTAAGAGACTAATAGGGCAATAATTTGAAAGGGTCAGAGAATTCTTCGGAATTTTTTAAAACAGAAACTAAAGATAAGGATCTGTCTATAGTTCTCAGATGAGGTATTATGTACACTATTTACATTATTTGGACTAGTGTCCTCATCTTTGTCGCCATATTTATTACGACATTTCGGCCGTTGTACGCTCCGGTCTCCTGCAGGTGATTGGAATGTCGAACTGAACCCTTTATTTCGCTCACAGGGTTAGACTGTTCTAGTTCCACGTGCCATGTTTTAATTGATGTCAGTTGCCAGTTATCTCCTGTTAATTCTCTTCTCCAAGTTATCCACTGCCTTAACCGGGTATTGAACTCACACTCTTTGGGTCCTGTCACTGGATCTAACCAACGCGCCTTTATTCACTGTGCCATGTGTTTTTGGGGACACATGTCACAGTGGATAAAGGCGTTGGTTAACAGGATGTCTGAAGAATGTTCGAAAAGAAACGGTTCCACACTTCGGACGTTGGTCCAAATAGCACGAATGGAGAAAGAAAATGTTGAGTTGTTTAGGGGTCTTTTGTCGAGCTGGTTTGGTTTTATTTCGTTGGTTGCCTATCGTCATGGTGTGTTATTCAGGCTAAGAAAATGCTGAGAATAGCTGCAGCTATTGGTCGTCTAAGGTAACATGTGCGGGCTGGGAATTAGCACAGACTGCAGCATAGTGTGGCCTCTGGGGCGCCCACTGGAGATGCTTGCAAGGACACCCTTCCATGTGCGACATGGCACTGCAAGAACCCCGATATCATGCGACTGTTGATCAGCCCAGTCTCTCGAGACGCTATGCAAGATTTCGGGCTCCTATCTTCCAGTTGGAAAGCAACAACCAGAAAACTGCCAACCTTTAGCTTCAACTCATTTCACCAAAAATTCATGACAGCATTATTATTATTAAGACGCCAGAAGAAAGAAACCGGGACCCCTTCCGAAACAAGAAAAACAGGATGGCCCTCTACTCCTGTTCAAGAGAAGAGGATGGAATATGGACCGGGCGATAGGTAGGCCTATCTCCTATTAAAAAAAGAAAAAGTTAATAAGTTTTAACCTTTCTTTACTGTAATGGCTTGCCATGACTTAATGCTAAGACACTCTTCGCTTAAAGGTGGTTTCTCTGCGGAAACAATATATACAGCTTCGATTACTCTCTGGGAGGTATATTCTCTTTAGTAGTTCTGTCGATATCGAAACCAATCGATATTTATTTCACTATTTATAAAAAAACAAACAGGAATATTTACTCAAGCGTACGTACCTGCTAAATCAGATATTTCTATTAATAAGATATATTGTCGGTTTAAACACAGACAAAAAATAAAAATGTAATGCGTATGTGTTAATCATTCAGGCTACATCGAAACTAGCCGTAAAAAAAAGAGTAAGGCTAACTTATTTAAAAGGGAAGACCGCTCCGAATGAGGAACATCTGCCTGCACCTGGAAAAGTGAATCCAGGTAAAAAAAATTACAGTAAAATTGTCACACGAAAAAAGATAGTGAAGAAGATAAGCACACAGCGGGCAAAAACTCAGCGGACAAAACCACAGTTTCTTATTCTACCTAATCTTAGACTCATAAATAAATTGAAAATCCAAAGAACTTTTAATTAAAATTTTAATATCAAATTAAAACTTTCTTAACATAAGGCAAAAGTTTATGGGATACTAGAACTCCATAATTATCAAATATATTTAATATGTGACCATAGTATTGTTAGAAAACATTTTAATGGTTAAATCATCTTTATGTATGATATACATGGTTTGTTTACCGTTTGGCGCAAACTTAAAAAAATCACCGTTCTTAAGGCAGTCTTCACATGAAGTCTGGCTTGATGGGATTCTAGGAACACACGACTTCTATAATATATCGAATATGTTACTATAGCATTGTTAGAAAACGTTTTTTAGAGGTTGAATCCATTTACTATATGTTGGAGTCGCGACAAGAAGTATGTAGAAAGAGAATAGAACAAGAGATGTGCAACGTAAAAAGATTATTCACCAACTGACTTACAACAGACAAAATATACAGGAGTATAAAATTAACCCCTTTTTAGAGAGTTCATTGAAAAGGGAGATAACTCCATCCAAACTAACACTATAGCTTTCTAATGCAAACAGAGCGGGTCCATAAACTCGTGAAGTACCCGATAGAAATAGGTGATTTTCTTACAGGCCACGATAAATTAATTGTGACATTTTTTTCTGTGACATTTTTCCTAACCAAAATTGAGATTTTTCTTTTCGTGACTTTTTTTCTTGTGATTTTATTGCCGGCCACGGGTAAATAATATGCTTTTCGTACCGCAATAGACATGCGAAAATGTCCTTAACTTTCGTTCGCCGAGTTTAACGAAAATAATACAAATAATAACCATTAGAATATCATAAACACTTTCTCAATATATTTTGAGTTTTAGAACTTCAAGTCATGTCATCTGATATTTCCTCAAAATATACCTAAGTTATCTTTGTCTGCCTCCGTTGTAATCTGATTCTTTTTTAATCACTTTCAAGGTTCTTTTCATAAGGATGACATTAATACCTTCTTTTGTGACTTGTCGTATGAACCTCTATGACCTTTCAGCGGTGCTTCCTTCCTTACAAATCCAAGGGTTTCACCACTGCGCTGGATATCCGTCAGTGAAGAAAATCAATAATTTCGACGATCAGTCAATCAATCAATACCAGAAAATAAGTAAATGAGGGGATGGCTTTATTCCAAAATGACTGGGAGGTTTATGACAACGAATAGCAATTAATCTAGTCGATCAAAATAGAAATTGATTATTGTAATTGATTACGTCGTCTATGGAAATGGACATTTTGAAATGTGTTCGTCGTTTTTACTTAAATAGCTCCTCTGATGAACCTCGTCAAAAAATTTGTTTAAACAACGAGAAAAAAATCTCCATAAGAATACTGTTTCCTCTGTCCTTATCTCTCTCTCTCTCTCTCATGCTATATATATATATATATATATATATATATATATATATATATATATATATATATATAGCATGTGATTGGAAAATATTCGCCATTTGATATTTTTAATTTCGCGCATGCACATTGTTTGTTTTTGCCGACTTTACAGTATAGTAGGGTCAGTGAGGCACCGTCTCTGAGAAGAAAAAAAAACACCGTGACGTAATTCACTCCTCCAGAAATTTGGAAACAGCATATTGTACTGCTTGGCATTCGTGCCGGAATCTCCAATACGAAACTTTCCAGTGAGTTTGGGTGTCAATCTGAGAACAGTGTAGAGGATTCGCAAGTAGGTGGCTGAGTCTAATGGGGATTGCAATAGTACGGCAGCTCAGTAAATTTACTCTGATCGTTCTGATAAGAAAAAAAACTCCCGAATATGTTGATGAGGGCCTCAGACTCAACATGGAGGCTTACATCAAGTGCCTTGATGTGGTAGTGCTGCCCTTGGTCAAGACGGTGACTGCTGGAAAACCCTATATCTAGCAAGAGGATTGTACTCCATGCCACACTATTTCTTTGACCACATAACTCCTTGCATCTGGCCGCCTAACCCCTCAGATTGCAACCCCCTTGATTATTATGGTTGGAGCACGCAGTTGAACGACAGACAATCAGAACTCTTTGTAACACCAAAAGATATATGTTCAGAAGAGTTGTATAAGATTCTGAAGTCGTCTCGATGCCGTCGTTGAAGCGAATCTTGATTTTATTGAGAAAATATATTTCATGTAATTTTTGTGTAGTTTTGGGAAAATATATGTGTTAAAATGAGGTGTATATTATTTTTATTTCTGCATAATTTAGTGTGTGTTTCTGTGTGCGCGTGTGTGTTGTACGTGGGGTATGATGCGTACCTACGTGTATATTTGACAAGGAGAAAATTGAATTCGTGACATACATTCCATTCTTATCAAGTTCTTACTATTAAAACATCTATTTTGCATATTTCAAATCATTTTTATAAACTTCGTTTGATTGAAGGGGTGTGTGTGTCTGCATGTGTTTGTAAATATATTCGTATGCATGTGATTATTTATAGATGCTCATATGCGTGTGCGTTATACGAATTTTGTGTATGTGATTATGTGCAGATAGATATGTGTGGATGCGAATAGGAATATGTATAAGGGTGTATGATAAAAGAGACGAAATCCGTAACTCGTTCAGTTGAAGAGCAAAAAAAAATTAAAAAAAAAAGCGAGCGCAACCAGCCATTAGATTTATTAAATTTCTTCAAATGACTACTTCTTTTTTTTTTCTCTGCAAAAATAAAATAGTAGTTAAAGGTCAATGATACATAAATTTCAGGAGAAATATAAATTGAAAAAAAGAATGATTTTTGAAAATGTCTACTGTATGATCAACCACACTCACGCATATATATATATATATATATATATATATAAATATATATATATATATATATATATATATATATATATATATATATATATATATATATACACAAATATATATATATATATATATAAAGATATATATATATATATATATACATACATGTATATATCAGGTTGGTGCAAAAATAATGACGTAATAATATCGTTTTTGACGTTAAAAATACGTCAAAAAACGACATTATTACGTTATTATTTTTGCACCAACCTAATATATATATATATATATATATATATATATATATGGTATAAGATGCAGATCCGAATATTTTCTATGAAAATTTCTCGGACATTCAGGCGGGTAAATGTTATTTCATACTGTTTATTATAAACAGACCATTTACGTAAATACTTGTATCTATGAAAAGAACGTTAAACATAAAAATGTCTTTAATAAATAAATTTTCGGACTTTGTCGATTTCTTAATGTATGACGTCATTTGTTTACATTAGATACGCCATGAGCAGTTATGAATGTACGAGATTCATGGAAGATTGAAGTTTATAAGCAGTAAATTCTTCCTTGTCAACAGAACGATCCTTTGTGGCCGAGCGGTTAGGCACGTCAAGGTAAATGACGGTTCCGTATAGGATGCAGGTTCGAATCCTATCAAAGGACGAATATTTTCTATGAAGATTTCTCGAACATTCAGGCCGGTAAATGTTATTTAATACTGTTTATTATAAACAGAGCATTTACTTAAATACTTGTATCTATAAAAAGAACGTTAAACATAAAAATAATATATATTCATATATAGTTATGATACAATATGGTAATCGGTATGGAATTTCCAGGAGGATATAGACCCAGAGAGAGCTCTATATCAAAATACACAGCACTTAAAATCCCAAAGGTAATATTTTTTATTTCATTAGAGCTCTAAAAAGTTCTGAATTTCAACACTTACAAGCTAAATCACCGGTATTTATATACGCTCTATCTTTGATATTGAGCACCTTTACTCATCAATAAAATATATCCTAAAACTATATATATATATATATATATATATATATATATATATATATATATATATATATATATATATATATATATATATATATATATATATATATATATATATATAGGATGATGTATAATAGTATCCAAAACAAAGTTAAAGATGTTGAGACAAACTTTCATTTTTATCAAAGACGCGTTTCCCCGGAGAAAGATTATGTTCTCTTTGGCATCATCGGTTTTACCAAAAGAAAAGCAAAATTATATGTTATATAACAAACTCACCCACACGCATACATATATATATATATATATATATATATATATGTGTGTGTGTGTGTGTGTGTGTGTGCGTGTGTGTGCGCGCACGCGCTTGCGTGTGTGCCTTTTCTACAAATATTTTTATGTTAATTGTTCTTATGAGCTTTCCTCTTTGATACTTAGTCTCTACAGATTTAAGCACAGTACTAGATTGTCGGCCAGATCTCATCATTTTTACAGATGAAGTGGATAGATGTATCTGTAAATTCTCTGCTGACATTTTCTTTTATCGCACTTCTCGCTTGCAGAACTCACTTCTGGCGTCTTGCTTTTCAATTAAATTTGATCTTCCAACATTTAAATGCAATATCAATCGTTTTCTTTGGTTTTCTTAATTCCTATTCATTTATTACTCGCTCTCCTTAATAGTATTTTCTTTTTTCTGATATCCCCTCACACTCAGTGAACCCCCCCCTTGCGTCTTGGTGGCTTTATTGCCTTGCTTGTCGTGAAATGATTATTAAAATTTCTCAGGCTAAGAATAAAAACATAATCCTTGTCAGTAACTTTACTTTCCCATATAATAATATTATGAAAATAACGAAAAAATAGGTAGAAAGTAAATTACTTCAACTTTTCATCTACTCGTCAGTGATATCACCTTTCTGGTCGCTTTTCCTATAATCAGTCACTAATAAGCGAAAACATTTCAGCACCTCGTGCCCAACCGCTTTAAATATATTAAATTTCTTGATTGAATTTACCTAAAGTTCTGACCACAAATAGTCTTTTGCTGTCAGGTCTGGACTCATTGTTGGTCAAGGTAAGACATTGTCTTTGAGTCATATTACCACCGCTAGACTTGTGTGTTCAAGATCATTATCATGTCGAAAAGTGATCCCCTGAAAAGGTTCCAAACAAACTATTTCAGATTTCCAATTTCAAATATCACGGTACTCTTTTTTTTAAATTTTATCCTTTTCTATTATCCACGATTTCTACGATTTTAGACAAATGGTTTATTGGGATTCCTGTAAATATCTTCTAAATCATAAGATTTCCATTCCCATATTTTACGCGTGGATTGGTATTCTAGGTTTCATGGCATCGTTTTTCCTTTACACTCGCCGTGCCGTATTCCGACCAAACAAAACCATTTTTAGTCTCATCACTCAATAGAGCTTAGTAGCCCCATGCAAATTTCACTCGAGCCTTGTGAGGATAGGAGGCTTTCTCTTCCACTTCCCTTGTCGAACTCACTACCACCGGGCGGAGAGGAACCTAGGCTAGACTATACAGAAAGGCAGTTAACCCGTTTAAGGGAAGTAGACAAATACGACCCCGTGTTACGCGGTCTACGGGGAAATTTTGTCCAAGCCTACGGGCTCGGAACGCCCACGTTAAAAACTTGCCTTGTGGGGAGGTTGGTAAATAGAGAAGCTGACTTTCAGCAGAGGTTAATTCCGTAGACGCTAACGACTGAGAATGTGTTTATTAACCACCGAATGACGTTTCGCATTTTACTTGTTTGACATCAGAAATAATCTCATTTAGAGCAAATGTTATGCT
This sequence comes from Acanthosepion lycidas, assembly GCA_963932145.1. NCBI lineage: Eukaryota > Metazoa > Mollusca > Cephalopoda > Sepiida > Sepiidae > Acanthosepion > Acanthosepion lycidas. The sequence goes on from OZ010577.1 coordinate 1,701,271, forward strand.
TCTTACATTCACGAAAAATATTTCTTTGCAATATTACATAAAGCCTAAGGCTTGCTACTCATTCCTCACAATTTTTTTCCATGGTATAAAGTAAGGCCGACATCGGTACTGAAAAACTGCTTAGTAGCTGCACTAAAATGAAATCCTGAATTTCAGTCTTTCACAATTCGTAGCTTTAATTTCACAGACCCTTTCGCCATGTTGTGACTTCTTATACTCCTAGTATTATGAACAATGTTCATGTCCATGAAGATAAACTTACTTTAAATATTTACAACTCGCAGATCCAGCCTTCTCGGAATAACATGATATAAATATTATATATTTTACTAATTTTATAAATAATTAAAATAATTTCCTGGCGTACAGATAATTTTTGACTTCCAATATTTTAACGTCGTGTTTATAAGTCTATGGTATTTATTAAAAATATCGGAAAGCGATTATGAATATTTATGTATTCGACACTTGAGACCATATTCCATCTTTCATATAATAGAAAAGATCTGCTCCAATATTTAGAAAGTGAATTAAATTATTTTAAATAAATTTGATTGTATCGCACAGAAATATTTTCCACTCATTGTACACGAAACAGGTAGTCAATAAAAAAAGTTTTTCATTTAGATTTATTTATCAAAAAAATTGCTCGATTTTTATACCCTACTAACACGGGCACACACACAAACACGGACACACACACACACTATATATATATATATATATATATATATATATATATATATATATATATATCATCTGTTGCTATATATGGGTTGGTGCACGGTTGTTCATCACGAGGTTCTTGACAAAGTCCAAAGAGGGATATGCAATTCAATAGGTCCTGACCTAACATCTCGACTCCAGTAATTTCCTTACAGACGTGATGTGGCTTCCCTCTGTCTTTTTGGTGGGAACTGCGCTGACGAGCTATTTTCACTGGTGCCCCAACTGCGCGAATTTAAGCGTGCTACTAGGTTGGCATCTTGGTCCTTTTACTGTCGAAACTGTTAAATGTAACCGCCTCGTCTACTCCAACAGTTTCTTCTCTCGCACTTCCCGACAGTGGAACTCCCTTCCTATTACTTGCTTTCCTGATAACTATAACCTTCAAAACTTTAGATATACTGTCAATCACCTGATGCCTTGATTTCCCCCCCCCCGTCCTTCTCTTTATCCTTTCTTCAAACACCTCTCTTTACTCTTGCTCTCACTTTCAGTAACTTCTTGCGTGCTAGTGGCTCTCCCGCTTTCTTTAGGATGAAATGGTTAATATCACACACACATACACACACACACACGCATATATATATATATATATATATATATATATATATATATATATATACATATATATAGCCAGACAAAACTCCCAAATTTGGTAGGTTTGTCTGGCTCTGTAGGTTTGACTAGGTCAGCCCTACTTTTGTATTGAGCACTTTAGTTGATTACTCGTATCGGGGGCTTTGGACCTGTATGCTATACGATTATTTTCGATAGACGTTCATGTTCATAGCTCTTTCTTTTTTTTAAAACATTTTTTGCCTTCGATATTGATTAGCCATTAGCAATTAAAAAACTGAAGGTTTTTCCGAGACGAGTGTAGTTACCTATATATATATATATATATATATATATATATATATATATATAAGTTGGGCTATATTTATGGGATGAAATGCGTAATATTATAGATAGAGCGTATGTAAAAATTAAATTGAACATTGAATTCAACATTTAGAGGCGACAGACTGTTTCATGCTAAACGCAATCATCAGGCCTGAAACAGTCTGTCGCCTCTAATGTTGACTTCAATGTTCACTTTTAAATATATATATATATATATATATATATATGTGTGTGTGTGTGTGTGTGTGTGTGTGTGTGTGTGTAGATATATATGTTCTAAAGAAGTGTTAGATGTTAATTTATTAATTCGACAGATTTTATTACTTAAATGATTGAATGTTAGTAGATTGAATGTTAATTTATTACAATATATTTATTTATTTTCATTTACCGGCCTGAATATTTGAGAAAACTTATTAAAGGAAATATGCGCATTCCGGTAGGATTCGAACTTCACTTCGAAGGCACTATTAGACTTTGATTACCTGACGACGCACTATGTGGCCAAGTCAGCCTAAAGCCCGTCGGATCTAACGGCATATCTCATGACAAGGCGGACACAGATTCGAATTTTCTCTAAAAACGGAAATGTTTCTCTAATAAGATGTCTCAAATATTCAGGCCTGTAGAGGAAAATAAATAAATATACTGCTTCCTAAATATACGTGCCGTCAATTGAAATAATGGTAGCCATTAAAAATAACGTTTAAATAAATGTTAATATTATAATAACGACAAAAATATTTGGACTATTACTCCTCGAAAATCTAATACTCATCTATTAATATAGAAGCTGAAAATTAATATCATTTTGTAATAATTATTGACTTTTGATTGATTAATCATATAACGGGATTCGTAAGTGTTCTTGTAAAATCCTGTGAAAACTGTGATGATAAGGAGGTTATTTTTTTGTGGCTGCGTGTATCGGGACTGAAGCCAATCCTCCATAATCCACGTCCCTCAGAGGCCTGAGGCGTGGCACATTTCTTCCACTAGAGGATAATAAACTGATCCAGATAAAGATTTTTTTTTTATTTTCGTTTCCTCAGTGAGTGTATACACAGCTGGCAACATAAGCGGATTAAGCAGGACTGATCTGTGAAATCTCAAGGCGTATGGATCAGAGTTTTCCCTGTTTAGCAACCGAATCGTCTTTCGCTTTCTCCTCTGGCAATGACATCTTCAGTTGAAAAAGAATCTATTATCTTCACACACGCACAGTTACATATATGTGTATGTATATAAGAATAAAATGTTGGTACATTTATAGCAGAAATGTATTCACTATATAGATAAGATGTATATAT
>OZ010577.1:1709209-1784209 GCA_963932145.1 Acanthosepion lycidas
TGACAACAATGCATTCCGTTTTCTAGCAATTGATGTTTAGTCCTTTCTTCTCTCTTTCCTTCACTACCTTCAGTAGTAATTCTTGTATTTGAACATATATTGAGGAAGAAAGGCATTCAACATTTTACACCCAATGAACACAAAGCAGGAAACGTAGTAGAAAACAGCGAATCAGTTAATCGATTAACCTTGCAAATGCATAGATGAACAACTCGAACAACAGGAAAAAAAAATAGTCATAAAGAAGCAACAAAGACAGGAAGTTGAGGAGAGCCATGATCATCTTGAAGGGACATGAGACATAGAGAAAGAGAGAGAGAGAATTTTGAAAGAAAGATTTGAATTCTGGTAGAGATGTCTACCAATTCATACATGAATGTTTGTTAAGCGCCTCAGGAAGCATAGCATGCTTGTTTATCGGATACTTATGGGAGAATGTTGGGATATTTTTCACTTATATGTCTGTAGTTTGCTGTGAAATTAATTCACTAAAAGGCAAATATGGTGAAACATTACTATAGAAAAGTGGTTTCCTTTCGATGATTTTTTTAACAATCTGAAACAGTCGTTGAGATTATTATATCATCATTTAAATATACAGACAAAAAATGAGCACCTGACCAAACTTTTTCGGAAAGATTAAGATGGATTGAAGGAAACTATCAATGCTACATATAACATCATAATCATAATGTTACTAATTAACAACTTTCAACAAAATTTGTTCCGAGATCTCAGGGCGTTGGGCCCTGAGATCTCGGAACAAATTGTATTTAACATAGTTTCATCACCGTTCAATCGATTGTTTCAAACATAGCGGTCAATGAATTTTGAAATGAACAAATATTTTTACGATCCATACGTCACTGACAGATTTCTTGAAAATTCTGCATTATTATTATTATTATTGTTAGGGTTGGCCGGTTCATTATCAACCGATTGAAATTGGATGTAGAGGTTTCTTTGGGCAGTCACAAGATGCTGTCAAATTTAGGAATCACGGACCCAGAAAAAAACAATATCTATCCACACACTATCAATAAAAGCAGACGAAGCCTGTTGGTGGTTATGGCTTAAAAGCTGGCAGATGACAAGTAGAATGAAAATGGATCTTAATATTTAGGGTTCAGACTGGAATTTTGTTTTTCTTGAAAGTGGGTCTTCGGTATAACCTAAAGCCTTTTTAACAATGAAGGCTTTATTAGGAAAAAGAATTAGGGTGTTCCGTGATTAGGAAAGAGAATTAAGATGTAACCTGATCAGGAAAGAGATTTAGGGTGTACCGTGTTTAGGAAAGAGAATTAGGGTGTACCCTGATTAGGAAAGAGAATTAGGGCTTACCCTGATCAGGAAAGAGAATTAGGGTGTGCCCTAACTAGGAAAGAGAATTAGGGCACCCCGAAACATTGTTACCTACAGCTGATTTTTGGTTGAGATCTACCCCATGTTTGCCTTCTCACCATGGTTACAGTTTTTACGTTTGTCTATTGGACGATAAAGGGATTGATATGTTGTAATAGTTTAGGAGCGTTCCATTGTTAGAGGAACAGTTGCAGACGGCTAGCACACAAATTGATATCTGATCAATATCGATAGGGTCAACGTGAAGAAGGGGTATGATGTCAAACTCGAAACCTCTAATAATCTCAGATGCATTGCACGAAACTATATTTATGATCTCTTTCTAAGAAAATACAATGACCGGGATGTTGTCATAAGAACAACAAAGATTAAGATACTAAACTGAAAAATCCCAGAAATTCTCAAACATATAGATTTAATAATACATATATATATATATATATATATATATATATATATATATATATATATATATATGGATGTTTGCATATCGGCCCGCATGTGTGTGCCTTTTATTCGCGGGAGGAAAAGAGCTATAGAAAGACAGAAAGATTGAGAGTGAACGCGAAAGAAAGAATATGTCTAAGGATTTATGGCAGATTTTCATAATGCAACGAGAAAAAAAAAATAAACAAATAGCTAATGGTTATTGGATAGCAGAACGCCGGATGACGGTTGCCATATTATCAGCCCTTGGGCTAGAATATGGAGAATAACCTGCTTTTTCTTCCAGCTGAAATTGCAATTATGAATGGCTTTCAAACTGAAAGAAATTGACAAAGACTAAAATTGGCACTTTGGTCGATCGAAGATTTTAAATTAAATTTTGTTTGCTATGGTCGCCAGGCCGCAAGTCAGAATTTTACTACCTTACCTGTTTCAGAATCAGATGTGGCAAAAAGATTTTCGTTACTGAAAAAATAACAACGGACATTTTTGCTTAAGCCGAAGAAAATCCTTGGGGAAATTGGGATTTAATGCTTTCCCCACATTGAAAAGAAAAATGTTTCTAGAATTAATTTGTCTTTTTCATATTTCTGATATTAGTTTTTGCCTAGAGTTGGGATTTCTCACTTCAAATTGGGCAGGAAATAAAGGAAGAAAAACCAAAGAAGCACAATTATCATTTAAAAATAAGAAAACCTCTGTCTCTATCTTAAATTTTTTTTTTATTGGTACTTTTTTTTAGTAACTTCAGTTTTATATTGAACAAGTCTAATTGGAAGGAAATGGGAAGATTATGTTGCGCAATCATCTACTTGCGGTCGTACGTTTTCTTTTTTGAAAATCAACAATGAAAATGCTGGATTAATGGCTCAGATTTCAATTGCTAATAAATAGGCTTAAAGTAAATGTTTTGAAAATAATCCGTTTTGATGCCGCCATTGCTTCAAGTATTGCCACAAGGTTTGTCATAATTACACTTGTATACATACAGACATAATCTGAAACTTTTATTCCCTTTAAAAATATCCTTCAAATCTACAAATCAATAATTCCACTTGCATGGAGTACTGCTGTCATATATGGTCTGGTGCCCCTTCCAAAGGTTCATGATAAGATCCAGAGACGGATATGCAAAGTTATTGGTCCTGATCTGGCATCTCGTCTGCAGTCGCTCTCTCACAGACGTGCTGTCGACTTCCTCTGTCTTTTTTACAAATACTTTCATGGTAACTGCTCCGAGGAGCTGCTTTCGCTGGTCCCCAGACTTCATGAAGTTAAGCGTTCAACTAGGCTGGCATCCCGCTCTCACTCTTTCACTGTCGAAACTGTTAAATGTAGCCGTCTCTTCTACTCCAATAGCTTCATGTCTCGCATTTCTCGCCTGTGGAACCCCCTCTCCTTTTCCTGTTTCCCTGATAGCTATAATCTCCAACTATTCAAATGTAGCATCAATCGACGTCTCCAGATGCCTTGATCTATCCCCTATCCTTTTCTTCATCCTTTCCTCTATCACTCCTCTTTGCTCTCACTCCAACTCTCTGTAACCTCTTGCGTGCCAATGGCTTCCCGCCTTGCTTGGGGTGAAATGCTTAAAAAATTAAATAAAAATGATGTAGAATGTACTGCGAATAACCGTATGTGGTAAAAGGGATTTTTTTTCTGTTGAAATAGGATCCATGGTTGAATAGCTTACTTGAGGCCGAATGTCATCTAATAAGCACTTTACTTTTGAGGCTTTGTCACATGACAATTTAGCACATAGTGAATATGTTCAAAAATCGAAAGCAAACAATCATTTTCATCACCATGGTTATCTTAGTCGCTTTTATGTATGACGCCATATTGCCTTTGGATAACGGCCCTATCGGCTGGGGTTTCAGAAAACGGCCAATGCACGTCTGCATAGGTGTAAGACCCCCGCATAAATGAGGCGTCCTGGGTAAGACAATAAACTACATCCGCGTCTTCAGTAAGACGATAAAATAGGACCAACAGCAAGGAGATTAGAACCTCTTAATTGCTGGTGTTTTCAGGTCCACCCTGACCAAAAGTTGTAGAACCTGTTAGAATCCGAACAATGGACACACACTTGGGTCAAAACACTATGAAAGTGCAAACTGAACCGTTTGGATAACATTAGACGGTATTCAGATATTGCGTCTATGGAGTACATTTTATTCCAGTCCTTACCGAATTGTCTTAATAAAAAGTTACCAATTCCCTATAAGAATGAAAAGGGTATCGATATTAATTGTTTGCGGGTGAAATTAGGAAGCTACCTGAAAAATAACAGAAGACAGTAAAATAAAACGGTAAAGTGATTTTCCAAGCGGCACAAGGTCGAAAGTAGGGGAGACCCAGTGAGGATCGAACTCACTACTCTTGCTAACCATTACACCGCCTCGAGTTGCCCAAACAAAATGTTATAGTGATTTTCCAAGCGTACCTTAGATGTGGCGCAAGGCCGAAAGTATGGGGCACCCAGTGAATATCGAATTCACTACTCAGTCGTAATTTCTCTAGCGAGACAAGCTTACTAACCATTACACTGCGTCGAGGTGTCCAAACAAAATGTTATAACACATTGTTCAGTAGTCGTTTAATAGAGAAACGAACTTTTAATTTTAATTATATAAAAATATGATATTATCTGTCTGTATATCGGAGATGAGGTATCATTACATTATAACAGTCCCAATAATGTAAATAATATGAGATTTTATTGCTAAGTACCTTGCTTATGTGCAATGATGAACAAGTTCAACTTGTACATCGCGAGAGTAATTGCAATCTTCAGTGGTTTTCGGTTGCATTAGTTGAAGTCAATAATATTTTAATTCTACAAAGTCTTTACTTTTTTTTTTTTTTTGAGAAACCCATTATTTTGGTCTTTTACCAGACATAGTTATGCTTAATAAGTTTCTACAATGAGATTGTTCATTGGATCATGTAAGGACTTTAAGGCAATTCAAAATCAGGATTTAATTATTGTTTTGGGTCAGATTAGCCAAACCACCACTAATGTACACCATATTTTGTTTTAATTCAGATTAATGATGATAATTAAACTCTCTACTTAAAAAATACATTTATTATCTAATGTGGAGGTTTTGGCGAATGCAAGATTATTATTTTCATCTGGATAGCTTACCACACTTTGACCATGTCGGCACTTTTTATCAATTTTGACCGCAGAACTCTACGATAGCTTTCATCTATAAATACAGTCAGTTGACACTAATAGGAATCCATGGATCGGTTATAAAAATAGGAAAAATTTATTTTTCGAACCAAATATGGAAGGTTGTTCTTTTATCATTTTTTCCACACCGAATTAAAATAAAATATATTCTATTATATGTAATGGCGGACAGCTCTATTTTCTGGTTTCTATCAAGTCGAGAAAATTTGTTTTTCAATCATTGGAAACTCAAAGTAATTACAAAGCCGGAAAGGTTAATATTCTTCAGGCTTATTAGTGTCCTTTATTTTGAGCCAATAACATTTACTACTGCGATTACTTATTTTCCACAATATTAGATAAAAAAAAAAGAATAAAACTTATAAAATCATCTTGGGACTTTGAAACAGAAAAAACATCAAAGAATCCAGAAAGCCAAATTGCCAGAAGTAGAAACACCATTTAGTAGATGCCACTATTCCAGAACCCCAAAGATAGAAACAGCAGAAATGAAAAAGAAATATACAACGGATTGGCGTGCCTGTTGCCCTCAAAGTATGTGGAACAATCTCAAAGCCTTGAAAAGAATTTGGAAGAACTCTAATTAGAAAATGAATCGAAATCCCTAAGCATTGATAAGATCAAAGTAGTCTTTAAAGAATTCTTCAGGCTTTCCCATTCTTCTTTGCTTCTTTGACTGTTGTCATACTTTCTTGTTAGTAGTTTGCGCTGTCTACAACGGTAGTTAATGCACACCTTTAAGAGCGCCTATAGGTCTTTCTTAATACTCCTATACGTGGGTAGTCATATAGCAGGATTTTTCGTTTTGTCAACAGCTTGTTTTGACTACATATAACGATCAGTGCAAGAAATGTGATGGTCTTCTGTGGCGTGCCTACTTTGTGAAAACTTGATTAATTCGCCGAAGTATAAAACTTTTGATAAACGAGCCTTACATCCGCAACCCGTGGTTTTCCAACATTGATATACTGATGGTGAAACACTTCCATACATGTGACATTCCTCTAAGTACCTACTGAGTAGCGGCAGCACCAATGGGACCTTTCAAGTATACGTCGATGAAGGCGAGCGGTAAACAAACCATTATTCGACAACATATACTAAAAGCAGTTGCCATGTTATCAGGTTCAATTTTACTTTATTTGCGTTATTTGCTGCAAATATATTGCTTACAAATTTATGTCTATGCCAGTGAAGTCATCAGGTTGATGAAATCCAGTGGATTTATCTAAATTTTAGCCACGTATCACCATTTATCTAAATAGTCAAACAACATCAGAAAACGGTGGCCAAATTTTAAATAATGGATTGGGCTATCATAGAAAGATCTACGGTATTAAATTTTGGTCAGACTTTCTGCTCATCCATAATCTGATTTACTGAGATTATAAGCAGCCCCCATAAATGGCAAATACAGACATTCAAAATTTAATTCCACTGGAATTTTGAAAGTAGCCTATTTATCAACCTCGCGCCGGGATAAAACATATCAAACATATTCTACGACAGAATGGGTCTATATTTTGATTTCGTTGGTGGGGGTGACGGGAGGGTGTAATGGCTAACGGATTTAATGAGACATCGGAGAACTGACTTCTAATTACACTTGGTTTCGTTACTTTCACTTACACGCAAATAACCTTGAGAAATATATACGGATCCATTTTCTCCCCTATTATAGGTTAAATATACATGTGTATAATAAAAAAAATCTTTATTATTTTAAAAATTGTTAATGCAAAATCGACTCGCCAAAAAGGAAGAATTATTCTTATAATCCAAAATATGCTTAAAATAACCCACAAAGGCTTGATAAAGTGTAAAAAACAAATCAGCGCCTGTGTGGATTAAAATACAACGGTTTACTGCTGGTATCAAAAGTAGATATTTACAGCGAGGTCATATTGTCAAATTCTATCACAAGTGCTGAACACACAAGTGAAATGTCACTGGTGATTCAATCTCGCTAATTATCGCTTTATGCCAAGCATCCGAGTAATGTCTTCATACCAAATCGCAAGTATAGTGGGTTCGATACTTACTGAGTGATCGATAACAGGAAGTGTTTGGCAACTAGAAACCAAATCTTCAACTCAGTTGCCACCTAAAATCTATGAGAAATTTAAGTATAAACAGTCGAATCCCATGTCTGACAAGGCATTTCATGTATTTCTCAAAATCACTGGAAAATAAAGAACTTTCTAAATTTCTTTTATAGAGATTAAATTTCATACTTTGGGTTATTCTCAGATTTCTCGATAAAACTTCGTCAATAAATATACTTTTGGGTGAGCATTTTAAGTTGACTTTTTTCAGTTTTTTTTTTTTTTCCTTCTTTAAATATTCATATCTATCAACAAAGCAATCAGTTCGACTGATTGACTCTTTTCCAAGATAAGCAAAGTAAAACGAAGCTCATTCGTCACTGAACGAGGCAACAGTTGCCTTTCTCTGGGCAAGATTTGATTGCTTCGTTTGTCCTGCCAATCGGGATCCTATTTTACCGCTAATTTCCCTCCCCCCCTTTCGCTAAGACAAAGATTCTTTCCTGTTTCAAGTGAAGGAAAATTCAACATTTTACACCAAGCTTATCATGTGAACAACTTCTTTTAAAAAAATCTCAAATGGAACCAAATAAGTTAAATGAGATTTTCTCAATGTTTTTATCCTAAGGGCTCAAGAGTCGTAGCCTTAAGAGAGATTATACGAACCGTAAATATCTACTTTTGATGCTTGAAGTAAATCTATGTAGTTTAATCTTTACAGGCGTTTTGTCCAGCGGTATTGTTATGTTTTATTTTGGGGTTTTGTTTTTGCTATTTTTAATCATTTCACCCCAAGCAAGGCAATAAAGCCACTAAGGCGCACGGGGTTAGTGGGAGAGATCGGAAAAAAGACAAATTATTATGGAGAGTTAACGATAACCGTACAGAAATTAAGAAGACAGAAGATGACGATTGACATTTCATTTACCTTTTTTGAAAACTAATTTTTAATAGAAAGATGGGGTCCGGAAGAGAGTTCCACAAGCGAGAAGTGTGAGAGAAGAATATGTTAACATATAACTTACGGTTCCATCTAGCCATTTCAATTATGAGATGATGAGCGCTTGCCACCAAGTGACCTAAGCTTCGCTATAGACACACACACGCATATACACTCACAGCAATTACACTCTACGATAGAATAAATATTTATCCAAGTGCAAGATTTGAAGACAGGCTTCTTTTGAAAGCCTAGCGTTATTAAATTTGAAATGTCTATATTGGCTAAATTTGGGAAAACTTTTTAAGAAAGTTAGGCAAACTCAGATGACTCCTGCGAAGAAAGTTTGCTTAAAATTTAATAACGGAAAATAATCTAACCCACGACTTGCAATTGGAACGAGCAACTGGTGTGCAAAAAATCCGCTTTCAAATATACAAATGTTAGTCGGTGCTTGTTGTAATCTGAAATGTCGATCGTATAAGAAAAACTTTTTGCCTTCTATCAGCATGGTTGATACTAACCTCCGGGAAAATAACTCATTGCGAGTTCTCAGTCTAACGTTTTCAGCTCGTACAGATCAGAAAGTTTAAATCGGATCTATTGCTAGATTAGCTGCTAGGAAAGTTGGTTCACTGTTTCCTGTTAGACAATATTTCTCGACAGAATATATCTTGCCCGTTTATAAGTTATAGTGAAGAAAACGGCGACTTACTTCGTCAAACCAAGCGACAGCGTGTCGCGTGTATCCTACGACGGAAAAGAAAATTACTTACCAAAAAAAAAGGGCACGTATTCCGCATGACACGCTGAAGAGGGATTTTTTTTTTCTTTTTTTTTTTTTTAAGCGTTTCATCTCAAGCAAGGCGGGAAGCCACTAGCACGCAAGGGATTACAGAAGATTTGGAACAAGATCAGATAGGAGTGATAGAGGAACGAATGAGGAGAAGGATAGTGGATAGATCAAGGCAACTGGAGATGTCGATTGGCATTACATTTGAATAGTTGGAGATTATAGCTCTCAGGGAAGCTGGAATAGGGAAGGGAGTTCCGCAGGCGAGAGGTGCGAGACATGAAGCTAATGGAGTAGAAGAGACGGCTACATTTATTTGTTTCGACAGTGAATGGGTGAGAGCGGCGCTCGTAGGGCGCTTGAACTCTGGGAACCAGCGAAGGCAGCTCCTCGGAGCAATTGCCATGAAAGTATTTGTAAAAAAGACAGAGAGAGGCGACGGCGCGTCTGTGAGAGAGCGACTGTAGACGAGATGCCAGAAAAGGGCCAATTATACTGCATATCCGCCTCTGGAGCCTATCAAGAACCCCGAGGCAAACAGAAGGGGCTCCAGACCATATATGGCAGCAATACTCCACGCAAGGGCGAATTGTTGATTTGTAGATCTGAAGGATCGATTCCGGGCGGGGAGAAAAATTTCATGGCGCGGCACAGGGAGCCAACTTTCCTTGCGGTGGACGAAGCAATTGACTCAATGTATTTGTTCCATCTCAGGTCAGCAGTCAATGTGAGACTGAGCAGCCAAAGAGAGCTGTTCTCGAGAAGTTGAGCGTCAGACATTCTAATGGAGGGCAGGAAAGGATCTCTGTGCTGTTTAATAGAGAGAGATTAAAAAACAAGTCCGTCGCAGGAGTCTCTATAAAAAATATTTTGATATTCAAAAATTTGGCGTCCTCTCCCAGTTGTCGACGAATGAAACAAATACTCGGCCGGTAAAAGCAGTTGGTGTTCTCGAATCGAGAGGGAAAAATTGATGTATTTTGGCTACCGCATTCGTCGGAGAGTGAGTTATTTTTCTGACTGGTTACGTGCACTGGGATTTGTGAGATAATACCTGCGAATTGAGCTTTCGGCATTTCTTTCTGCCCCCGATATTCAAGTCTGAACTTACAGTGATTTGTTCTCTGCATTGTGGAATTAATCTGTGACAAATATTTTTTTTTTGCTTTCAGAACACTTACATAAGTCAACCATTCGAATGTACATTGAATATTGTTGCTACATCTATTTCTTTTACTCATTTCACTCCAAGCAAAGCAATAAAGCCACTAAGATGCAAGTGGTTACTGAGTGTAAACGAATATGAGAAAAAATATATTAAGGAGAGAGAGAGAGCAATAAAAGAACAGGAATTAGGAAGATAGAATATAACGATTGACATTGCATTTTTGATGATCAAATTTGCCTGGAAAGACAGAAGCTGGACGAGTGTTCCACAAAGAAGAAATGCGAGAGAAGAAATTGTTAGCGTAGAAGTTGCGGTTACATCTAGTCATTCCAATTTGAAAGTTTGATGTGGTGCTTCTGCTATGTATAGGGTGACCCAAAAAAACGGGAACTTTTTAACAATCCAATAAAACAAGAGTGATGGAAGAAAAATATTTCCTCTTGTACGAATGTATTCTTGAAATCTGCTGTTGAGATTCCTCATTGACTGCTGCAACATCTCAGCTGGGATACTGTGAATTTCATCTTGAATTCTAAATGGCGAAATATTTACTTGCTCAAGGTCACTGTCTCGCAGTGTTTCCACTTGCTCATGTCTGGCAATACGCACTTCAAAAATTCCCGGTTTCGGGGGTCACCCTGTATTTAGATATTTTTGATAGAAAAATCTGCAACATTATCTGTCCTGACCTGACATCTTAGCTTTAATCATTTTAACAACAATGCAACGTAACTTAGCTGTGATTTTCTATTAAAATTTTATGGCAATTTTTTTATTACCTTTGGTACCTTTGGATTTAAGCGTAGTACTAGATTTGCAGTTAGGTCACATCATTACTGTTTAATTGCTAAGTGGAAGCGTAATTTTTATGCTAATGTTTTCTTTCCTGACACTTCTCGCTTGTGAAAGTCTCTCCCGACACTGTCCTTTCCTGTCAACTACGATTTTCAAAAATATAAATGTAACGTCAATCATCATCTTCTCTCTCCTTGAATTATGTTCTCTCTCCTCGGTGTCTTTTCTTTCATTCTCAATTAACCATTGCGTCTTAGTGGATTTATTACCTTGCATGGGTTGAAATGATAAAAAATCAAAGATATTACATAGAAGCGCTATGTTTTGAACCTTGCACCAGTATTGTTTCAGAAGAATATCTACATTAACTGAACTTAAAAATGAATAAAACACAACTTCGATCTAATACACCATTCATGGTAGTTACAGTAAAATACTACAGAAAAAAATTAAACTGAAAAGAAATGACTAACCATTAGCAAATAGAATGTATGGTCGTTAGAAAAAGCGGTACAGCTCAAGTTGCGAGCTACAAAGTGGGGACGTCAAAATCAAGAAAATACAGACATTTCTCCAAATAGTTATAACAGACGATGGAAAATTTGACCGCGCAATCTGAAGTCGTTTTAGAATAGCGAAAGATATATTCCTAAAATTAAACAAAGTATCAATAAACAAAAAAATCTTGTTAGAAGAAAATTTCTTAACTGCTGTGAAATATCAATCCTTCTATAGTGAACATTAAACATTTTTCTAATAGATAAAGAGAAGACATGAGGCAACAGAAATGTGGCTGTACAGAAGGATGTTGAGAATATCATGAACAGAACATGTCACTAATGAGGTTTTTAAGGATAACGTGCACCAAAAGATCACTTATTCCAAGAATCAGAAAAGGAAATGAGGAAAGACGGCTTGGAGAATTTGTAATTCACAAAAAATAAGTTAAGAAGGAAACAACAAGAAACCTAATGAGATTGAATGTCAGACCTTAATCGCCCATATCCCGAGAACAACAACAACACGTACAACAAGAACAAGAACAAGAACAAGAAAAAAACTACTTGGGTGGTAAGGTATTTATGAGAGAGTTGTTTGCCCAAATTCTTTTTCGCTATCTCTCTTCTACATCAGCCATCGGGGTATACCAATGTCAAGTCATTTTAGAAAAGATATCTGGTGACATAACAAAACACTTGTCATGGTTTTGTTAATGTGAAATTACGTTTTAAACATCGGGACATTATAAAATTTAAATGTCCTTAAATATTTTCCTAGAGAAAAAAATGAAATTAATAAATATTCAGTCACCAATGTTATCGTCTCAGTACAAAGTGCCTCGAATATAAAGATGCAAATAATAATAATAATAATAATAACAACTAGTTTTAACCCGTGAAGATATCGGAGTTTTCCTTTTTTTACTGTCTGGTCAATTTTGATTCTTCAGTTAATGATTGAATAAACTCAAGGCGAGTTCTATGACAATAACAGAATCTCCGTCAAAATCCCTTTATCACATCGTTAAATATTTGAAATTAACAACTTTATGAAAATATCAATCAGCATTCATATGTATATATTTATATACGAATGTTGGTCATTATTTTAAGAAGTGGGTACAAATGAAAAGATTTGATATTGTCAACTTTTTCTGTTTCACTGAAACTTCTGTCTTCCCTTCTTTCTTTCTTTGATTCATTTTCTCACTGAAACCAAGTAGCATATGTTTTTTTGTTTTTCCCCGTCTTACGAACATTTCTCTTAATAATAATTAAAAAATAATTCATCAGACAATGTTACTTAATTTATGGTAACTAGATTTTCTGTCGTTCAATGCTGTGCGTGTGAAGTCACTGTGCTTTTCTCGGCTTATTGGCCAAAATCAAAGTGTAATATCTGTTATTATATGCTCAATACGATTCTCCCCCTCCACTTCTTGCTTGCTTTCTTTCTTTCTTTTTCTTTCTTTTCCTCACTGAAACTAAGCAGTGTCTTTTCCCCCTCTTTCCATACCATCAAAACAGAAGAGTCTCTTATTTATCAGGTATTGGCAGGACGTAACGGTCGTGCAGACTGACGAAAGATCAAGCACGATAATAATAATAATAATAATAATAATAATAATAATTGAATGGCGAGAGGGATCCGTTTTAAGCTTGAAGAATATGACTTGGGTGTCACGTGTTGATGCTTGTCTACATCACCAATCGGTGCCCGAACTGGAGGTATTTCTATCTGGGCCCCACTTACAAGATTGTGCGCTTCTTATCAAAACCTGCCATCATATCAAATACATTTGATTGTGATGCATGTGCCTTGTATGCCAAAATCAGTCTGGGTGCCATGAGGTGTGCTCACTGGGCGTCGTATATTTAAAGTGTCTCAGCGTCACTTTATTGCCTTGCCACTCTCGCATTCTCTCTCTCTCTCCCTCACTAATTAATAATAATAATAATAACGGCATCCGCGAAAGTTAAAGACCCGATGAACTACAAAAAGCAGATATGATTGGGTAGGAAAGGTTAACCCCTGGGAATTATGAAAATGGCAGGGATTCACGGTCAGAGCAAAACTGCAATAAAAAGTAAGTCAAACTTTAGATAAAAATAATTACGATTCAAAGTGAATTTTTAAGAAAAATAAAATGATTCTCTTTCTATTGATTTTATCGGTGTAAACAAACAAATATGGCGCTGATGCTGGTAATATAATAGAGTGATGAGTTTTATGTAAGATTTGGTCTTTTGCAAGAACTCCCATGTCTTCGTTTCTTCGCAGTTAAGGAAAATGAATGTTTGCCAGGCGTCCCACAGGCAAAATATGCATACGTTTGAATCTCATCGACTGCTTATCTCTTAATTCCAATTCACGCTCGATCGTAGAAAAATTCCATTAAAAATTATGATGAAATAAACGTTATTTACGAAATAATAATTATGGATGGTGTTATTTGGCTTCCTTTTTATCATTTCAACCCATGCAAGGGAGTAAAGCCGCTAAGACATAAGGGGAAGTACAGAGTGGGAAAGAATAAGAAAAAAGAGAAACATTATTAAGAAGCGAGAACAATAAAATGGGAATAAAAAAAAGGTAGATGACGATTGACATGACATTTAAACTTTTGAAGATCGAAGTTGGCTGGAAATCACGCGACCGGAAGAGAATTCCCACGAGAGAGAAGTACGAGAATAGAAACTGTTAATATAGAACTTACGGTTGGATCTAAGCAATTAAATTTAAAGAGGCCTTGTTATCAATCTATTACTGCGCTTAAATTCATAAAGTATCAGTACGTAATGAAATTATTCACATAGTTTTCTTTGTGCCATATCTCCGTACGTCATAAGCGATCATGGCTCTCCACAAATTCCAATCTTTTGTGGCTCTTATTAGTTTATCTTTTTTTGTCTTTCTCGCACACTTACTTCTGCCAAAAATCTACACAATCTCATTAGGTCAGTTATTCCCTGCTTTCCTCTGTCCTTCTTGCCTTCAATATGCCCTGTGAGTGTTACATTTTCCAAATCTTCTTCTCCTGTCTAGGTTCCTTAGAAATTTGACTTGTCTTTTTCTGATTTTTATTGTCCTTTTTTTGTTTATATTTTCCGCAAGTGGGAACCAGAAAAGTATTTTACAAGTATCTTGAATTGCAAACTTACTTGCATAACCCTAATTTTAGACGACGTTGTTGAAGTAAGAATAAAAGACTGAAAAAAACAAATTAAGGTAACGGAATTATTTGATCGCTAAACCGTTTCTTTTCTTGCAATCTCAAAGAGTTTTTTTTTTATTCCACTAAAATGAGATTTATGTTTGAAAAAAAAAACATTATCGTATATTTCCACGCCAGACTCTTTCTTTTACTAAACCCAAAGAGGATGCCATACTTAATTACATCGAATCTCAAGGGATTTCCTTTCGATGATTATTTTAACCAAGATTCTTTCTGTCATTAAGTCTATTGTCTGCTGTCTTAGCCACCTTCTCAAAACTGCCACCATTCGTTACTTTCATTTTTCTGCAATTCACTCTTCGAATTTCTCCATGCAGGGTTTTAGTAACTCCATACATTTTACAAAAACTGTTCCTAATTTATTCAGATATATGGATTTGACGTGCTAGAAAAATCCAATTCCAAAAAACATGTTTGTATTCGTGCACTGAGATACTTTTCTCTGTACGTTCAGAAAAAAAAACAATTTGTAATTTTTGACAGAGAGCTGAACCAATATATCACTGTTGACGTGAAGATAAACATCTTGTGTGCATTTTTCTCAAATCTCATTTTTAAATTAACATTGCATTTTTGTCCAACCCTCTTGCTGCATTTCACACTTTCCATGACCAGTATAGGTTATCCAGAAAAAGTTCACATAAAACATTTGAATTCATTCAATATCTGAAATTCCCAACATAATGTTGATAGCAAACTTCTTTTATGTGCCGTATCCCTTCAGGACGTAGTAGATCATGGCTCTTCACTTCCTCCTAAGTCTTTCAGCTCTTAATATGTTTTGTTCTTTTGCTACTTCTCCCAACCCTGTTCTGTCATCCACTCTATCTGCCCTGTGAGTATCAGATTCTCCAGGCCTTCCTTTCTCATTACTTGTCACAGAAATTTCATTATTTTGGGATTGTAAGCATTACTCTTTTTTTTTTGTTTTTATCTTTTTTGCGAATAAATATCGTACTTATTTACATTATTCGTACTATTGTCCTCATCTTTGTCGCCATATTTATCACAGCGTTTCGGCTGTTGTAGGCTCCGGCCTTCTTCAGTGGATAAAGGCGTTGGTTAGATCCAGTGACAGGACCCAGAGTGCGAGTTCAGTACCCGTTTAAGGCAGTGGAGAACTTGGAGAGGGGAATTAACAGGAGATAACTGATAACCGACATCCATTAAACATGGCACGTGGAACTAGAACAGTCTACCCCGGTGAGCGAAATAAAGGGTTCAGTTCGACATTCCAACCACCTGAAGAAGGCCGGAGCGTACAACAGCCGAAACGTTGTGATAAATATGGCGTCAAAGATGAGGACGATAGTACGAATAATGTAAATAAATACGATATTTATTCGCAAAAAAGATAAAAACAAAAAAGAAAGAGTAATGCTTACAATCCCAAAATAATTCTCGGTTTGAAATAAAACAAAAAAACTTGATAAGTTGTAAAAAAAAACAATCACTCCTAGATGTAAAGATATTAATCGATGGCTCATTAAATATATCAATTACTGATCCTTATGACCATATCACGTTGAAACATCGGTTCACGCCCGATCATCCAATTTAAACAACGTTGAACCTGGTCAGTAATAAAATGGGTGACCATTGGAAAATACAAGCCACTTTAAGCTACGCGACAAGCCTAGCAAGCTGGTGATGGTTACAATCTAGCTGAATATACTAACAGAAGACTTTGATATGTGGAGGTACTTCTGGACTGACAGTTAGTATGACCTACCCGGCGTTAGGTGAATAAGTGATTAATTACTGTGCTCAGGTTATTTTTTAAATTAAGATTAAATAAATGTAGCGAAAATCAAATGGTAGATAAAAACACCAGTATTGTGAGATTTACTGAGTTGAAACAAAGGTTTGTAACGCTTATTTATTTTGGTGCCATTTGCAAAAATGATTTCGTTTTCTACCTTACTGAAATTTATGCTAAATAGAAATAGACAAAAAAAAAACTATTATTTTTTTTAATCGACCCGGCCAAAGCAAGACGATAAAGCCACTAAGACGCAATACTTTACTGAGAATGAAAGAATATGAGAAAAAGAAAAGCATTATTAAGGAGAGCTAATGATAAAAAGAATAGAAATAAAGAAAGCAGAAGATAATGATTGACATTACATTTAAATTTATGAAGATCAATGTTGACTGGAATGAAAGAGGCCGGAAAATGGTTCCACAAGCGAGAATTTCTAGAGAAGAAACTGTTAGCTTAGAACTTACGGTTATATCTAACAATTCCAACTGTAAAATAAATGGACCTAACTGTCAATCTAGTAATGCGCTTCAGTTAGTCAACGTATCAAAAAGGAAAGATCATTAGAAAAAAATACCGAGAATATTTATAAAAAGTCGCACGAAAGTATGGCGGAACGAAAGTAATTGAAGCTGAAGTAATGATGAAAAGATTTCGTCCCAGAGTTATTAGTAAACAAAAACTATAAGTTAAACTCAAACTAGAAATAAAATAATGGGAATAATGAAGAATGTATCGCTACAGGTTGTTTTGATAAAAATCCAGAATAAGACAGAATTAAAATAGTGATAAAAAATGAAGATAAAAGTAAAGGCAAAAAACGAACAAAAACCCAAAATAAAATAATAGTAATTGTATCTATAAGTATTAGGTTGGTGCACAAATAATGTCGTTTTCTCACATATGTTACTATGTGAGAAAACGGCATTATTTTTGCACCAGCCTAATAATAATTACAAGTGTTATCTATCCTTTTGGTTGGGATAAAATTCAACAATGATGAAGAGTTTATCTTCTGTTCGCGATATAAGTTAAACGGCATAAAATAACACTAGCGAACACTTTTCGTTTGCCGGAAGAAGTGAATCCGAGCGGAAATGATCAGAAAATGTGCGATTTCTGCGCCAACCAACCGAAATCTAATATTTTCTACTGAAATAGTTTTGATTTCGTGTTGGCGAATTTAATAAAACAAATGCCCTGTCATTTTAAAGAAGGTAATGTCTTTCATTTTTTCTTTTTTTTTTTTTTTTTTTTTTTTTCCTAAGTGTGTGCCAGCGGGGTCAGAGGTTAATCAGAGAGAATTAACTTCGGTGGCTGGGGATAAACTCGCTACTTATGCGCATCTATCAATTTACATTCACTGTGTAATCTGGCACAATGCCACTTCGGATAGCAGGGATTTTATTTTCTGACGTTTTTTTTTTTTTAATCTTCGGCACCAAGGCGCCAAGCGAAATGATTCAAGTAATTTAAATTCTTTGAATCTTGTTCCACCGCTTTATCAGCATAGTCTCCAGTGAAGTTTTCTCAAAAGCATCGTCAAATTATTGCCTACAGTTTATCTCGATTCCATCGGCATTTGCCATCCTCGCATAGGAACCTAACCAATTTACCACGTATTAACGCTTAAGTGAGTTTCTTTTTTCTTTTTTTCGAATAAGGATCTTAACCTGATGACACTGTTCCACCCGGGGTATCATTGTAGGTCTTCTGAAATCCCTTTTTAACTAACAAATCAAAGCTATTGTCTAAATACTCTCAACCCCTCATATTTTTATTGAGGCACAAATAAGACCAAGTTTACTCGGTTTTTCTCGATAATACAACTTTTGCCTCAATATTCTTACAAGATTTAACTGTGTAGTCTATACCCCCTTTCATATCTTCGTTGGTTTTTAAATTCGTGCAATCTTTATCAATGGACTGTTCTAAGCGCGCCAATATTGATGGGCATACCAACTTTATTTTTATTCCATGAGCTAAATGTGTCAATTGCTTAGATCACGTGAACACAAGATTTGAATTTTAGTGAAATCGGAAAACGTTAGCTGCGTACAATAAATTTTATATATATATTATGAAATGGACAAAGTCCGACAATTATTTTAAGACATTTTTATACATTCTTTTAATAGATACAAATATTTAAGTAAATGCTCTGTTTATAATAAACAGTATAAAAAAAATATTTACCGGCTTGAATGTCTGAGAAATTTTCATGGAAAATATTCGTCCTTCGACAGGAATCGAACCTGTGGCCCAATCAGTTAAAGGCACGTCAGGCTATATACGGAACATAAACGTCTGAGGAAGGGTCGGTTTTCTGTAGGAGTTTTTCTACACTAACGTGTTCCATCTATCTGAGTATGGGAATTCAGAGTTTTCAATCTTCAAGGCGGAAGAGGATATACTACTATTTAACCATGACTGAGATGAAAGATGGTGCCATGTCATTCACGAGGGTATTTGCGTTTAAGTGAATGTCAATAACTCAGCGGGAAATAGATCTCGGATCGGCGCCCAACTCCACTAATCATTACACCATCCACACATCCTCAATAATAAATGTAGGCACGCAAATAAAAATGGATGATCATTTGCTCAATTCAAATGAAAGCAGCATTTAAATACAAATAACGATAATGCTAGACGAAAGATTTTCTATTCCAAAAAGCCAATAATGAAAATAAAGAAATTCAATACAATGGAAAGATCATGTGGGATTTTTTTCTTCGTGGAGAAACATTTATATTAATTGGTGTCAATGAAAAAAAATTAGAGACGATGTTGGTGAAGTTGTTTTCTTTTTAGGATACGCTTATAAAAAACGAAGACGTTTTTTTAAAAAAGGAATATCTTCTATGATAAAACCAATCATATTCTCAGAAATCTTCTTATAATAAATGAATATATTAAAATTAAAACGCGATTTTCTTCTGGGGAAACCTTTTATATAGATGTCAGCTTAAATGCATATGAAAGATCATATGGAATTAGAAGTTTCCCGATTGGGAAATTGTCCAGAAAGGAAGACAATACATTTGAACGATTATGTGTGAGAAAAATATTTTTGGGGGAAACCTTTTATAAAAAAAAAATTAAAAAGAGGACGTTTGATTTGTTTGCTTTTTTTTGTTTTGTTTTACGGCATATCAAACTCAGTAGGGTATTTAATACCGAAAAAATTTTGATTGATTTTTCAAAAAAGTATCTCTGGTAATATTTTTCCAAAAATTAATTGCTGGTAATATTTTTTTTAAATGCATTGCTGGTAATATTTTTTTTTTTCAAAAATGTATTGCTGGTAATAATTTATCCTCAAAAATTCATTCTTTGCAATAAATATTTACAAAATTGCATTGCTGGTATTAAAATCCATTTTTACACTTTCACAATGCTCTAACTCCATTTCGGGGGCTAACCACTTGCCTATAGCTGGGATCCCAACAGGTGCCAACACCCCAGGTGAGGGCGGAGCTGTAAACACCTGCAATCAAGAGGTTCCACGCTCTTCAAAACCTCCCGACCAGAGGGCCCAAATGTCGGATGCAGTTTATTGTCCTACACAAAACGCGGATGTATTCCTATCGTCATATCCAGGACGGAAAGACATTTGAACGCATTTCGAAATTGCAGTCTTTTTGGAACTAGAAGCGTATATACGAATGTCGAGGTTTTCTTTTGTGAGGCAAGAAAATAAAAATATTTAGATTTAAATGAAAGTCTACTTTCCAGCTTCGACAGAACTCAAAATGTTTGCGCTACCTTGTATGGGATGAATAGTTTCCCAGCCTACAGTCCTTTTTCGCACTGACGAAAGATTACTAATCTCTCGCTTCTCTATCGTTATTTTCATGACAGATGTTTGGATGAAATGCATTCTTTGATTTCACCAGTTCAGACCTTCACAAGTAGTATACATTATGCAATGCATATTAAGTTGACTCATCGTCATGATTCTCGTAATCCATTGGGGAAGAGGACATTCCACTTAGAGCTTTTTCCTCTGAGTTGTTGGATTGTGGAATGGACGTCCTGGGGAATGCTTTCTCTATCACTACAATCTTAATCTCTTAAAGCATAGGGTCAACCACTGTCTAGCCGACATATCCTCATAATATTCATCTTTTGCTCCGCAACCTCGTACACACTTAAAACAATCTCATTTAACGATATAATAATATGTATTTTACCGAATTAAAGAAATCCCTGAAAAGTGGGTTTTCGTTTGTTTTTGCTTTTTTACGGGATATCAACCTCAATAGGTCATTTAATGCCCTTAATTTTTTTCCTGGTAATATTTTGTTTTGTAAAAAATCTATTTCTTCTAATATTTTTCCTCAAAAATCTATTGCTGGTAATAATTTTTTACAAATTATTTCTGATATTAAAACCTATTTTTACACTTTCATAGTGTTTTGACTCCAGTTTCGGGGTTAACTATTTGCCCATAGCTGGGACCCTAACTAGGGCTACCACCTCGGGTCAGGGTAGACCTGGGAACAGCAGCAATTAAAAGGTGGTTCCACGCTCCTCAAAACCTCCTGATTAGAGGCCTTGCTGTTGGACGTAGTTTATCGTCTTACACAGTACGCGGATGTAATTTATCGTCATACCCAGGATGGCCCTGAAAACTAAGTCACCTGTGTTAATGAAAATTAAACGGATTTTGCCCCTGAACAAATGTTTTATATCGATGTTATTGTCGTCAACCGTTTCATTTGGCTTATTTAGACCCGCCGCGTGAAAACCTGGGGTATTGAGCGTTTTTATGGTTCGTTTTATCCACTTTGTCTAAATTAACCGAATCTGTAAATAAATGTTATAAAAATATATTTTATTGATTTCAAACTATATTAACATTGTGGAGTTCCCGCGTTCAGAAAACATGACTCATAGCTTCTATTGAAGGAAATTTGCTGACGTCATGATTTTCACGGATCATGGTAGATCATCTGTTATAGCTCTACAGTTCCACACAGGAGTGACAGTCTCGATTGCAACGAATGCATGTGAAAACGTCCTCCTCCGATGTTGCTTTCTTTCAGTCGATCACGTTTCCCCACTCGGCAGCAAACCGTCGTTTCTCCTCTCGTCGCTCCAGCTTTCAGTGTAAATCGCGTCCTCGGCGTGAGCGATCGTTGGCGACGTCTTCCCACCTTTCGATGTCTATATCCAACGCCCTCATGTTCCTATTGCAGACGTCCGTGAAGCAAATTTATATATACAAAGATTATCTTTGACTAAAAAAATAAAGCTCACAAAGGTATTTCTGGAAGATAACGCCCTTAAGGCAAGCGGTCTTTGTAATTAAAGAGTTCAATATCAAAGGATAGAGTATTAATCGCGAAAAACAAAATTGAATATCCATTTATCTCTCTCATCTGAGTTTCTCGGTTATATTATCCACTTATAAGGAACCACAAAGTTATATTTTGTATTTATTACTCTGTATATATAAAGTAGGGAGACAGGTGAAATGAATTTCAATTGAAACTTGAGTTTTTTCGACAAGGTAAGGATTCTTCCCTATTTTAATAAAATAATCTATGACCGTAATTAGTCATATGTCGACATTTATGACACCTTTCCAGTAATTATAATAAAATGAAAAAATGAACTACTTTCTACTTCGAACTTTTTCTCTCTAACAATAAACAATTCATGCTACAATTTCAGATTTAAATATGGCACAACTTCAGATATGCATATTTAAAAGAAATAAAAATATTATTGGCAATTTTATATTTACAAAAGTTATCTAAAAATAACCCATTATTAGAAACATCCAAAATAATTATGACACAAATTACTTACGTCTGACTAATCGCAAGCTATGATCTAAATATTGAGGTCGTTACCACTTTTAAAGAAGAAAATGACTGACTATATTTCTGAGATGAGGTATTATGTACATTATTTACATTATTCGGATTATTGTCCTCATCTTTGTCGCCATATTTATTACAACGTTTCGGTCGTTGTATGCTCCAGCCTTCTTCAGTTGGTTGGAATGTCGAACTGAACCCTTTATTTCGATCACTGGGGTAGCCTGTTCTAGTTCCAGGTGCCATGTTTAATGGATGTCAGTTATCAGTTATCTCCTGACAATTCCTCAAGGACACATAGCACCGTGGATAAAGGTGTTAGTCAGATCCAGTGACAGGACCCAAAGAGTGTGGTTTCAATACCCGGTTAAGGCAGTGGAGAACTTTCAAAGGGAAATTAATTTTTTTTATATTGATCTAGATTGATCGACAACTATGAGGACAATAGTCCGAATAATGTAAATAATGAAAATGACTAATGTAAATAATTAAGCAATCTGATTATAAAAGGCATCAAGTATTATTTTAATATGCGCTGACTGGTCTAGAATTACGAACTACTAGTCGGTATAAAACGAAAAAAGGCGCGAAGACATGGAGGTGGTTACAAATATTTAAAAATCAACACATTCCTGCACCTTACTGGGGTATGTCAGCAGGTGGCTATGAAATCCGAGGTTCTACCTTTCACTTTCTCCGGGAGACCATCCAACAACTGATGACCCTCTTATATATTAAAGCGTCATAAAATGAAGAAAATGAAAGTTAGCCAGTTGTTGATGCAGTCTTTGAAATCGCGTTGGGATCTGAAGAATTGAAACTATAGAAGATACGAAACGCAACACAAAGTCATCGCTTGGAAATTAATAATAATAAAAAAAACACAACAGATAAATTCTGAATGATTTTTAGAGTTTTATATGCAAATTAGTTACCTACAGTAACCAAGAACCACCAAGTTGGGTAAGATATAAAATACTTGCTGGTCGATGTGGTAATACCACATGATTTCATTTCACATTTGTAGGTAATTTCAACGAACATGCATGGACGCACAGTGTGCAGACAACCATCTTTACTATGCATTTAAGTGATTCTCTGGCTTTCAAACAGACACACACGGAGATCCTGAGCTTTATATAATTTATTAATCCCTCCAAATTTATTAATCTCTCCAAAATGTTTTAGCCAGTGTTCTCTCTTGATATCTCAGGTCCTATTCGTCTATATATTTAGGGGATATAAAAGCTATCCCTTCAACCAGTAGGTATATATTGTTCTCATTCAGATGTCCCCGGAAGGGAATACTTCGAATTAATTCTTCCTCTATTTTTTTTATTTTTCCCACTTGATTATAGTATAAGACGTTCACTGGTTGACTTGGAGATTGAATTCTTCAGCACCAGGTATCTAGCTGTATTCAAACAATGCTTTTATTCATTATATCCCTTCAATCAGTGGGTGCAATTTTGGAGTCTTAACAGAAAATTGTATGTTTTTTTCTACTGGAAGTTTACCATAGAATAACAGGATTACTTATGACAAATATTTCAGAAGAAATGAGAAGAAAAATTTAAGATAAGAAAACTGAAAGAGAAATCACCCATCGACAAAAGAATTGCACGAATTACAAAGAATTTAAAACTTCTACTCAGTCCGAAGGACATGTCTAGATGCAATTATTGTGAACAAGAATATAACGTATCCGACAATGGATGTTGCCTCTTCAGCAAATCCCAGAGAAAACTTGAAGTAAATGGCGTGAGAAATAGCTATATCTTGCGAGGGAAGAGAAATAATTGGAGGACATGAAATGGACAGAAGTATTTATTATTACTAATGCACTCGACGCAGTCTTCAAGGAAAGGCAATGCAAAAAACTGTCAGAACTGGATATTGGAAACCATTTTCACAACTGTTTTACAGCCTATCCTGAAACCATCATAAAAATTCATAATTTGGAAATGATACCCTCTAAAAAAAGTTAAATACCATCGTGTGTGATTCGTAAAAAAATAAGGAATTTGAAAACAAGATTAGTTAAGCTATGGGTACTTTTGTCTAAAATGCTACAAAACCAATACACTGAACAGATAACTGAATTCTCAAATAAACTCGTCAGGTCTAGATTCTTATATGAATACTAAAGCATGGGGTTCAACTCCTTCAGAAATTCCTAAACTGTCATCTGCGTACATGCGTTTTTTGTGTTTTTTTTATTTTTTTTATTTCAAGACAAGGATACAAAAAATAACATTTTAAAGCCTTTAAGAAGACTATTATCCATGAGATTGGCGCTACAAAATCCCAAATGAATATGCCAAAAATCAGTTCAAAACAGCAACAACAAAATAGGCTGGTAAGTAATGGTATAATCAGACTATTAACTTTCCCCAATACATTAAACAGACAGTTTGAAAGGAAACGTCCATCAGTATGAGAAGGAACACTAACAGTTAGTGGGCCTAAGAAGTTTAATTTCTTTAAAAAAAGTTTTAATGAAAAAAGTTTAATTTTTTAATTTTCAACTGACTGTAACGCTGAGTCAATGAAATCTAAATTCTTTCTGTATGGAAAAATTCCCCATTAGCGTTACCGTTGCAGGTGTACTAAGATGCTTTGCTGTCACTTGATCTTCGCTGAAAACCATCAAATACAGATCCCTTGAAAATTTCTATCACAACAGTATTAATAAAAATATCACGAGAAATGTTAAGGAATTGAGGAAACTTGCTGTCACTTGTTCTCCTGTGTAAACCACAAAGAACTTAATCTTCTTATTTCGTGTGGATGGCACATATCATAGCAAATCGTGACTGCAAATATTTTCATCACTTGATTTGTATATTTTTAATATGTTAACTTTTTTCTCTGTTGTGTAGCATTGCTTCTTCTAAAGTATTCTTCTTATTTAATGTTTATCAATTTCAACTTCGCTATTCGATAGAGGAGCATCTTCCAGCACGAAACCTAGCAATCCACTTTTGACACGTTTGAACATTTACAGAGCATTCTCCGTAAAATACACAAAGCATTTTAATAATTAGAGTTATCGTTTTACCTTTCTAAACATAAACAACACAATTTTCCGAACATGTGGATTATTTTCTCCCATCTTCAATTCCATAATAAATAAAGAAATATAAAGCAATTTTGATTTTCGAAAAAGACTCCGCCAATATTATCTGATATAAAATTAAAAATCGTCCTATTGAACATAGTTAAATTGGAATTCTTCTAATTCTGCCTAATGACGAAAGCAGAACGAATATTTTGGTTAGTCTAATACGACGAGTTTCCTGATTTTCGTTGTTATCGTCACAACTTTTCAGTTCCACTACCCTACTGTCTTCTTTAGATTTCTGTCGTAGTAGACAACTTTTCGGAAATTTTGTGTCAGGTCCTTTATTCAATCTATGGGTGTAGATTATTCTCGATTATTCTATATTTTGCATTACCCGACCCAGAGATTGAACCCATGAGACCAGTTGAATCAAAATTCGGTTAAAACAACACTTTTATCCATAAAGTCATGTATCCGAAGAAATAATAATAATTCCTTGTTTATAAGATTCAAAATTAAAGACCCTGATTGTCGTCTACATTTCATCAGTCGTAAGCGAGAATCGAACCTAGAATGAGAATCCAACGTGACAATCAAAATATTTATAGCCTTATTGCGTCCGTCCGTGCGTTCTCGCGTGTGTGAAAACATTCAAATAAATCCCTATTTCTACCTTAACTACAAGTAATGATTAGGACTGAGAATTTCTTGGCAAATACCCACTTCTGAAAAAGAAACATGTATGAACCAATTAGTGAAAACTTCCAATGATTTTAGCGCCATCACTGCTTCTAATCTATTTCATTCAACTGATTACAGAATCTGATATTAGAAATGTGTAATCATTCCTCATCTTAAAACTAATTAAATTAACCAAGCTAAAGCATTTAAAACCTTTTTCTTTTAATTTCCTTGCAAAATCCAAATGAATTCTTGTGTGTTGATACTCACGGAAAATTTCAGAGACGAAATCCATTTTACTGTTTCGGTGAAAAGAAATAAGATAGCCAAATCTTTTATCAAAATTAGCTGTTGACTGAAGTTCTAAAATAGAGATTCTATCATATTACTACTAATGAGAAAAAAGGGTTTGGAAAACTTGATACTCACAGGATACATTATACTTAAGGTAAACAGTAGGAAAGCAGCGCATTACCTATCTATGAGCTTATGTAATTTTTTTTTATGAAGAGGGTTCAGAAGCTATTGCAAAAAGACAAAATTTACTAAGAGCTAAAAAGGACAGGACGTTGTTGAGAGTCATGATCGCCAACGTCCTGAAGGAACACGGTACACGGAAAAAGAATTACTCAGACTTGTATCTTCATGAGATTATATTTCAATCGCCTATTTTATTTGAAGTTGCATTGACTGTTAGAAAAATGGTTAGCGATTCAGGAAAGTTTCACTGAGAGTTTATGTTTAATGCAAATGCCCTACAATGACTTCACTATAGAAATGGATTGAAATTCATTATAAAACCTCTGCCAATGGTCAGGGATTATGACCAGCATAGCTGACAGGTTATGAATACTAATTGTATAATATAAATGCGTTTTTAATGACTTTACTATATAAATTTTTAATGACTTTACTATATAAATTTTTAATGACTTTACTATATAAATTCATTGAAAATTACGAAGGAACAGATTATCAACGGTTGGTAATGGAGATTTTCTAAGTGTCGCTTAGATTTCGCACAAGGCTGAGGGGTCTGGAAAATCCAGAGAAGATCAAACTTACTGCTCAGTCGTAATTGTTCTAGCGAGACAAGCTTGCTACATATTACACACGTTGAGGTGCTCAATATATGGTGATTTTTAAGCGTAGCTTAGATGTGGCACAAAGCCGAATGCATGGGGGCTCCCAGTAAGGATCGAACTTACTATTTAGTCGTAATTGATCTAGCAAATCAAGCTCATTAACCATTACACAACGTCGAAGATCATGTCAAGAATGATCGCAAATATTAGCAATAGAATAGGTCTATTATATGCATAATGGAAATGAATTGCTAGCGATTTTGCTATAGGAACGCATTGAACATGCAGAAGAAAGGAATTGTCAGTGGTCAGGAAATAAGATCAATATTACTCAGATGAGAGGACCATTAAATGTATAATTTTTAATGCGTTGCTAATAATTTCCTGTAGTAATTCATTGAAAATTAGGGGGAAAGGTATTGTCAGTGGTCAGCAATGAATACAACTGTTATTGAGAAAATAGAGTTGCATTTGTCAATGATTTTTAAGATAGGAATACATTGTCAGGGGCTGGAAATTAAGGTAAGACTGACTGAAAGAACATGGCTATTATGAGTATAATGTAAATCAACTGCTAATCAGAATGAAATGACAAATCGATGTCAGTCGTTATTGTTTTGCTAAGAGTATTAGAAAAATATTTTTTTATCCAGATTATTGTTTCCTCTGGTTTTGATCCGTTTATCCATAATTCACGTCTCACTGAATTATCTACTTTGGCGAATTTGACAATCCCTGTGTTTGCGTCTTTTGTGATTTCTTATGTTTTCGTTAATGTGCATTCCACATAAATATATGTAAGGTCAATGCTAATTAATATCACTTTCGACGCATTTTCATTTCACTGTTTCTTCAGTGGACGTATGCAAGAAACAGAAAAAAATTACTTTGACATGCAAATTGGCTTCAATACTTTCAACAGGAGGCATTATATTAGGTTGGTGTAAAAATAATGACGTAATAATGTCGTTTTTTGACGTTAAAAATACGTCAAAAAACGACATTGTTACGTCATTATTTTTGCACCAACCTAATAGATCTTTTTCGACCTAATCCCAACTGAATTGTTGGCTAACTTTCTGCAGAGTAATCCAGCCCGCTGTATGCAAAATTCACTCATCTCGACATGTACTTCTGGGCACAGGATTTCTGCTTTTGACCGGAAGTGGGTGTAAACCTTTCTCCTCCTTTAAAATGGAGCCTTGGTCCCAGGGATTCCAACTCAGTAGCAGCACCTTCCTCAGTGAAATGAAGGTCAGTGTGATATCGACGCCAGCGTGACAGAGGTCACAGGGAATGGGCAATTTTTGTCTTGACCCATATGTATACGCATGTGTATGGACTCCCAAAATAAATATCGACCATGTGTCACATCCTGTCTTAGTTGGCAGGCTGGGTAACTACTTACCTCGGCATGTATTGAGATATTTAAGAAATAAGTTTATATTTTCGTTAAGAGGCATTTCCACAAGTAGCTCTGAGGAAAAGGTTTTTTTTTTTTTGGTTTTTTTTTAAATTCTCCTAAAACAGCTAACGGTTTGTCTCTGTCCGTGTCAATAAAAATTTTTCTCACTTATTTTCCAGCATCATTTATATAAATGAATTGCAGTGTACGTGTGTCCGTCCATTCGATCTCGGCAAATCCTAAAGAACCTGAAGCAGCAGATAGTAACTCTACTGTAGTTACAGGCGATTAGAAATTAAATAAAACTCATTTAAATTTAAATATCGAAGAAAGTGAAAGGTTTAAAAACATTTCTTTATTAAAGGTTTAACTTCAATTTCGCTTTTGTCGTAAAAAAATATATCGTCTAATTAAGCCGTAATTAAAACTTAAGTAAGGCACGGTACGTTGCTCATATGTTTTTTTGCTTTCTTTTTCTAGAACGCGTACTGTAAAATATTCGAAATATTACATAGTTCGCGTCTTCTAATGTCTTTGAAGAGTGACGTTATGTGTAGGGATCATAAAGAATTTAAAAGAAAAAATGCTCGTAAAATAAATGTTAGCAAACTACGTAGATCGGTTGCGTATACGAAGAAAGATTATGCCGAATTAAGGTGTCGAATAAAGATCAAATAATTTGATTATTTCTAAATTCTTATAACTTTTACGTATATAGGATGCTGAAGGTAAAGGCCCGAAAGACCCCCCCCCCGGCCGTAGGAGCTAGCCTAAAGTCCACCCTAAGGGAAAGCTTCTAGGCTAGTATATCATGCTATTGAAGTATGATTATAATGGCTGATACGCTTTTCTCTGGTAAAGCATAGGTGATCTGTATTTATAATCAGCTAAGAGAAAGTAACAGAAGCTAATGAAATAAAACAAAGTTATCAAATTAGAAGTTCTGACTTTTTTTGTATGTGACGATCAGAGAAATCATTTTCAGCTTCGCTATATTTTAATTTGCGAAAATAACGTTTTCATATCACTTCTACAAGTGAAATAAGACAAAATTGATAATGCGTGAGAGAAAGACGTTACATGTCTCTTCACTCTTCGTGTATCTCATGACTACGTATGACCGTCAGCTTCACAAGAGACACTAAACATTGTTATTCGATGTTTACACATTTACTAATTGTTTGTTTTACACTGAGCTGACAGGTATTTTATAATCTCGCTTTGTTTCAGTTTCTACAATAAACAATAAAAATGTCTCTTGCTGAGTGCAATATGTCTTTTTCGACACCTTACATTTTTAAGATATAAACTATATATGCGTATATTTTCTCAGATGAAAGCTATACTGACATGAAGACATAGCAAAAATATAATTGCTAAAAAAACTTTATTAAATTAGGTTAAGGCGTTACACTGAAAATGGACTGATTTCCCGTTCTTAACGGATCTAATACTATCAGCTCATTGATTGGTTGGATATTGTAAACTGGTTATATTTGTAAGTATAAAGGCGTGGCGGGGCAACGGAAATTGTCATATATACTTATTGATAAAACAGGCACTTGAATGTGTAGGAACATGAAATCGGTAAATTTTCAGAGTAACGCCTTAACCTAATTCAATAAGGCTTTTTTGTCTGTAAATATTTGCTGTAATAAAATGGCACGTGAAGTGTGAAATCTGGAGATCTGTAGAGACATGAAATATCCATTACATAAGTAGTCTTTGATTCCAACAAACGAGTAAAATGAACTTAAAACGAGGTAGAGCACACAGATACTACAATGATACACAACAGAGAGCTGGGAGTGACATTTTCTTCCGAGGCAAAGCGCACAGATACTACGCTGTTCGATAATTACTTTTACTCATGACGTGGCTTGTTAATTTTAATGCCTCTAAAACGAAAAATACCTGAAATCAGAGGTCGCATTGGGATAGTGAAAGATGCCTTCCAAAAACTAATTAGAGTATTAAGAAACAGAAAAAATCCGTTAGAAACAAAGAAAAGTGTACTGAAGTGTTACGTGATATCAGTTCTTCTAATATGGTAGTGAATCTCTTGAAAGATGAAGAAGAGACAGGAAGCAACCGAAATGTGGTTTCTACAGGCGGGGGGGAATGTTAAGAATAACATGAAAGGAACATGTCAGAAACGATGAAGTTTTAGAGAAAATGGAAGCAAAAGGGAAACTTATACTTAACATCAGAAAGAGACAGGGCACATAATGAGAAAAGAGGGTTTGGAAAATCTGATACTCACAGGACGGATTGAAGACAGCAGAAAAGAATGCATAACCTACTTAATGAGCTTGAGTAAAATGATGTCGGAACATTGAATTTCACGACTAAAATTGCTGTTTGAAATCTTAAGTTCTATGGTAATATTTTTCTCTCGGACTTCTCGTCTGTGGAACTCTTGTACCATGTTGATAGTCATGGGAAATTTGGCGTCACTGGAAATGTGTAATCGGTTGAATTCTTAAGCCTGTGAGGATCATGATATAAAAAAAAAATATCTCAGTCATAATTGTCTTGGCAGCATGTGGTTTGGAAGGAGGTGCTGCTTGACTGATGCGCGAGTCCCACTGCACAAATCTGAAGGGTTGAGATTTCTGAGAAGCATGATGTGGGTCCATTCTTTTGCTTATTCTCTTTTGATCGGAACACCAAAACTCACATGGGAATTTAGGAACTTCGGTAGGAATCTCAAAAGATTCTTGAAGTGTACCAATCTACTTCAATAGATGAAAGTTCCTCGAAAACGCATCAAACAGTTTATTGCGTGAACCGCAGCATTCTTTCAAGTAAGAAACCCCAACCTTTACAGAGACACTGATGATTTAAGCGTCGTAGTATGAAGCCTTTCTGTTTACATTCACAGCTTCTTTTAATATTAGTCCATTTTTTATTGCTTATTTATCTTTTGTCTCAAATCTTTTACATTATTAAAGCCATTCGTTTTTTCTATATGCCGAATGGTTTCAATCTCTTTTGTGAAGGTTTCGTGAATTCTATTAACGCTTTTCTGTTTTCAACATTGTGATCCTGTCATTTAATATTTTATTTTTTTTCTGTTATTATGTCTTTCTTACGACATTTGTTAATCTTTACATATCTGACATTAAAATTTAATATTAAGAAGTTATGTTATATTTATTTACAATATGCAACACTCAGTTAACATGAATATATCTGATAAAAATATGAATGTAAGTAGTTTTTGAAAAGCTCAATAGAAATTTTATTGGAAAAAATTAACTTGCATAATAAAATCTGACATAGTGTATTTCCGTGCACACACACACACACACACGCACGCACACGCACACGCGCGCGCACACACACACATATAGTGACTGTGTAAGATACCTTCAAACGCGCTAAATGAAATATATAGTCTAAATATATGTCTATATATATATACTCAGAGAAGATAGGTTCGTATAACATCCGGTTCACCCTCCTCTATGGTCTTTTAAAGAGGAGTAGAAGTTTATCCCTTTTCAGTTTAGGATTGGTTTTCCGGTTCCTACTAAAAGTTTCTCGTTCTATTCCACAACTAGTAATTCCTTGCGTCTTAGTGGTATTATCGCCTTACTTGGGATGAACTGATTTAAAAAAAGAGTGTGTGTGTGTGTTAATATGGTTATAGCCAGGAAAACTGACATAATTTATCGAAGGAAGTGAAAACTGAAAAAGAAAATATGAAAAGAAAGGCATAACTACCGTGAAAGGTAAATGAAAAAGTGATAAAATCATCAGCTCGACAATATATGCAGATCTGCGATAGCAGAACATCTAATAAATCAGCATCAGTATGTGTTTTCCCATTTAAGCTGGTCATATTCAGATTTTAATTTGAAAGTTTTAGAGAACATATTCATTCAATCCTTACAGTCTTGTATTTAAAGGATACCTGTTCGGTCCCAATGTGATCTGCCTGTGATGTATATGCATATATTGGTATATTATTAATATATGTGTATGTCCTGGATTCATTTAAACAGTACTTTTTTCCCTTTTTAAATCATCGTTTACATTCGATCTATGGCCCTGAAAAGAGAGCGACGAAAACCAATCAGCGTTTTTTCTTTCTCTTTTTGTCTGTTTGCCATTCATAATAATTATTCATTTTCTTTCTTTTTGTATTTCACTTCCCACTTGCTTCGATAAATATACCTGTTTTAATGGCGATAATAAAACTTTGTACCCCTAGAAAAAATATATGTATACAATATACACTACGCACACACGCACACACACACACACACACACATATATATATATATATATATATATATATATATATATATATATATATATATAATGGTACCAACATATATTATCTTTCACCAATAACGCGTGCGAAAATAGGACGCCCCTTTCTAAATATTTTTGGAAAAAATAAAAGAAGTTAGTAAAACACCTATTTAAAATGGAAAATATTAAAAAAATCAGTGTTATGCCAAAGAAGTGAATTAATAGCAAATTGCCGTCACAGTTTATCTTTTACCTTAAAATATAAAATTAAAAAAAAAAAATGATTACCATTTCTTAAAGCCATAATTTATTAGTATATAATGGTCGACCCTCTACGGGTAATTACCTATTTTGTTTATTGAGCTTAACTATTGCTATGTATTGCCGTCCATTAATATTATTAATATCCTATATAAATGTTGCATATTTTTAATTTAATCTAAAGACCACTTTAAGAACCTTCCTTAAATATAATTTTTTTCTGTTAACTTTATGTCTGGGTAAACCAACCCACCATTCAATAAATTGAACATGTCATATTTGTCTACAATCTCGATCCATTCGTCTCTGGCATATTTTCCACAATCGTCAGTCATGGCAAGTCTATGTCCCGGTTTATCATGACATGAAAAAGTAACTCACCCACCTCTACCCTCTGAGCTTACTTTTCTCTTTAACTGACATTTAATTGGTTAACCAAGACATATTCACAAGTCCATTTTTAATTCTGACCTTATGACCATCCCCACTTTAACTTTTGGGAAGGAGGAAACATTTACATACTGTGTCTCTGATATCGAGCACTCTCACTGATAAATATCTGAAAATTATATCTTCATTATATATATATATATATGTGTGTGTGTGTGTGTGTGTGTATTATAATTACTTTTTAAAAATATGATTCCTTCGCAAAAGAAATACAAAATAATTTTAACAAAAATAAATTTAGGCTCTACTTTTGTATTGAGCATTGTTTTGTAAAAATAAAAACAAAAATACTAAAGAACTTATTATTTACCTAACAGGTTCTTTCCTATTTTTTTATATATTTGTACACACACACACACACACACACACACACACACATGTACTTGCCTTTTAACTAACCCTATATAAATAAAACATTGCTACCGAAATACGTACCTAATACGTAGCTCGAGTGGATTTCGATGTTGATCATCACAAGCATACCATTTGATCTTTAAAAATGACGAACATTATATTACTTATGTGATATTGTCACACATTATATATGGCTTTAAATAGTGTTTGGTGACTGCTGTCATTATTCCGCTATACGCAGTCTCGGATGTGTCGCTGCGTTAGTCTCCACGACAGTCTAGGGCCAATTGAGGAGGCTTTTCACTAGGAGAAACTTTTCTTGCAGTAATAAATAGCACATCATATATGGTTTGTACTGCCTATTTTTATTGTCCCCAGTAGAAAACCTTTGCCCATTTCTCGTCAGTGCCGGAGTGGATGAAGTTAGCGCAAATACTTCCCGAAGCTAGGGATTTTGCTGACCCGTGTTTTCGCTTTCAAGACGAATTCTGAAGGAAGAAGCTCTTTTTACTAGGATTCTTCGTTAATTGCTGATTCGTCAATTCACGTACCAACGAAAAGGATCTGCTATATCTTGCTTCCTATCCTTTTTCATGACCGTCAACTGACAATGTCAAATATAACGTATTTCAGCAACCTCTGTGGCTGTTTATTATTCGGGGGATATTTTCTTCTCATTCCTTAACCTTAAATTTTTCTTCTTACACACACGCGTACATACACACACACAATGTATCACTTATTCGTTAATGACGAAGCTTATCTCGTCCAATATCTACTTATCCAAATTCCTGAAATGTTTGACAAACTTAAACGATACCAATTATGAGGAATATAATATTTCACCTGTGTATCGCTGGAGTTAAAAGCCCTTAACTTTGGATTATTATTCAATTTTGTTTTAGGGAAAATAACCATTCTCCTTTTTTTTTCTCTTTAAATTATCGATTTTGTCAAGATATGAAAGTTAGAACACGTCCCAATGTCATTCGGGGCAGATTCCTTTTCATTACACACCTTATTAAATTTAGCAAAACCTTTTACAAAAAAAAAAAAATATTTCCCAAATTATTTTTTTCCTCAATACGATTTCCATGTCTTGCTGTGATTATGAATACAACACGGAGCCCCGAGATCTAACTCTGAGATAAATTAAATTTCAAAAGATAATTGTATTTTGTCAGTATTTATAATTGTATTTTGTCAATATGTTCTACACACACATCAATTCAAACAGACGCGCATCTATTCACAGACATACCTCTGTCCACACAGGAACAGCATAAATTCAAACAGGTGAGCATCTATTGATAGGCATGCATATGTTTACACAAACACGCATATATTCTTACATGTATAAAATAAACACGCTATGCACGTATTTGCTTATATTTAGAAATTTGCAAAAGGCTTAGTTTGGTACAGTGATATTATCCCAGCTCACCCGTAAAATATGAGAAATCACTACACTAGAAACAGCTTTTGAGATCTGATGTTTAATAAACCTATCTGACACAGATGAAGAGAAGACCGCATGCAACAGAAAGAAAGTCCTACAAATGGAGTTGGAGTGTAATAAGTCAAAGAAAATGGAATCAACGATAGAACAATTTTTTTTTTTAATCTTAATGTGTAAAAAGGATTTGGAGAATTGGATACGCACAGAGCATATTAAAGGCACAGGTCACATGGGGAGGCAGCTGACCCCATATCTGGTCAGCTTGAGTGGATAGACAGTGAGAGAGATCACAAAAAGATAACTATTAGTGAGCGTTACAAGCGAAACACCCTAATTGAATTGCACTCTGTATACGTGTGTAGGTTGTGGGCAAGGTCAACATGGTCGTCGTCACCATCATCATCAGTTACCTGACCGGATTAGATCGTAGGATCTCTCTTTAATTTCCATTCTCGATAGAATCCGAATGCGTTTTTGCGCCCTTCTCCATCCTGTAACCCATTTTCATCACAGACCAAACATTGTAAGCCTCTCGCTTCTCTCTCACTATTTCCATAAAAATGTATTTAAACGACTTATATTCTTTATTTCATCCAGTTCTAACCTTCCACTGGAACAGCTTCTTTCCACAAAATACGTGGAACCGACTCTCAAGACGATGCTTCTCCGATCACACTACCTGCTCAAGTCAAATTTCAACAGTTATCTTCCCCACATATCACCATTAACTGTGTCTCTTGCTCTGTAAGTATCTACCTCGAATGGCTCTTAGGTAAAGAACATTGTCAAAAAAATTCCTCTACATATTTAGGTTGGAAGCCAGAGAGTTATTCATTCATGAGTAGAATGACTTAGGCGAGTAAACCTGGCAGAGCTAGTAGGGCCCAACTATCTACATGGCAAACGAAAGACAATTTCCTTGTACTTGAAGGTTTGCCTTGGTCACGGATACGTATCCATTGATTCCGTCGGGGAAACCCTCTGCTCTCGCAGTTGTCTTCAGACTAACAATCTCTCCACCCAGCAAATACATGTCATCACATCAATGGCTGCATACATAACAACGGAACCTTGTCTACCTTTGGCCCTAAAGGAAGGCTTTTCCGCCCTTTGACAGGTTTTGCTTTTATTCCTGTTTAACACTCTTCTCAACAGAAAAAATCCTGGTGGGAGTCGGTTTTGTAGCCGATGACCTGATTGTGCATCAAGTAGCACTCGGTAAACTTTACTATTGGCAGCCTTATAATTCGCTATCAGTATTTGATATGTTAAACTGAACAAGGATTTGGGCATAACCGTAAAAGAGAAAAGGGAATCGATTAACTACACAGTCAACGAGACGAGCTAGCAAACCAACGCTCTACAGTAGGCGCATGAACCTCACCGAGACAACCTTATCATCAATTTCTTAATATTATTTTCAGGGATTTAATATCAAGATGTTAAAAACAGGTCTTTTTTAAGTTACATGATAGAGTCTATGCAGAGTGAAATTGTTGGTCCAACACATCCTATAAATTTTCGATGTGAATGAAATCTGGAGAGCTTGGTGGCTAGAGCAATGCAGAGAAGTCTTCTTCATGAAAGCTATTCCTTGGACAGTGTCATAAAAGAGCACACCTGATCTACAGTCTTATTGAAATTGGGGATATGCATCAAAATACTTTCCACGTGAATGATAGAACCAAGCATTTCCTAGCAGAGCATTACCCAAAGCATTATATTGCATCCAGCGACATCTTTCCCTACAGCGTATCCTGACGCCAGTTTATTTAGATACCCTTGCGAACGGTTCTGACGATCGTGTGCCTATTAAAGACACTTTGAAATTGGTTAGCATGCGTACTTTTAGTTGTCTGCTGCGACGTATTTCCAGACACAAGTGTCGACGTACAGTGTGCTCTGATGCATTCGTTCTTTCACTTTAAATTAAGCTATCTGTAATGTGTGCCATATTAACTATTCTGTTGGTTCGTACCTGGTGGTATAATGTTTCTTGCATTGGTAAGTCCAATCATTTTCCCTACTGCGAATACCGACGATTGATACTTACTAACTAAAACATAAATTCCCCAGTAGTTCTGAAAATGCTCTCACCTAGTTTTCTGGCAATAGCAATTGTTCCATGATTAAAATTTCTTAATTTAAAAATACATCAAAATTGAATACTTGTCACCTGATTATCAGCTCAGTATATCTGATATGTGTAGTTGTTACGAGATAGCAGCTGTTATTCTTTCCTCATATTGATGGTTAAAAATCCTAGTATTTCTTTTTTGTTAATATGCTTACGCATATATGCAAAAGGTGTATATATGCACAATACATATCTGTATTACGAGGTGCAGTTGTTACGAGACAGTAGTTGTTATTCTTTCCTCATTTATATACAGATATACACAAGGAAAGACGTTGCTTTATATGATGTGATTGCATCTTATTCGAAGATACTATCTTGTTTTGTGTTCCAGTAGCTTAATAGAAAGAACAAGGAACAAATCGGATGAAATCTTTCTAAAAAATAAATT
This sequence comes from Acanthosepion lycidas, assembly GCA_963932145.1. Classification (NCBI taxonomy): domain Eukaryota; kingdom Metazoa; phylum Mollusca; class Cephalopoda; order Sepiida; family Sepiidae; genus Acanthosepion; species Acanthosepion lycidas. Next base: position 1,746,841 of record OZ010577.1, read on the forward strand.
AGCAACAAAATTTCTAAAATAATTTGTAGAATGTATGTTATTATAGAATGTATGTTATTATAGAATTTATGTTATTTCTAATAATTTGATTTTTTGTTTTCAGTTTTCTTTTTAATGTAGTCATCTTTCAAGATGTAGGTGCCGATGACATTCCACGAAAATCCTTTTCTTTATTACCTGAGAATTACCTATTACCATGTCTCCTTGGAAAGTAGTATGGATTTCTGTAGCCTTCTCTACGTTTTGGAATTCAGAGTTTTCCTTCTCTTCAATTGCTTGCCACCTAGGTCTAGTGAGGCTAATCTATCGTGTTATTTAATCAATATCGGAATTGAGAACAGATAGATTTACTCCTTTCTCAAGGCAATATTTCGAAAGTAAATACGAAAGACCAACCCGGAATTTGAAATCAACTCGCCGATACCACTTGTCCTACACGCACCTCGATTGTACATTTGCACGCAATATATTAACTGTAGCTGGGAATTTAGCTTCCCTATACCTTACCAATTCTCTTCACTCACTAGCGACATCTACAACATTTTATGAAAAAATTTGAAGACTCTCCTGGAAACGTAATTACACAGTAAATTTTATTGAGTGTTCTTTTCAATGCCTCAAATATCGTGGACACAACGCTAATATTTTTCTGTCTTCAGGCGATGTTCTGAAAGTGTTTAGGATGTATTCATATTTATTTTTATCTAAACTTCTGGCATGAGAAAATTTTATTATTTGTCCCCCATCTTTATTATTATTATCACAACTTTTCAACCGTTATACCCCTGGACTTCGTCATGTGTTATTTGATTCGGATAAGCTTTAGGTAATCCCGAACTGAGCCGTTTATTTAATCCATGAGTGTTAGCGTTCCGCTGTCAATGCCTCTAGATATTCCATTTTATTTTACATTACAATCTTATTTAGTTCCCAATACATCTACTACCAATCCTAAGGATTGAACAATTATTATATCACCGAATTCTCAAGCCAACCCTTTAATCCATTAGGCCATTGTCGTACGTGAGTAGACTTGGAGTACAAGAATTGTACAAAGGTAAATTAAATGAAGGGTTCAGTTCGCAATTCTTTCAAGGTTACTTGGCCCTGTCAGCTGATGCTTCAGTATACGCCGACTGCATCTCTGCATAGGGGTAAGACTCCCCCAACCAAAAAAATGAAGCGTCCTAGTTAAGACGATAAACAACACCCGACAGCAAGGCCTCTGATCAGAAGGTTTTGAAGAGCGTGGAACCACCTCTTAATTGCAGATGTTCCTAGATCTACCTTGACCCGGAGTGGTAGCTGTTAGGGTCCAAGCTATGGGCAAATAGTCAACCCCAAACTTGAGTCAAGACGCTATAAAAGTCTAAAAATAGGTTTTAATGCCAGCAATACACTTTTGTAAAAATTCTCTCCAACAATGAATTTTTGAGGAAAAAAATTCTTACCAAAAATACATTATAAGCAGCTGTATATTTTTGAAAAATATTAGCAGCAATAAAAATCTTGTCGGCCTTAAATAACTGATTGTGGTTGATATACCGTAAAACAAAACAAACCAAACCAAGGTTACTCGTATCGACAGACACCAGAAGGAGACCACAAAATACAACAGCCTCTTTGATAAAAACAACAAAATTGAGGCCATTTTCTTCGAATGTAATCAATGCAAATAACACATATTTATATAAACAATAATCCTCGTGGAATGATGTCATTCTAAAATGATTTGTAGCACTCGGAAACGATTTATGAAAAAAATTATTTCTCAACATTGATATTGACACTATATCTAACTTTATACAGAGGAAAAGGATGTATCTTCTTACCAAATTTATTCAAACCCTATCGGGAGTCAATCCCAAACGAAATGGGAACATTACCAAAACTTATTATCGACAGCGGTCATCTTAACTATATAACGCAGATAGCACTATGTTGATATAAGACACAGATAGAAAACTACAGTACCTCCTAGAAAAGCTAGTAAAGGAAAGCGTGAAGAAGGGACTAATTATCAATTTTAAAACGACAGAATGGATCGTTATCGGCAAGAAAAAACGCCAAGTATGCAAACTAAAAACAAGAGAAGAAATCCAAAGCTCTTGGAATATGGTCCGGCGCTCCTGTTATACATGTAGAGATTCTTGATAAAATCCAAAGAATCTGCAGTGTTATTGGTCCTGGCCTGGTGTGTCATCCTCAGTCACGATCTCACCACCATAATGTAGTTTCACTGTCTTTTCTATAGATATTTTAAAGGAATGGTCAGATTTCTAATCTCTCACCCATTGTTAAGGAAATCCTTGCATGATTTTGCAATGAATCTAATCTTCTGATGCACATATTGAAAAAATTACAGTGACTGTATTTTATTGACAGCCAACCAAGCAAAACTCAATCCATGCCTTTCAAAATATCATTGGCTCACAACTCGTCGGATCTTTAAATCATTTTTGCAATGTGCATTAACTTGTCAAATTGGATTGTGTGAGCGTTTGAGTGTAGAAAAAATGAAAACCTTTTACGTCACGGTCTTGTACATTTGCTATTTATTTTGATTTGTCCGCTGGGAGTTCTTCAAAGTCCACTTGTCAGTGAAATACATTGTTTTTTTTTATACATCCATTGGCAAGCTAGACGTAATAAATTGTACACGTTGGTTGTGTATAAAATTTATAATATTAATATTCGGGTTTAAATTCTGTGAGACAAGCCACAAGAAATGCGACGCTGGGGACAAATATACGAATCCCAATACACACGTCGTTAAATCCAAAACGAGAGAGATATATTCGACGCCTGCATCACAGAAAGATGACCTCTGAGACGGGAGTAGGGGATAAATATGACTCTACGGCAGGCGCACTTATATTTGTTATAGAAAGTGAAAATCCTAATAATATTTGGATCAGTCTAACAGACGGCTTGGAAATGTGATACTCTGTGAACAGATTAAAAGTAAGAGAGAGAGAGAGAGGCAATGTAAAACTGACATGGCGAGTTTGAGTGAGAGAATGGTGAAGTTAGGAAAGAAAGTCATTTGAGGTGATCTTTCTGTGACGCAGGTGTCGGATATAACAGTAACTCCTTGTGTCTGAGTCTGAGTGACTTTATTGCCTTGCTTGGAGTGAATCGTTGGGTATAAATATTGTGGTCACTACAAAAGCAAAATAAGGATTATTTCTGGATTTGAAAGATAGGAAACTATTTCAGCCACATACACATGTTAGGCAACTATTTTAACCACATAGAAAGATAAGCAACTATTTCAACCACATAGAAAAATAGGCAACTATTTCGGCCACATACAAAAATAGTCAACTATTTCTGCCGCATTGAAAGATAGGAAACTATTTCACCCACATACAAAAGATAGACAACTATTTCAACCACTAGAAAAATAGGCAACCATTTGACACACATAAAAAGAGAGGCAACTATTACTGCCCCATTGAAAGAGAGGCAACTATTTCGACCACATAACGAGAGAGGCAACTATTTCGACCGCAAAACGAGGGAGGCAAGTATTTCTACCCACATAAAAAGATAGTCAGCTATTTCAGCAAATTAGAAAGATATGAATCTAATATCATCCGCATAGATATGCAATTGTTTCAATCATGACGTATGATAGGCACCTATTACGCCTATATAGAACAGGTAAGTCACACAGAAAGATGGGAAACTATTTGACCCACATACAGAAAGACTGGCAACTATTTCAGTCATATCGAAAGATATATGTCTAATATAGTTTTATAGAAATAAAGGAAGTTTCAGCTTAGCAGAAAGATACGCAACAATTGCACCCACATAAAAATTTGTTCAGTGTTCAATAACATAGAAAATATAGGCTACTATTTCACCCGCGTAGAAATATATGCAACTATTTCAGACACATAGTAAAGATAGGCAACTATTTCAGCCTCATAAAAATATAGCGCGCTATTTCAGTAATAGAGAAATATAGTCCACCATTTCACACCCAGAGAAACATAGGCTACAATTTTGCAAGGAATGATAGGCAACTATATTTATATATAGATATTGTTGTAGCATACCTACGGACGATAATGGGTATGTCCCCATAGATACAGTAGTAAATGCTGTACGTTGTTCTGCAATTGGAGATACGTCTCTTGCTGTGCTGGTCAAACTCTCTGCCGCCGGGTAGAGAGGATCCCCAGACGAGTCTATGTCGAAGGGTAGCTTTTCATCTCGGGAAACAGTTACCCGAACCCATCTTATGCGGGGTTCAACGGGGAATTTTTGGCTAAGCCTACGAACTCGGAAACCACACATTAAATTCGGCCTTGTGCCACATCTGACCGTGTGTGGCGATAGGTAGTTATTTAGATGTTGGAGATTCATTGTGGAATTCACTTGACTCTTTCCTAACAGTTTACTACCTCTACGCGCCGCTGGCGAATCTTATATGTGTTGTTCTTGTCATAAATATTATCTTTCATTACCAATCTTCTATTCAGTAACATTCCCTAGGTTACAATAGATATACACCTATAGGAGTCGCATAGAAAAAGAGTCATCTATTTCTACATAAAAATATAGGCAGCTATTTCAGTAACGTAGAAATATAGTCAACTATTTCAGACTCATAGTAAGATTGGCAACTATTTCAGACGCATAGAAAGATAGGCAACTATTTGATCCGCATAAAAATATAGGAAACTATTCCGTTTATACAGGAAGCATGTGCAACTATTTCATTCACACTAAAAGATAAGCAATTATTTATGCCGCATAAAAAAAATTTATTATTTCAACCGCATACAAGGATAGTCAACTATTTCGCCTAATAGAAAGATAATTAACTATTTCACACACATAAAAATGATAGACCATTTTAAACACTTAGAAAATTAGGTAACTATATCAGCCACATAGAAATATAGCCAGCTATTTCAGACACATAGAAAGATAGGCAACTATTTAAACCATATAAAAAGATAGGCAACTATTTGACCCACATAAAAATATACGAAGCTTCTTCAATAACATAGAAATACAGTAAACCATTTTTACCACATAGAAAAGATAGGCTACTAATTCAAACACATAGACAGATAGGCAACTATTTCAATCACATAGAAAAGATAGATATTTCTGCCACATAGAAAGCAAGCGCGTAGAAAAATAGGTAACTATTTAATCTACACATAAAGATATTCAACTATTTCACCGCTATAGATTGGTAATTATTTCAAACATTTAGAAATATAGGCAAAATAAAAGATAGGAAACTATTTTTAATCCATACAGAAAAATAAGAAACAAGTTCAGCTGCAGCAAAGAGTAAGCCCACTATTTCAACCACATATCAACTATTTCAGCTCCATAGAAAAATAAGTATTTATTTCAACCACATAGAAAAGATAGGCAACTATTTCAGCCGCATAGTTAGTCACAGATTTCAAACATAACGTAAGAGGCGCAACTTTTCAACCTCATAGAAAGGTCGGTAACTATTACAGCCACATATAAAAGATAGAAAATTATTCCAGTATCATAAAAATATAGCCAGCTATTTCAGTAACATATAAAGATAGTCAAACTTTTCACTCACAGTTTCAACCTCATAGGCAACTATTTCTGACACACACGAAGATATGCCACTATTTCACCCGCATGTAGATAATTATTTTAAACATTTAGAAATATAGGCAACTATTTCAGTAGCATAGAAATGTAGTGCACCATTTCAGCTGCATAGAAATATAGGCAAGCACTGCAGCCCCATAGAGAAATAGGCAACTATTTGTGCCACATAGAAAGCAGAAACGTAGAAAGGCAACTATTTAATCTAAACATAAAGATATTTCACCCGCATATAGATAGGTAAGTATATCAAACATTTAGAAATATATGGAACTATTTCAATAGCATAGAAATGTAATGAACCATTTCAGCCACATAGAAATATAAGTAAGCATTTCAGCATTTCAATGGAGAAATAGGCAATAATTTAATCCACATAAAAAGAGAAAAGATAGGCTATTATATCAACCAAGATAGGTAACTATTTCAGACGCGTAGAAAAGATAGGCAACTATTTTTTTCCTTCTTCTTCGTCATCTGATAAATTCTTTACAGGAAAATGATTCTCTTTTCATTTTCATTTGTCTTTTGTATTTGCCGTGTATTTATGTGGTGCTTTGTCGATTTTCCGTTTCAAATACTAAACTTATCTCCTAAATATAATTTATCACGCTGTTGAGCAACTGAATGTCGTATAAATAAAATAATTTAGCATTATTTTTGCTTTCTTTCTTCCTCTTTTGTCTCTCTTTCAATTAAACAAAATGATTGTTTTCTTTCATTCACTCATTCGCTTTTCGTTCCTCAGTTTGGAAGAACGAACACAATTAAAATGTCTCCTTCGCGTGCTAATCGTTTGTGTGTTCTCTGTCGGGGAGAATTCTGGAACTCATTCTGTTCTCAGCCATTATACCTGCCCTGACCCCGGCAAAGTATAACACCTCTGGACAATCACAAAAGATGCTCACATATAAGACACTCAGGTGCACAAAGACACAGACAACAATTGAAATAATTTTGTCGTCTCTACAGATGGGCACCGCCGTTGAGTGAGAGTGAAAAACGGCTCTTATATCAGGTTTTTTCGAGCTAGTTCTTTCTACAGCAGTTACTTCCAAATAAGCGACCTTCTGCCATACATGGTCTAGTTTGGAAATAGTGTCCGGTGAGACCATCAAATGAATAGATTTCGTTTCAGTTTCTCAAGCAGGAATATCCAATATGAAAAAGTATTAAAGAAATAATAATCTTATTCTGTCAGTAATTCTGGCATTCATTCCTGACCCATGACAATTCCATTCTTCCTGGTTTTCAATACCATCTTATAGTAAAATACTTACTAATGCATTTATATTATACATATAATAGAGCTATTTTATTAATTATGCTTGCATAAATTCTTGACTAATAAGAATCCATTTCGTGCAGCTTTCCCGCGCATTTTATAATAAAATCATTAGCAAAAACACAATTTTTTCAGTAATGTTTGTATTCACTGAAACTACTTGTTTTCCAATGAATTTTTATATTAAAATAATTTGAAACGCATTTACAATTTTCATATAACCTTATTCTATCAGTAATGCTTGCATTAATTCCTGACCAATGACAATCCTTCTCTTCCTGACTTTTAATGCATGTTGTAATGAAATAATTAGCTATATATTACATTTTACATATAAAGCCATATTCTATCAACAAGGAATGGTTTGGTTTGGTTTGGTTTGGTTTACGGCATATCAACCTCAATGGGTTATTTAATGCCGACTAAATTTTTATTGCTGGTAATATTTTGTTTGGTCAAAAATCTGTTTCTGGTAATTTTTTTTTCTTCAGATATGTATTGGTGGTAATAGTTAACTATTTGCTCATAGTTGGGACTGTAACACCTGCTACTACCCCGGGTCAGGGTGTAGCTGGAAACATCAGCAATTAAAAGGTGGTTTCACGCTCCTCAAAACCTCCTGATCAGAGGCCTTGCTGTTGGACGTAGTTTATCGTCATACCCAGAACGGCAACAAGGATTAGATCCATTCTTAACCACAGGCAACCTCTTCTGTTTTACAAAGCATTCCTATAGTGAAATCATTAACAATGAATTCCCATTATGCATATACTAGCCCTGTTATGTTTGATCAATGACAACCCCCTGATTTTTCAGTGGAATAGTAAAATGAGCAGCAGTACTACATATTTCCAGAGAAACAACGCGCACCATGTTTGCTCAAAACAACAAAAAGAGAATATTTTAAGAAATTAAAACAATATTTCATGTCACTGAGGAAGGTAATCGAGCGCACCATCCTAAACGTGTTTATCCAAATTACAGCAATAAAGACAGAATATACAAACGGTCTGCGTATTATCCTAAAATTGGAACGATTAAAAGTGATAGTTAATTTGGGATCACTGATTTTTTTTTTTTAATTATTAATGTCCCCTTTTTGTTTGATCATTTCACCGCAAGCAAGGAATCTAAGCCACTAAGACGCAACTAAGAATACGAAAAAATTAATATTAAGGAAAAGGAACAATAAAAGAACAGGAATTTTAAAGACCGAAGATGACGATTGACATTGCATTTAATTGGTGATCAACATTGACTGAAAACAAGAAGCCGGAAGAGAGTTCCACAAGCGAGAAAAGCTCGAGAAGAAAGTATTTGAATAGAACTTACGGTTACATTTATTCGCCAAAAAATATGTTAACAGATAAGCTACAAAAGCAAAGCTATTCGGACAGAAATAATGTTCCCGAGTAACAATATCTTAATCAGCAAAAGAAAAGTATTTTGCCAATATTCTTTCTTTGGCTTTGCAATGGAGACGAGAAGTTTACCTCTTCCCAAATGATCTTCTGCTATTATGTAAATCGCTTTTTTTCTCAAATTATTTTCGTGTTAAAAATTGTATGCGTTTAATATAACAATGATATGGAAATATTTCTCGGACAAAGACGACAATACCCATTTAAAGACCAAGTTGAAGTAAAGTAACCACCTTATAAACAAAGGCATCTGAATATTTCACATGAAAGGTTTGAACAAATAAAACTGTAAATCGAAAGGTCTGAACAAATAAAACTGCAAATCGAAGAAACGAATGGAACTGATTAATAAGTAATCACTCATAGATTTACTAACTTCAGTTGATTTAACGCCCTTCCCACTAGAAATGAGACAGGAAATATATAAATAAATGATATTGGTGAGCACTCGATATTTGAAGGAAATCAGTTCGCCATGTTGTTTCTCTCAACAAAATAAAACTTTTTCAACAATAAAAATGAATAATGTCGATTATCAAATACTGTGGAGACTATAAAAAATAGAAAATCCAAACACATGTTGCTGCTATTGCTGCTGCTACCTCTGCTGCTGCTGCTGCTGCTGCTGGAGTGATAAAAGAAGCTTTGTACGCCTTCAAAACTTTATTTTGTTAAGTCATGAGCATAATCGGCTTTTTAGATAAAATGATTCCAAAATTCTGTCGAATCAAATAAAATTTCTGCGGTTTCGCTTAAATTTAATTACATTTTTTTAATATATTAGTTGTTTTAAAAATACGCGTTACAAATTACAGACTATTGCTTAATAGCATTTAATCTCCTTTGTGTGAATAACAGCGGTTACACGACGTAGTATGAAGTCGATAAGGTGTTGGAGTTGTTGAATGAATCAAAGCACATTCCAAGGTTGTATATAATTGTTTTATTTGTTGGGTGTTGTGTATAGAATTTATTGTACTCTGCAGTATGCCTCGTACATGGTGAATATACACATATTTTATACAGCATGCTATAGTTTGAGAATTCTTACAGAACACAACACAGTTTTACAGAATGGCCACCAGCTTGTAAACCACAAAGAAAGGAATTGTCATGGGTCAGGAATGAATGCTAGATTTACTGACGGAATAAGGTTATTATTTCTTTATTATTCTTTCTCACGTTGTATATTTCAGCTTGAAAACTTGATGTAATGAATATGCATACACCTGGGTTTCCCCTCACAGTAATTTGATTGGCTGGTGTCAGCCATAAATACAGACTGATGTGGAGGTACATAGACTACGCCTATTGTCTACGCCTATTGCCTACCACTACGACGAGGACCAGTCTATTACAGTTACCTGCTAGATTGTTCTACTCGGTTACGGTAGTCAACAACCACTTTGATGCTTCGAACAAATATATCCCTTTTCGGGATATATCAAAACTGAAACGAAATCTACTCATTTTATGCTCTCACCGAACACCATTTCAAAACTAGATCATCTCGCACAAGGCCGCTTATTTGGGAGTAACTCCTGTAGAAAGAACTAACTCCAAAAAACTGATATAAAAGCCGTTTTTTCACTCTCACTTACCGGCGCTACCCATCTGATTAGAAGATAAAAACTATTTGAATTGAAACTGGAAACGCAATTCATCGCACGAGTCTTCAATGTCACCAACAGTTCATGATATAATGGGGATATTATCTAGTCTGTATAAGGTCTTTTTATTTTATGTGTCGTGTCCCTTCGGGGTGTAGGCGTCCATGGCTCGCTACTTTCCCCTATCCCTTGTAGCTTGTCATTTTATTTTGTCCTTTTCCTACTTCTCCCAAATCCTGTTCTGTCATCCACTTGCTTAAGTGCGCCAGGTATGTCACGCGTTGCTTTCTCTTGTCTGTCTCTACTTCTATCCGCCCCGTGAGCGTCAAATTCTCCAAACCCCCCTTTCTCATTGCGTATCCCAGGAATTTCAGCTGCCTCTTCCTGATGTTAAGCTTCCTCCTTGTTTGCATCCTCTCCAGAACCTCATCGTTGCTCACACGCTTGGTCCATGATATCCTCAGTATCCTATACATCCGCCGCCTCGAGTCTTTTTTTCATCTTTGAGGAGACAGTTTAACATCAACATTCGCTGCCGTAAAGGAGGAAAGATGTCCCGTAGCAGCTCAGTACTCTTTTCTTTGTTAGCAAAGAAACTTTCTAGTAAACTATGTATTTGAAATAGGCAAACATTTTAGATTTTACATTCTGATCATCTGACCGCCGTCATCGAAGTATGGCAAGAAAGATAATGAACTGAGATAAATAATAAAAAAAAGTTAAGAATGAAGTGTTGTACAGATTTTGTAAATAAATGACATCTTGCGATGTCTTTCTCTAAAGTGGCAATTAAACAGAGAGAACCTTACTGCGCATGCATGACCACTCACCCGTTCGTCGTGGTTATAACATTAAACTACATCCGGAAACATGTCCTCTGATCAGGAGATTCGAGGTTTTGAAGAGCGTGGAACCAGCTCTTCAGCTATCATTCCCAGGTCCATCCAGACCCGGAGTGGTAGCACCTGTTAGGGTCCAAACTATGGGAAATTAGTGTGTCCCCAAACAAAAATCAACAGTACATCTTATAATAAAATGACAAAGAATACATTTTTATAGCAAAATTACCAACATTATAATTTTTCTGAAAAAAATTAACGACAGTATATTTTGAAATTAAATTACAGTAATATATTTCATGACCTAGAAATTAGATATATAAAAAAACATACCTTTTACCATGAAAGTATAAAATTATGTAAAAAATTTTAAATTTCGGCATTAAATAACCCATAGAGGTGTTTATATGCCATTAAACAAAATCAACCAACCAGCAATCTTCTGGGGTTTTACTCAGTCGGTAGATTTTAACAGTCACGTTCCTTATAATAAAGCGTCTGCTAATTCTTCACTTCCAGTCTTTTTTTTTTAGCAAACTACATATACAATGACTACATATGAATATACATATAGACGTATATACCCACACTACAGTTCGCATTTGGCTACATGTGACTTCTACATTTTACTAAAGCTAAAAATGCCTTTTACAGTCGGGGAAGTAATTTTTTTTTTTTTTTTTTACTGCCGACGAGATTAAAGATAACAGAATGAAGGAGCGAAGACGATAATAAACAAGGCTTCGAAAAGCGGAAAGCATGGTTGAATAAATGAGGGAGGTGTCTCAAAGGAAGCAGTTTTTGAGGAAATTCCCTAGGTAGGCTATTTTTTCGCTAATATTATATGGCTCTCTGTTTTCCGGATAAAACCTCGTGAATGTCAGGAGAGATTACTCCTGCCTCAAAAACAAATCTAGTGTCGCTGAAAAAACTAACCCGGCCGTTTGTCTCGAAAAGGGCCTCCAATCGGTTGTTAACTGGGGCAGGAATTGGCTGGTTAACTTTAATGCCTCAAAAACAAAACTGGTCTCTATTGCTCACCGGAGAGACCCCATCCTTACGCCTATTAGAATTTCCGACGCTCAACTCCACGAGAACATCTTTTTGCGTCTGCTCGGTCTCACATTGACTGCTGGCTTGGGATGGAACAAATACATTGAGTCAACGGCTTCGTCCACCGCAAAAAAAGTTGGCTCCCTGTGTCGCGCCAGGAAATTCCAGAGTCAATCCTTCAAATCTACAAATCAACCATTAGCCCTTGCATGGAGTATTCCTGCCATATATGGTCTGGAGCCCCTTCTGTTATCAGGTTCTTGATAAAATCCAGAGACGGATATGCAATGTAATTGGCCCTGATCTGGCATCTCGTCTGCAGTCTCTCCCTCACAGACGTGCCGTCGCCTCCCTCTGTCTTTTTTTACAAATACTCTCATGGTAACTGCTCCGAGGAGCTGCTTTCGCTGGTTCCCAAACTTCATGAATTTAAGCGTTCTACTAGGCTGGCATCTCACTCACACCCTTTCACTGTCGAAACTGTTAAATGTAGCCGTCTCTTCTACTCCAATAGCTTCATGTCTCGCACCTCTCGCCTGTGGAACTCCCTTCCCTATTCCAGTTTCTCTGGTAGCTATAATCTCCAACTATTCAAATGTAATGTCTATCGACGTCTCCAGATGCCTTGATCTATCCCCTATCTTTCTCTTCATTCTTTCCTCTATCACTCCTATTTGCTCTCGCTCCAACTCTCTGTAACCCCTTGTGTGCTAGTGGCTTCCTGCCTTGCTTGGGGTGAAACGCTTAAAAAAAATTAGAAGTGAATATAGAATTACGATGAAATTAATTTTAAGTCAAAAACCAAATCTTTCTCTCACTTTTTTTTTCCTCTCTGGTCATTTTCCATACAGATGTGGAATAAACATCGCGGTTTCGATTCCAGCAAGGGTAGGGGGCATATTTGCTTTATTTATTTATTGACATTTACTGAAGTTAGCCAAAGACAAGAATATTTATGTTTCATCTAGTGAGGGTCGAACTCATTACACCAGTGACAGTCTTAGAAAAATTGTTCTGAAATATCCCTAGTTAAAGCATCCCTCTCAACTTCAACTGAACCTATCACACAAATTATTTAAAAAAACTTGTATGGAGTAGGTGGTCAGTGTGAAAAGGTGATTTGTGTTTAAAGTGGAAATCTGAAAGAAAGAGAAGAAAGAAAGAAAGAAAGAAAGAAGGGTAGGTAGGTAGGTAGGTCTATAAAGAAAGCAAAGAAAAATGCAATAAAAAACAAGGGAAAGAATAAAGTGGAGGCCTTAATTCATGGTTGTTTGACTTCGTCTAAAAAATCAACAAAACAACCATTCGCCATTAAAAGTGAAATTTGATTATTTAACTGCCAAATTTGGTAATTTTGGTTGGCATTTTCAGCCCTCGATTTTCAGGTAGTGCATTAAAAAACTCATGAGAATCACGTTTGTCAGGAGTTAAGGTAAATAAAAGCTATTATATATACAGGGTGTACATAAAATGTATCACCTCAACCAACAATGGATTCCGCCAAAGTTCTGTTTAGTCAGATATGGGAAAATGGGGCGACGAAAATAATATATTAAACACCGGAAAGAAAAGGAACGGATGCCAGCATTATTGACACAAAAAAAATATTTGACAGCAGACACAGAAAGGAAATGACACTTTTAAAAGTCAATAAAGTACATAAGAAGAAAGGAATAACTACCAATTTGAAGAAGACAATTTGGGGTTGTCAAAGAGAAACACAGTTCTGGATGCAAACTGCTAAAATCAATTATATACGAAAATTTAAATATCAGGAAGTGTTATAACAGAGATGGGAAAATGTGACAGCGAAATCCGAAGATGCATTGGAATAGCGACATTTCTAAAAGGGAAGCAATGAAACAAGAAAATTTTGTTAAAAATAATGAAAAGCATTTGTTTATATTTCTAAGATCAGTTATTGTAATCATTTACTCTATTTGCATTGTTCGAACTGTTGTCCTAGGCTTTGTTGTCTTATTCGCGACGTTTCGGCCATTTTAAGCTCCGCTTTCTTCAGGATCTGTTTATATTTCTGTATTATAATTATTTCAGACTGTTGTCCTCATCTTCGTTGCCATATTCACGACGTTTTGACCCTTGTATGCCATGAAGAAGTAAATAAGGAAAAGCATGCTGAACCGTTATGTCATATCAGTCTTCTTATACGACAGTGGCGGCTGAACGATTTCCTCATAGATAAAGAAGAGACTTGAAATAACAGAAATATGGTTCTACAGAAGGATGCTGAGAATACCTTGAACTGATCATGTGAGTAACAAGGAAATTCTAAGGAAAATGGCAACAAAAGGAACGTTTATATTTAGAATCAGAATGGGACAGCTGAAAATTCTGGGACACAAAATGAAGAAGGAGGGCTTGGTGAATATGACTCTCACAGGACGCAAGATGAACTGGGGAAAGCAACACATATCTCCTGCCTAACGAGCTTGCCTAAATGGTTGGCTGAACAGGGATTAGGAGAAATAGGAAAATGCCAACATTTACTAAGTGCTACAGAGGACTGGAAATTGTGGAGAGAAATGACCTGAAGGGACACAGCGCATACATGTCTATAGATTTAATGACAGAACTGCATTTCAATTCGGGAAGAAATGGATTTTCCATCTATCTATCTATCTATCTATCTATCTCGCACGTCAACACTCTACATACACTCTGACACCCCCTCTTTGCCAATGAACTCGAGCGTATAATATTACCATCAATAGTAAAGAATAACAACAGGTCGTTAGCCTTGGATATTTTTTTTATATCGATTTCCTTTCTGTTCCACTGGGGAAACAAGAGGAACGGTTTCTTCCTTAATGATTGTAGGTGTCTGGATGTCCAGGGATATTAAATAAATAAGACAAATCCGGAGATCATGTGTTAATGGGTGGGAGGAGGTGGGAAAGGGAGCGAGAGAAAGGAGACAGAGAGAGAGAATGAACAATTTTATGTTTGAGTGACGTTTCTATATTCTTTTTTTTAAAGGTTTTTCTACGATTCTTATATTTAACACCTTATACTTGTTTTTAGTCCGATGGGTCCACGAGAATTTCTTCTTCTTCTTCTCCTTCTTCTTCTTCTTATTATTATTATTGAAAACCATTATTAGAAGTAGTAGTCCAGTCTTTTAGTGTGTTTCTTTTGTCTTTTGTTTTAGAGAATAGTTTTAATCGTTGCCATTACTCTTTACTTGACGATTCTCTTTTTCTGTCTTTTGTTATTATTTTATTTGCGGGGTCGGGGGGGGGAGCATATTTTTCTCTTTCTTCGAGCTTTTCGTTCGGCCTTCCATTTTCCATACTCTTTCTTGTAAACTTTTTCTTTCCTTCTATATCCTATTTCAACTTTCTTCTTTACTTTAACGTTCCTTTCATTTCCTCTCCTCATATATCTTTCTTAACCTTTTTCATTTTTACTTCTTCTTCTTTTTCTTCATCTTCGTCGTCGTCTTCTTTAATTTGTCTTTCTCGAAACATATCCGAAATTTCTACATTCCGATTCACATGAACTGGTTTGTGTGTGGTGTGTGTGTGTGTGTGTGTGTCATCGTTTTTATGTCTATGTGCGAGCATGTATGCATGCGCATGCAAGTATGTGTGTGTTTGTGTGAGTACGACTGTACACGGAAAGAGCACAAACCATTCTTGAAGAAAAGCTAATTACCGAAATTTCACGCTAGAAAAACAAAATCTGTCTCGACGGGCTCCTTTTTTTCTCTTTGACCACACAACTGTCCGGTTAAATATCCCGAGTAAATCAACAGGCGTTAAACTTTTCCAAAACAAGCAACGAGCGTCGAACACTGAACACCAAGATTTAAACCATATTCTACACTGATTATCTCCCTTGACAGCTATTTGCAAAACATTACCGATTACGGGCAAATTGAGATTTTTTTTATGAGAGATCATTGGAATATCTGAATTTTTCTTTCGTTGAGAGCCACTGCAGATTGTTAAAAACAATTATTTTACAACCAGACATATCAGACTCAACCAATTTTGCTGCGATGAGAAAAGCCGTCTGAAATTAATCGATTCTATTTAAAACAGAAATTAACAGAAATACACACTTTAGAACAACGCGTGAGAAGAGTTTTTAGAAAATAGTTTATATATAAATAACATATTAACTAAAAATTAGAAAGAAACTATGTTTACGTTTTAATATTTATTCTGCTAATTTTAACGAATAGAAATTAATTTCCGAAATTTGAATATAATTTTGAATCTAAAAAGAGACGAATTTTCTTGTGTTTGGTTTTACTATGTCTTTCTCCAAAAGTAGTTACCTGTCTCTGGTATCAAGTGGTATCATGTTTCTTAAATATTCTGTCATTCTCTACTGTATTTGCTATTCACAAGAGTCGCACGAATTGGCTGTCTTCTTCTTCGTTGATTCTTCGAATTAACAGCTTATACATATTTTTGGTCACATTGTTCTACGAGAATTTCTTCTTTTTCTTCTTAAAAATGTGGGCAATCATGGTTTGCTTTGTTTTGTTTTACAGTATATCAACCTTAATAGCTTATTTAATGCTGACAAGATTTTTAGGATAGGTTTGTATGAACAGAATGTTTTCTTTGTAAGAGGGTTTTTCTACAGAGTTTGGTTTGGTTTAGTTTTGTTTGGTTTAATTATTTTTACGGCATATAAATTTCTATGGAATATTCAATGGCGACAAGATTTTTAGGCCAAGTTTGTAGAATAGAATATGTATTCCTTGTAAGAAAGCAGTATCTAGGTCAGGTTTCATTGGTGTATTTTTGTACAGAGGATTTTGTGTCGAGAGTCAAATATATGGCTGTTAATATTTTTTTCCAATTGTTATTTTTACTATAAACATGTATTTTTATACATTGTTAGTGTTTTGACTTCAGTTTAGGGATTGACTATTTTGCCCATAGCTGGAACCCTAACAGGTGCTACAACCCCAGGTCAAGGTTGAACTTGGGAACAACAGGTAATTTTGAATTCCATAATATCCTTATGGTACGCAAATCTATTAGGCGCACTGGAACGAACAGAAAACATAGAACATACCTTTTACTAATTTTCATACACCAGAGTCTGTTCAGTATTAAAGTGAGAAGGGAATGATATCAGAAGTGTCAGTCGTTGAAAGGGTAGTAACCCTGATAGGTAAATCCATGCCAATATAGTAGCTAAGTAAACAGATGTTTGGAATACGCATCAAAATGGTATTGAGGCTTTCAACTCATAGTGCATCCTTCTAGTTTGATATGACATGAAGTAAGCTTTGTGCTACATTAGGCAAAAAAGGGAAAACAAAGAGATTATTTAATAGATGAATGCTCGTGAATAAGTAATTGGTCTGAAACACGTGTTCTTTATATATGGGGTTGTAGAAAATGATGAAATATTAACACAAAAATATTTAACAAAAATTGCTGAACTATGATTTTTACATGGAAATGTAGTGTTGATTGTATTTCAATATAAATTGACCACATCAAAGGAGATCTCATTGATTGATTTTCTGAAGCTATTTAAATGCTGCAAAACAGGGGATTTTTCCGTTTTGTATTGATGCAACTGTCAGAGGAAAGAGTTGAATATGCGCACGCAATTCTTTGTATTTACAAAGGCAATGATATGAGTGAATAGTTTTGCATTGGAGCAATTATTGAAATGCAGGAAAGACTACCAATTTGCGTGTACATTCGAGTCAGAAATAGATCAAGAGATCCCGCTTACTGGAAAATATTGGAACTGCAGGGTCTTTGATCTTTAGCTTTGGAATTACTGAAATAAACGAAATTGGGATTACCTCTTTGATGCTAAACAAAGGAATGGATTTGTGTGAAGGAAAACGAAAAGGACGAAAATTATAAGCCTTATTTTATTTTTTTTTAAAACAAACATGATACATATAGGCATTGATCAAGCTAAGATTGACAAAGGAATCTTTCAGTGTTGAATACCATGAGAATCCAACTGGTTGCGCTCCATCGCCAGACGAACAAAATGCACCTGTTCGCCTGACGATCGCTGTAGCATGAAACTCAAATAAGGTTTCGAATTTTGATTCTTTCTGAGTCGTGAGGCTGGGAAGCGTATTTATTGCATCTTGCTAATTTAGACATAGATCACTTTATATTACTGTTCAGATAGATGTTTGGCTTTTGGGCTTCTCTTCTTAGTTGATTTCTCCTATTTGTTTTCTTTTGCTCTGTGGCACCATTTAACGAGGCAGAAAGGGAAAAGAAAGAAAAGAAGAAAAGGAGAGGCTAAGAACCGAATCATGAGTGATAAGCAAGAACACACACACAGCTAAGAGACAATGGATAAAGGGATATTTTGATAAGTAACAAATGGCGAAAGAGTGTCATTACAATGACAGGGAAATTCTGAGTAAAAAGAAAGGCAAAGAAGGAAAGACTCAGATATGTTTTGGCATCGGCTGTGTTATCTAAGGATATGAAAACAAACTATTGGTACGGGAAGACATCTTATTATCAACTACAGACCGGCTGGCCAAAGAAAGAAAAAACAAATTCAAATGAAAATGTTATTTCGTTAAGTGACGAAAAACAGACAACTAAAAGGACTTGGACAGATATGAAAAATTATAAAAACCGCCCACGAACGTCCGACGGAACATTCTTGGGCTGCGATAATAAAATTTTGTTATCAGGAATTTGAACCGAAGGAAATGAATGTGTTTTCTTTCTTTCTTCGAGGCGACAGACTGACTGGAACTTTGGAGATGTTTTTTTTTTTTTGAGACCGTGTCAAAAAGACCACACATTCTGATAATTAGCGATAAAATACCTGACGTAAACCACGTGTAGAACAAGAGTTATGACGGCCATTGTCATATTGTCCCGTGCGCGGCTGGAGAAATGATAAACCATTAAGGGGAAGAAAAGGGAAAGGGAAGAGATAATTTTTTTTTAAGCAAGATATTTTTTTTCTTCCTGAAACAAAGCCGCAGATTCGTCCCAGCCCGACTCAGACATCATTGGTCGAGTGGTGATCACGTGATGCACGAGGGAGGCTGTTTCCGCCCATCTGGAGGATGAGTAAGAGAGGTTGCCACGAAGATGTGGGGAGGGCAGTTCACGCCCCTCTGAAGTATGATGAGAAGGTGGGAGTGAGGAAAGGTTCCTAAAAATGGAAAAAGGTGGAAATTCCTAACCAGAGAGGTGGATATGTATTTAGAATTATCGAGGAACCCCCCGGCGCCGACAAACTCACCCCGGTTTTGGTCGGCACCCATATAAACGAAGCCACAACGAGCAGAAATGAGTCGAGACCCAGCAGTTCCCAGAGTCAGTCTCCGGTTGGGGCAAGCCTCGCAGATAGCTGACCAGGATTCACGCACATTTTCCGGACCCATCTCTTCAAACCAAGAACAATTATTTTGAAGAGCGACTTAGATCCAGATCACCGAAATAAGTTTTTCTTTTGACTTTCGTCCAAAGACCCACCGAAACACCAACTTCTTAGAGAGCAGACGACTTGAAGTGTTAAAACTTGCCTAGCGGAAAACGACGTGTCACAATCCATAGAACGGGTCGGGAGATAGATGCAGTCCTATGTAATGAACAACTAGACATAAAGTTTGTTACCTTTTTCTTTGATACTTTGAACTTTTGAGTTTTCATTTTATTGCCTTTTATGCGTATTTTTGTGGTATCACCCCCGTTGGACTTGGTTTGCAGTACGGCCCCGATGACTGATTGATTTCCTCTGCCTAGATCAATTCACAACGTGGGTAGGTAGACTGGGAATCAAAGTAGGACGTCACAGTTGGTGCCGTGGTAGACTGGGATAGAACGACACGGTTGGCGCTGCGACCAGGGGACGACATCACAGCTCTATTCTTTGTAGTAATGTTTTCTTTGGTCACCAATCAGACTTTGTTTTGGTTTTATCAATATTTTTTGTCGGGGGTGCGCGCGCACAAACACACACACACACACACACACACACACACATATATATATATGTGTGTGTGTGTGTGTGTGTGTGTGTGTGTGTGTGTGTGTGTGTGTGTGTGTGTGTGTGAAAATATTATAGAAAATAGGAAAGAAACTGGTTTGGTAAATAATCCAAAGTTCCTTAGTATTTTTGTTATTATTTTTTAAAAAAATAGTGATCGATACGAAAGTAGAGCATAAATATAATTATTTATTTAAAAATATGATTCCAACTCGCTACATAAGAGGTCTCATGTTTCAAAACAAGAGCCGAAAACTTCAAAATAATATTTGAGTTAAAGTAGGCTCTGTTCCATCTTCAAGCGAATTTTTTGGGGGTATAACTTATTTCTGAAATTTACGAGTTTTAATAGTATATTCAGAATTGAAATCAAAATTTCCATGGTAACATCAAGGGCGGATTGTTTAGAATAGGCAGGGGTGGGGTGTTAATAATTTGTATCAGTATAGAGTTACTTTCATGGATGCCGGGTCAGGGTAAGGTAGGGGTGGCTAAATTAACGACGGAGGAAGTTTTCGCATAGTCTGGCTTGAGCGTCTACGGAGATTTATTCATTTATTTTTATTTTATTCTTTTATTATATCTCTTTATGAAAGGGATTTGTGTATATAAAAAAGCCGTAACGTTTGTTTTTTGACGACTTCATAAAGGGTTATCTTTTTTTGTAGGGTATTAAAACTATGTATATGGGCTATGGATTTTAAAATTTATTTTATTGTATGCGTGTTTTTAGCTAGTTATTCAGAGCGTAAGTTTGGTAATGTCGGCAGAAAACCGTTAATTCATGCCTGTTGTTTAATAGATTTTTATTATTTAGAAGCTTAATAATGTGTAATTTCTCATGGAGGCACAAAGGGCATGGGTCATCCCAAGTTTTGCAAGTTCTAGTCCTGTTAATAATTTTCCATTTTACTTTAGGTGTCCTATTTTTTTCTTTCAGGTGCCAAAAATATTTAGATAGAGAGGTCTGATGTCTTTTGTTTATCTTGTTGAAGGAGCATTTATGCTGCCTCCATCTGGTTTTAAAGGCATTTTTCGTGGACCCAATGTATATCATATTATTGTTAGGGTTCTCAGTGGATGGTATAGTGCATTGGTATACCACAGATTTGATGCAGCACTTATTTTCTAATAGGCAGTCTACCAGGTTTCTACAATCACATAATTTTTCCCTATTATTATCTGATTTAAGTGTAGAGCTTTTATTAAAACTATTCAGGTAAGGAGGTTTGTTCAGGATTTTATTATTGTGTCTTCTTATTATATCTTCTAGATTTTCAGTGCACCTTTAACTCAATTTTAGTGTGTTCTTATTGAATATATTACTAAGCCTACTTTTGGTGGGGAAGTTTTTAACGATTAGAGCTAAGAACTTCTGTCCTAGTTTAATACTAACCATTTGGTTGAACGGAGGTGTATACCAAATGATGTTTCTTTTCCTGTTTTTTTTTCTTTTGGTTATTGCAATTGTCCCTATATTTAATTTTTATAACCACTACTTTTTAGGGCAGTGTTATAGAAGTCGTTATGTTGGTGGAATATTTCTTTGTTAGCGGAGTTACTGCTAATTCTATTTTCTATTGATAAGGGTATATGTTTAATTGTGGATGGAGGGTGGTTTGACTTCGGGTGTATATATAAGGGGTTAGCATTTGGTTTTCTATAAGGTTGGTACGTGTTGCTTGGTAAGTCTAGGGTTACGTCGAGGAAGTTTACCTTTTTCAATTTAGAAGAGACTGTTATCTTTAAGTTTAGATTTTTAAATTCGCTAAACATAATTTTTCTGATCTGGTAATTAAAATAACTGATCCAAGTGCAACTTTCGGATAATAAGTGCGACATTACTGTAATTATTGAACAATATAGTTCATGCCACTTTGACGGAAAATTTACCAGTAAAACATAATTCTCTTATCACTATATTTGTACATAAACGCAGAACTTTAACCTTAAAATTTAAATTCAAACTCACCGTTGCGACTGCACGTTCCAAAACAATAACACACATTTCTCATAGCATTTTTCGGATTACAACCTTGTTTTCGTTTGTCCACTTATTACTGAGAGTAAAAACAAGAACACAATCCATTTCATACCTGAGGATGTCTGCAGGAACAGACGAAAGCTTGTAAAATAAAAAGATCTAATGCAACGGAAATTTATAAAACAGGATCTTTTCATTCATAAACAGATTCGGGGCTTTTGTATATTATTGAATTGTTCGTGAAGATGGATTTCTCGCCATTTAATCATTAACCTTTGTATTTGTTTTATGTATGAATAATTCATGAATATATATATATTTATATATATATATATATATATATATATATATATATATGGTGGTGCATTGTGGGTAGTCTATTTTGGTGGTTAAATTACCGGAAGTCATTTATTTGTTTATTTATTTATTTGGGTTAAATTATTTTCCTTTTTTTATTTATATTGTTTTTTATTTCTTATCTTATATATTTATTTATTTATTTTTATTTATTTATTTATTTTTATTTCAATCGGAGTTTTATTAACGTAGTAAAAATTTGTTTATATCGCTTATTTAATAGTTTTGTTTTGGTTTGGGAAAATAAAGCTATTTATTCAATTTTGGGGTTGATTGTTGTAGTTTATTCTATTATTTTGGCGGGAACAATTTTTAATTTGTTTATTACTTCATGTGTTTATTTGGATTCATTATCTTTATTTGTTTTTAACGGTTAGTTTATCGGTGTGAGTTGTTAGTTTATTTATTTGGGTGAATTTAGGTCAATTTATTTTACTTGTTATTATTTATTTATTATACTGTATATTTTCTCCTTTCGGTTTTTCAATTTTTAAGTAACGTTACCACTCACCCGTATATATAAATAGCCGAGAAAAATAACAGCACTCGTGGCCTGACGATTGCATCTAGCATGAAACAGACTGTCGCCTCTAAGTGTTGACTTCTATGTTCACTTTTATAGTTATATATATATATATATATATATATATATATATAAATTAACTGTGGACTCTTAATCTGTCTGTTGTTTCTCTTTATATATACACATGTGTGTGTGTGTGTGTGAACATTGAAATGAACACCCAGTGGCGACAATCCGTTTCCTGCGTTTATCGTGTATGGTGGTAGAACAAAGAAGAAACTATGAAGGTTTAAAGAAATAAACAATTGTATCAAATGTAAAATATAACAAAAGATAAATCGGTGTAGATTCTTTCGGTTGAGAAAAAAGAGATGAGTGGAATTGTCAAAGGCGTCCGCTGAGGCTTACGTCAAGAAAGGAAGGATAAGTTGTGACTTACTGGGGTGATAGCATTTGGCGAACTGTCTCTTGGAGATGAGAAGTCGATTTCCGACGAAGTGAACCCGTGCTGAAATACCATTCAACTTAGAAAAATCTCCCTTTGATGGACTTTTATGTTCTTTTTTAGCCTCAAATCGGCTCCGGTTTTTGTTTTGTTTCGTTCGGCGGGAACGGGTGCCAGTGGCTGGAAATTCTGAATTGTATTACTTATTTCGGAAGGTATGTGCAGAGCCGTACGCAGTTGACGGAAGTTTCGTTTAGTTTTGGATGTTCAGAGCATTCACATCCGCCTACTCATGGAAATTATTGTTACGTGAAGCAGAAGATTTGGTTTTAGGCAGAATGCAACAAATTCATGGAGGTAATTATGGTCATATCACTCATCCTCTTCTTGAGGAATATCAGGAAAAATACTCCTGAAGAGGGAAGAGTGGATTTGGAAGAGAATTTCCGAACAAAGCCTTGCACTTTATCAACAGTATATGACAATACCTCAAACTGATAGAAAAGTGGGTTTCTTGAGAATTTATTCTTGTTCAACATATTTTTACAGAGCCGCCAGTAATCACGAGGATTAAAAGTTGTGAAATGCTATAAGGTGTCTAATTCTATCAGCGAATCGGGAGTTCGCCTTGCTATGGACATGTTTACGCTCATTACGAGCAAATACAAAGAGGCAATTGTTAAGATCCGAACAGTCCTGTTGGTATAGCTAAAAGAATTTTTCCTGTGTGCTATAGCTGCTGGATTGAACCAAGGAGAAGATTTGTAGTTTCACTTTCTTTTTCCTTGTACTGAGAAATGGTGGTAACACAACTTTCAACGGGAAGTTTACAATTTTTACTCGTTTTGAAATGTCACCTCTTCTATCAGTGATAGCTTGTTTGTTTTTCAAGCATTGTGTCTTTGTGTGTCAGTGTGTGGTGTCGCATCGTGTTTTGTTCCTCATGAAGCTTACTTGATGTTGACTTGTTGGTAAAGTCTTTTAAAATTTAAAGTTTATATGATATAGTATTTTTCTTTTTCCTTGGTCTTCAAGATCAACACACGCATCGCCAACGCACTCACACAGACACACACACATCGCCAACACTCTTACACTCGCACACACACACACACACACACACGCAAGCGCACACACGCATATATAGATACAGATATATTGATAAATTGATTGATTCATTGGTTAAACGACCGTACTTTGGATCAAAGATCATTGTAAATTCTATGATTCTTTGCATAGTATGTGATTCACCAGGACTGCATCTGGTTTTGAATCCAGTGTTGTACTTCTTTTTCACTGGATGCCAATCAAGACGGAATAGTTTTTTTTTCTGTTTTATATATATATATATATATATATATATATATATATATATATATATATATATATATATATATATATGTGTGTGTGTGTGTGTAAAAAATTTCTCAGAGTTAACCTGGAGAAAAAGAAATTATGTATTAAGGAAAGAGACAATAGAAAAAAAACTGTTGTTTTAGCCGACGTGTTTCGTCCAATGTGAACTTTCTCACGGCAATAAACAAAATGAATTTATTGAAACGAAGTATCTATGAACAACAAAAAAAATGTCGTTAGCAACTAGAAGAATTTAGAAACGCTATTGTATATTCAGTTGACCATACGAATATACAACAGCGTTTCTACATTCTTAAATTCTGTAAAGAGTGAACAGAAAGAAAAAGAAAATTAAATATTATTTAGTTTACGCTCCGACCTTTAATTGAGATGAGAAAACGAAAATTGGTAAAATTTTTTACATTGTTAAGTATTTCCCCAGACACAAAGTTTTCAATAAAAATATTGTAAAAGTCAGAGTTTGTATGAGAAACATGAAAATAATAATAAAAGTGTAAAATGTTAAGTAGTTGGTTATCGGCGAGAGCAAACATCTAACGCTACACATTTCCATCAGTACTCTTTAGCACCATCTTTCTTCATTACTACATCAGAGGAGACCCGTGGAAATTAGTTGTCTTTCCCTTAATTCATTTATATGTCCGACCTGTTTAGCACGGCTGGCGTACATTCCCGTTGGACATCAAAATACTGAGAGAAACATAAATTGAATTGCCGGAGTGAGAATGAAATTGGTAGGTTGAAATATAAGAACTCTGATTGATGACATCATCAGAGTTCTGTTGTCCAGAGAGAAAAACAGCGGTTGTTATTCGGAAATTATGCCGATATAGAATGAACATTACCGCACATTGATAATCGCTTGGAAGAAAGGAAATTGGTGGCAAATACACCTTGTTTTGGAAAGGGAATAATGGCTGAGGTCTGTAAGGAGGCCGGGACCACACTTTCAATAAAGTCAGATCTTATCTCTCGACTGGAAGTAATTTCATTGGTCGTAGATGTGAGAATTATGATTTTACCTTTCAGTTTCGAGTGTGATTGTTTTGAAAGCCATCTACTATCGAAGAATGGTATTCTATGAATTACTTATAGTTTCTTAAAGGAGTGCACCAAATGATAAAATCATTCTTATCAGTGTTGTTTGTTCGATTTGATATTGAGTGATAAAGATGTCTGTGTGAACATAGAAAGGGGTCAACAAATGACAATGGGTCCGGGTTACTTTAAAATTTGATCCCGATCTCTACAATCCCGCATTTTCAATATACACTGTTCTACAAAACAAATAGGTCAGAATATCCAATATCTGTATTTCTTTGATCATAATCATGTTTGAAGTCGATATATTAAATATACATTCGATGAGAAAACATCTGGGAAAAATTCTGCTCTGTTCATTTTATGGTAGCAATAAGTTTTTTCTTCCCTTAAACACGAAGTTGTGCCGTTGTCTTATTAAAGAATAGGTTGAACAGGATTGGGCATTCATAGAATATAGTTGTGAGTAAATTATGACTACAGGCCAAATTTACTCTATCTGTTCCGATTATTACTTGAGAAATAATTCACAGTGGGACTAGTTCGATGAAAATGGTCGTGACATAAAGATAGTGATTCAAAATAGCCTTGAAATGATATCTACACAAATTGTTTCTCTCAAAAAATAAAAAGTTATGTTTCAACCGGATGCAACCTAAAATCCATGTTGGATATATGATGATAAAAAGTTTTCCTATCTTGGGAGAAATTTGAACAACCACAAAACATCAAATGGTGAGACCATTCTCTGCCGGGAACTACTCGTGTCACTTAATGTTCGTGTTTTATTTCAACGAAATATTTCATTTTAGACTAAACTATTCGTCTATAATAACAGGGTTATTTTAGTCCTGAATAAATGTCCTGTCTATCATTAAGTTGAAACAAAACTTTTCTTTTTCTGTCACGCATTCGGTTGCAACTCACATTCATGATCCCGCAATTTGCAGGAAGAACGCATCTGTGATCCCAAACTATAATATATATATATATATATATATATATATATATATATATATATATATATATATATATATTGGGATGCTGAAAAGCGAAAATATTCTTAAATGCCTATGATTTATAACAGAAACCATTGGTTTATGCCAACGGCATCCCATACTTAATACTTTTCGTTTTCACTCTCACGTGGCCATGTGTGGCGTTACGAGCAGCGGTTAGATTTTCGATTCCAGTGTCTCGTATGCACGAGTTTGTCGTTGCTTGGAAATCTTACATATAAATATAAACAGAGTTTCATTACTGTTTTGTCCGTGTATTGTTTAATATAATGTAATGTAATTGTCATCTTTGATAATGGCTTATGTAAGCCGAAAGCTTAGATAGGATTAAAAAATATGTATCCATTTTGTGATTTTCTTTCTTCTTTTAATGATGATGTTATTAAGTTTATCAGACGATAAAAAGAATTTACATAAAATAGACAAAACTTCAAAATTTGTCTATATTATTTAATGAAACATGCATCAATAAAAAAAATGCTGCCTAAGTACACACCCAATATATATATATATATATATATATATATATATATATATATATATATATATATATATATATATATATATGTGTGTGTGTGTGTGTGTATATATATATATACACGAACGAGATACGCTGGGAATTTTAATTTTAGAAAAAAATTCAATTTTTGGTTCGTTCTTCTGAAGCAGAAATTTACTCTATCACTTGCAATGACTACCGTGAAGAATATATTGGGGAAACCTCAAAATGTATAAAGGAAAGATTTTATGAATACAAAAGAGACATTTTAAACACATTAAACTCGTTAGTTACTCACTGTAACGTGACTGACCACAATTTTGACATAAAACTGCTCCTGTAATTAAAAGAGAACATAATTCACTGAGACGAAAATGTTTAGCATGTGCTTTAATCGCCAGTTCATTCACGGTAAATTTGCGTCCAAATTCTTGTAACGTTTCGCCATTCTTTGCAAAGTTTCTGTTATCACAATATCAGATATTTAATAACAAGGATGAGGATAATAAAAAGAAAAAGAACCTGAATGGTATTGTCTAGATTAACCAAAACCCATATTTTTTTCTAAATTTAAAATTCCTAGCATTTCTCATTCGTGCGCATGTGTAGCCACATCAACGTAAACAAATCTAGTTTGATGAAGGCCTAAGGGTCGAAACACGTCACAAAAAAACTTTTTCCACTTTGTCATATATCTTTCCTTCAAAACTTTTTAATATATATAAAATTATGTATCCCTATCTCATACACACACATACATACACACACCTACACCCACACATGTATATATATATATATATATATATATAGTAGAGCAAGATCTAAAAGGTCAACCAATCTAACAGTGATCTTATCTCACAGTCCTCACACTTGCTCCATATGTAGCCTCATTTGTAAATCACTAGCGGGTCTTAAATGCCACTTAAGATTAGCGCATAAACTTTCATAACTGAATCAATAAGGTGGCAGATCCTCATACGTCGAAACCGACGGGAGGGTCCATTATTATTATTATTATTATTATTATTATTATTATTATTATTATTATTATTATATATAGAGAGAGAAAGAAAGAGAGAGAGATTTATACACGCTCTATCTCTGATATTGAGCACTTTATCCCATAAATATAGCACACCTTAAGACTATATTTCTTCATATATATATATATATATATATATATATATATATATATATATAGTAATTAATGATGTTTTAATCTGTCTTTTCTTAGTACTATAAATCTTATATTTAGTAATTGCATGTGTTTGAGTAGATATCCTGTTTGTTTTTTTAAATGAAATTAATATCAACTGTTGTAGAGATCGAATAATTCTATTAATGCAAATTTGCCTTCAAACAGGAATCAAAATTGCACTCCCCTTTTCTGCCAATTAAACCATTTTAAAGCTAGGTGCGCCTGACCTATTATCTCGCGGCCGGTTGACATCCATTTTACAGTTTCTTACAGCCAAATCACTGAAGATTTGTCAGTCGCATACATTATTATATTTTTTCAAATTGCAATCTGATGAGAAAATATTACCCCGAGTTTTGAATTATTCATAGATTAATAGTCAACTGAGCATTCGATAGTCGAGCAACTCTGACCCTAATAACTGTTGCCTAGTCTTCTTCCTTGTGTATGGTCCATGTATATTGAGGACGCTGGCGTTGATGGCTCTCCACAGGTGTCTGTCATCCTTTGTAGCTCTTAGCAATGTTTATCATTTTAATATAGCTCTTTCTAATTCTGCTGCCATCCATTTAAGTTTTTTAGGTAGATTATTCGTTGTTTACCTCTTCAACCTTTGCTTTCCTTATGTACTGTGAGTGTCAAATTCCCCATGCCTTCTTTCCACGTTTTGTCTCATAGATATTTCAGTTGTCTCTTCCGGATTCTAAGTGTCATTTTTGTTTCTATTTTTTTAAGACCTTAGCATTGTTTTACATGCTCCGGCCAAAGTATCCTCAGAATGCTTCTGTAGAAAGACATATCTGCTGCCTCAAATCTCATCTTCATCTGTTAGGAAATTCTTTAGTATCCCTTGCCATGTAGAAGGATTTGTATTACACAGGATTGTTTTCTTTGTTTCTATTGAAATGTGTAGATTTCTTAATAATTTGCTTTGCTTTTTTTTCTATTCCAACACGTCTTCGGATTTCGATGTCGCATTTTCCGTCTGCAGTTGAAATAAAAATAATAAATACTTAAAAACACATGAATCGATTTTCATGATTATCGTCTGGCTGTGGTGAGCCGTAAAAAAAAAATAAAAACATTATTATTCAAAAAAATATCATTCACTGATCAGCTCTCAAACCTTTGTCAAAATAAATCAGTTTTATGTTTGTTTTAGTCATATTTTTAATATAATCTAATAAAGACATTAACGGTATGAAAAATGCAAAGGGTGTGGAAAAAAAGATAATTTTAAAAGCAATGACTATTTTGAGGCCATCAAATGGAAGCTTTTAAATCAAGTTAGCGATGTTGATTCTGCGCATGCTCGTTTCGCTCATGGCGTTGTCGAACCAGTAACAACCAAATTTATGTCCGCACTTTGTCCCCCAACATGTCCACCTTGACATACTAAGGAGAAACACGTCTAATCTAATTACTCATTTTCGATCATTTTTTTTTCTATGGGTCAGCATCAAATTCTTTTAATCAACTCTCTGCTGTTTTGTTATGACCGACTTTTGGTGGCTTCCAAACTACGCAGCCAATTACCTTCCACTTGCCACTGTAAATACAAAGTTGATTATGAACAAACTATGTGCCTTAATCAAAGAGCAATTCAGGTATTGAAGTATTAGTTTTAATGATTATTATGATGGCTTATGACGATGGGGGATTAGGGTTAACCGCTTGGATTGGGGAATCAGAGAGCCGAGTTCAAATTTTATTCGAGTTTATTACATTTACTTATATGCTAATACACTTCTCTATGTATAGACTGGGTCTTATAGACTTCGGTGGCAACCAATCTAGAAGAAGCAAAGTCAATATTCAAACCACTACTGCCTCTTTACACAAAGGCTAGAAGGAAGGAAATTACAAATATTCAACCTCTGAAAGAAAGAGCAGAATCCTATAGCATTTGATGTAAATGTAACCGGTAAGCCATTTTACTATTCTACATTGAATGTCACCTCTATCTTATTTTTTTTTATGCCTTCGTCACTGTTTTTTGACCAGTACCTGCTTGGTGAAAGGTAGGTTGAGGATTTTCTAATATAGATTTTGATTTAAGAGACCGATATTTCATCATCTCCTACTATTGTGTGGACATCTCTCCTCGTTTAAAAATAGAATTACCTGAATGTCGTGGGTAAAATTCAAGATTAACGTACATGTCGATTTATAGGGTTGAATGTTTCGATTTACGTAGGAAAAGCATTAGTGATTCCTTTAAAATGGGATTTCATTAAAACAAAAATGTCTTCCTACAAGGTGAATGATACGCTTTTAGAAGTTCGTAAAATGGATCGCCTGAAACGTAGTAATTGGAAAAGAAACGATCAGGATATTAGTCTGAACGACGTGTGGAGTGGTTAATAGTGACTCATACCAGAATTTCAAATAATAAGGAAGGCCAAATAACGCATCGGTCGAAACTTACTGATAAAAAAAACCGACATTGGAATATTAATCCAAATAAACAACATTCTCAAAAGGGTAACCATGATACCAAGATACTAATAGTCAGCAATTCTTACAATTCCCAAAACAAGTAGCGTAAAAAGTTTGGTAGATTAGATAATTAATTGATACAGATATGTGTCTGAGTGTTATATCACAAGAGATGTTTCGATTTGAAGACACACACTGCAAATCAGTGTGATTTCTCATCTTCAGCACGGTGGCTTTTTTTCCGAGCAAGCTCATCTGCTCAGAAACATTTGTGCTTTTTCAATTCTCACACACCTATCCTGTGGTCTATAATACAATTATGCTGACCTTAGTTGAAAAGAAACTAAGGGCTACATAAGATTTTGAATTCAGAGCTGCCAACCACGGCGAGCGTCCAGTCGGCCTTGCTATTTAACCCATAGCTGAAGGGAATTGATGGATTCATATTTTTTCAAGGGTATTTGCTCGAAATTAAATGTTGGAATATCGACTGAGTGTTTGTTACACATGGCGAAAAGTATCACACTTTAGGGTTTATGTTGATAATGATATTCGTGTTCAATCGAATCGATAGACAATATTTCCCTGATTTTTTTTTATCTATAAGGCAAATCATAAGAGAATATTTAACACCGAAACATATACGATTGTCCGTCAATAGAGTTCCTAAACTGACTCAGTTTTACGCAGAATTTTGATCTAGAATTTCTCATTCGATAATGTTTGATCTCTTCTATCTCTGTAAAAGCCGTGGAAAAAAAATGAAAAAGTAAGACATCATGCTGAAAAAGACGTATGGACTCCCGCGTCGTAAGCCAACGTATGTGTATGCCATCGACACATTACCGATGAGTCGTTTCGAGATCCATCTAGTGTTGTACAATGACCTGGACCTGAAATTTATTTATTCCCAGTCCCACTCTCTTGACCAATGCCTGCCATCTGCTTTTTGGCGCAACCGATGCTACAAGATAATTGAGGTGCGAGGACGCAGGATATATTTCGGAATCACCTTTCCCTATCTGACCATCAAGTTTTGCCTCTAGGCCGGTTTTGAAGTCAGAATTTTCCAGTTGCCACCCAACGTTACTTTTACTTATATATGTGGGGTGGAGGAGAAAAGAGGATTCACACCTTACTAAAGGGTTTTATCCTGTAATGGATATGACTGGAATTCGAACTCACCTCTCCGATTCAAATACGTCTCCTAATATATATATATATATATAACAGGATAAAGAACAAATAGGAAACGTTTGTCAATCTAATAGGATTCATTTTTATTAAAGCAAATAAGAATGAAATACGGAGAAAAAGAAGAAAGAAATTCTGGTATTTTTACTTTTGTGCCGTTTGATTTTCATTTGTCAATCGTGTATCACGTATATTCGACTCTTTTACACCACTGTTACTATTTTCGACAACGGACGGTGCTTAATGGTCTTAACATTTCTCTGCGAACTCGAAGCCGTACTTCATGAAGAGTTCTCAATGTTTTCTGACGAAGTTATGGAAAATTAGAATTTTCCATAATTTCTGCATTCTTTCAGAGTTAGGTGAATACAACCAATGACAATATGTTGTTCACTTTCAATAGCTTTGCCACACACACTGGATTAGGATAAATCATCTGTTCCATCAATAGAATATTATTATTTTATTATTATTATTACGAAACAAAATGATTGACGTAACTCTTCCAATATTTTTCAACACTTAAGAGAAGAGCGAGATTTCAGAAAAGATAAACAAAAAATACTGTCTTTGACAATGTTAAAAATATTTCAACAGTATGTCTGTCTTCAAGTTATATTTTTAAAAAATGTTGCTTGTTCTGTAATGAAGAAAGGGATGTACTTGTAACCAACGTGTCAAAACGAATGAAACATCACCAGCGTGAAGGCATGAGACTGACAAATATTTTATTACAAATGATTGTAATTTTGACAAGCATCTTAAGGTGCACATTCTGAAAATCATTCAGAAACAATCAACCTTTCGACCCTTAACAGGGATGACGATAGTTACGTAAGCAAATTGTTAAGTTTCCGGTCTAAACGAATGAACAGAATGACAAGAGAGTTCCATAGTTTTATACTAAGCTATTTAATTAATTCCTCTCAACAACTGATCAACTAACGGAAAATTTCAAGATGAACAAGATCACCATTATATTAAGGACGTTTCAGGTTCATGCCTTCACGCTGGCGGCGTTTCATTCGTTTTGACGCGTTCATTACCAGTACAGCTATTTTTTTTAATTACAAAACAAGCACGTCTGTAAAAAGAAGACTTTTTTGAATATTTATATATTTTTGTTGTTAAATTTTTTAGATATAACTTGTAAGACAGACATACTGTCGAAATATTAATTAATATTGTCAATTACTGCTTTTCTTGTCTTAATTATACGCTCGTTTCTTAATTCTTCTTCTTCTTATTATTATTATTATTATTTGAACTGTATACGCATGTTAACCCCTTGAACACCGACCCCCTGATGTGTGCATTATACACACTTTCACACAACGGTTACTAATGCTTTATTCCTAGGATCAATGGACGTATCGGGCTTCTAAAACCATCAAAGCCGCCTCCCCCTAGCCCAGGTGACCCATCAAGGAACGATCAGCTCCCGGCCAGCTTCCGGGTCTTTGAAAAGAATCCGCAAATGTTGCGCTGAATCATTTATTGGTTTCATTTTTGATTTTCATCCAATGAAAACTCGTTTTACAATTTTTGCGCAATTCATTTCCCTATTTACTGTTAGATTCTGCGTGGTTTTGAAAAAAAGTTCTTGAAAAATAGTCACGGGCCATTTATAACAGAATGAAGCAAAATAACGAAAATGTTGATTTTACAAACTTTTTGGTTTTTTGCCAATTAAAGATTCGTTATTTTTGTTAATAACGTGTGTCAGCATCTCTGATTGGAATGAAAGTTCTCCTGATTTCTAAATGTATTTCATTATTTAGTAAGCACAAGAAATTGCATTCCAACAAAATATGTAAAAGAAAAGACAAGAAGAAAACATTTTTTATGCCTACACGCTTCGTTCCTCAAAGTTTATTTGCTTTGATAAAGATTCCCAAGGCGAGAAATATGTCAGCACAAAAGGAAATTTCCTCAAGAAACAAAACGCGTCGACATAAAAGGTTTTCCTCGTATCAATTCTTTCGTTACTATTGACTTATTTGACATATTAACCGATTTGACAGATAAACAAACTCTTCCCAATTATACATAGACATGAAAATTGTCATTTTGCTTTCTTGTTTGTTTGATAGTTTCTATCCACACGGCCATATAAGCGTCCTAGTGGGCACTAATGTGTTGGAGTGTTCGTATTGCTGCTGGTAACATCAACACTACACCTGAAGTTTATGACGAGCTTTACGTATCACTACGAAATTGATTTTAAAATATCAACGTGTAATATACGAACGTAGCGTTTGATAAATAACATCAAATATAACTGTGACACCATTTAGGTTGCTAGAAAGAAAGAAGAAGAAAAAAAGAAAGAAAAAGGCGAGAATTAAATTTAGGTGATAAGAAGCCATCACGAAAATGACACTAAGCAATTTTCTAACAGAGAAAAGTGCTAAAGGTTTTTATTCTCATTAGCGAGGAAAGTAGGATCGCGGATGTGTCGGATTTAAATTAATTTATGACAAATAATAATGAAAATT
Organism: Acanthosepion lycidas; assembly: GCA_963932145.1. Taxonomy (NCBI): domain Eukaryota; kingdom Metazoa; phylum Mollusca; class Cephalopoda; order Sepiida; family Sepiidae; genus Acanthosepion; species Acanthosepion lycidas. Next base: position 1,781,225 of record OZ010577.1, read on the forward strand.
TCAGGTTGGCCGAGACCCCTACGAAACAGAGACTGAGAAATAAAAATTAATTAAGCACGCACTGACCGAAAAACAAAATGTCCGCTGGACCACACAGAATTACAAAAACAAAAGACTGAGCCATTGGCTATCTACGAAGATCTTTGAAAAAGGCATCTGTTTTGTGCCAGGAGCTGGCTATGATAGCAAAATTATTTTATCAGAACAAATAATTGGCACCAAGGTGCGATACGTCCAATTGACCACCCACTTGTTTGGCGAAGGTCCCGTCCCGAGTGATGAACTCCAGGTAATTCGGTTACGATAAGAGTCCCAGGTGTGAGGTCTCCTCGAAGAAAAGAAAGAAAAGAAAAAAAAAAGGGGAAGATTAATTTTTTTTTCTTTGAGCAAGATTTTTTAAATCGAGGCCGGTCTGGCCACACCCACACTGCTGGGCGCCCATTGGCTGAATGCTGGCGTGAGCGTTAGGCGAAGGTAATCATGTGAAGTAGGAGGGGAGGCCTGTTGTCACCCCTGAATGGATCGGTATGAGATGCCACTGTGAGAGAGAAGGGAAACCCGTTGACACCCTCTGAGGGTGTGGTGAGATACCAGTGTGAGAACAGAAGAAGGTGGGAAGACGAAAGACTTCCAAAAATTGAAAATAATAAATTTTCCTGACCGAAAACAAAGAAGTGGATTGTGGATTGTGGATTTAGAGTTATCAAGGAACCTCAAACCCCGACAAGCCCAACCCGGTTTTGGTCGGCGACCATATAAGCAGAGTCACAACGAGTGGACGGCAGTTGGAGTTCAGTTGGAGCTGGAGTTCATTTGGGGAGTTTTTGGCAGTCGCCTCGCAGAACAGCTGACTGAAAGATTCCAGGCATCATGACCTCAACTTCTAGCCAAGAACAATTTATTTTTGAAGAACGACTTAGACTCATACCACCAAAACAAGTTTTACGAATATCGCCTGAAGATACACCAAAAACCAGTTCCTTGAAAAAACAACTTAAGATGTTAAGACTCGCCTAACAAACACGAAGTGTCACAATCCATATAATAGCGGTTTGGGAGAAAGACGCAGTCCTGTATTCAACAACCAGATATAAAGTATTGTTATCCTTTTTAACACATTTGAACTTTTCGAGTCGTTACCTTATTTTCTTTTACATATACTTGTGCGGTGTTACCCTTGATCGAACTCGGCTTGCATTACGGCCCGGCGACTGATTGATTTCGTCTGCCTAAGATCAATTCACAACTTGGGTAGGTTAGACTGGAAATCAAAACAGTTACTTCGGTAACCAGACGTTGGAGGCGAGCTGGGAACGACAAGGCTGATACCGAATCTAACCAGATTCGCATCCGAATCACCAAAAGGTTAGAACGTCACATTTGGTGCCGCGACCAATATCAAGTCACATTAATCGTCACAGGACAGGAAATGACGCCGACCGCGAGGAGACAGACGGGGTGACGTCACAACTGGTCACGTGACCGGGAAAGCACGACGGACGCGGCCAGGCAGACGTCACATTTGGCGCAGCGACACCAGTGGGGACGTCACTGAACTGTTGGAAGTATTAGGTCATCTAAATTTTAGAATAATCCAGAACTTATACTTGTAATAAAGCACCTGCATATGGATATAAAATTAATTTCAGTAAATATACAAAAATAGAAAAGAATGTAAGACAAGGATGTGTCTTCTCAGCGGACTTCTTCAATCTATACAGTGAGGTGATTCAGAAAAAATTAAAAGTCCTATCAGCATTCAGTAATGACGGCCACAATCTTAACAACGGAAAATCTGAAGATGACATTTGTTGATAGCAGACACAAAAAGGAAATTACAAGAACTCGTCCTGAAAACGAAAGGTTTAAAGAAGAGATGCAAAAGAAAACAGTGAAAAACCGACATAGCTGTAAGACAAAATTAACTAAAAAGGACATTGTGGAGAGCCATAATCACTAACCCCCTGAAGGCACACGTCACAAAGAATTAAAAAAATATGAAGGGTTGTAGAAAAGTTTTCCTGGATGTAAGCGATATATATATATAATTACGTTGATGTGAGTTTCTCTCCCTGGGTTTCACGCTCTTTGCGATCGTCATATTGTCTGACGATCGCAATTGCCGTGAAACACAGAGTCACAAACTCATATCAACACGTAACTAAATATGTAAGCTCTATCGTTGATACTGAACGCTTTCCAATAAGTACCTCGCATGTAGCTACTTTTGCTTCACCGATATATATATATATATATATATATATATATATATATATATATATATATATATATATATACATGTGTGTGTGTGTGCGGCTCATAATCGTAGATCCCATATAGGTCCCACATTAATCATCTAGATGTCTTCTACAAAAGTTGTCGCGGCGCGATCTGTAGCTATACTTTTGAACATAGGGTATCCAATGCTGATCTCGCAAAATGCAGCATTGGTGGAATTGAGACTTACTTGAAGTTGTCGCAACTTCGCTGGGATATTGAAGTCGCAATGTATTTTTTCTTTTATGCTGGAATGTCATAGTCATGCGCACATTAATGAAAACACTGAACATATTAAGCAGACTCTTATTAATAATGAATTCCCAAACTACATTGTAGATGAACAAATAATGCGCTATTGACAATGACATTCCAACATAAAAGAGAAAATTTCAGTATCTGTTTATATTGCTGCGATTAGGTATTATGGACATTATTTACATTATTCGGGCTATTGCCCTCATCTTTGTCGCCATATTTATTACAACGTTTCGACCGTTGTACACTCCGGCCTTCTTCAGGTGGCTGGAATGTCAAACTTAACCCTTTATTTCGCTCAGTCGGGTGGACTGTTCTAGTTCCACGTGCCATGTCTAATGAATGTCAGTTTTCAATTGTCTCCTGTTAATTTCCCTCTGAAAATTTTCCACTGCCTTAACCTTAAACTCACACTCTTTGCAATCTGTCACTGGATCTAAGCAACGCCTT
>OZ010577.1:1786709-1889209 GCA_963932145.1 Acanthosepion lycidas
GCCTTACCCATCAAAAAAGAGAAATTTCGGACCGCTACTTAAGTTTCAAGATGCGCGATCGTCAGATGCGCCTAATAACCTACATATATTATAAATTAATTTATTTAAAATATGTTTTTTCGCCACACAGTTCTAACCATGTTTCAAAAATGGAAGCGAAAAGCCCCGAATTTAATTTTGTAATTAAATTAAAGACATTAGTTCCATTTCATCCTCAAGCGAATTTTGAAGTAACTTTTAAAATTACTGGGTTTTAATGACACAGCTAAAATCATAATTCATGTTTCCATGGTTACAGATAAATCCACTTTCACTAGACAAGGGGGGGTCTGCGTGTTCATTATGTCTGTAATTTGATGTATCAGTTATTAGCTACATTTTGGTTGGGAGTAGGGATGTATTCTTCAATGAAATCTAACATCCGTTAAAAGCATGTCGTCTGGATTTTTTTTTTAATTTTATTATTAACGGCAAAAATTCGTACGCCATTTTTTTCTATTTGTATATTTAAAGATTTTGGGGTGGAAGTGTTTAGGTTAGAATACTTTTTATTTAACTACGATTTCAAATATGTTCACTTTTAATTTTGAATATATTATATTTCTTTTAAGAACAATTAAATATAAATAGAATCCCTTACAGTATGTAGAATTATTATCACATCAAGTATAAGTATGTAAATCATTAGGTTTCAATTTTTTTTATATTTAAATATTATTTAAGTAAAATTTATGACAATCACGGCAAAATTAGCTACTTAATTTCACTGATTTAGTAAACTTTTATTTTTTTTTTATATAAACCTAGTAATATATTGTTTCTCATGTAAGTACAAAGGACATGGGTCATTCAAAAGCTTACACCTCCGAGCATTATTACATATTAATTTCATTTTACTGTATGTGTTTTATTGGATTCTTTTAATTGCGTGTAGTACTAAGAGGGAGGTCTTTAGGTATGGGAACGTTTTATTTAAATACAATTTAAAAGAAGTTTAGGTTAAAATTCATTTTATTTAACTACAATTTTAAATACAACTTTAAAATACTTTCATTGTTAGTTTTAATAGGCTATATTTCTTTTAATAGAAGTAAATGTATTAGAATTACTTACAGTAAGTAAAATTATTTTTTCAAGTATATGTTTATTACGATTTTTAAAATTTTATATTTAAACATCATTTAAGTAAAAAAATTTTGCATTTACAGCAAAAATAGCTAATTCATTTCTCTGATTTAGTAAACTTTATTTAGTTATATATATATATATATATATATATATATATATATATATATATATATATATATCATAATTTCATTTTTCAGTAGGTGTTTTATTGGATTGATTTAAGTGCCGGTAGTACTTTTTGAGAGGTGTTTAGTTTAGAATATGTTTTATTTAACTACAATTTTAAAAGATGTTTAAGTTAGACTTTGTATTAACTACAATTTTAAATACAACTTTAAATTATTTTCACTGTTATTTTAATAGACTATTTTTTTAAGAAAAAACAAGTAAATGTAATAGAATTACTTACAGTATATAAAATTATTTTTTCATGTTAAATATAAGTATGTATATTACCTGATCCCACTTTTTAAATTTATTTTTATTTTTAAATATCATTTAAGGAAAATTTTTGACAATGACGGCATAAAATAGCTATTTCATTTCTCTGATTCAGTAAATTTTTATTTTTTATAAACTTAGTAATATATAGTTTCTCATGTATGCACAAAGGACATGGGTCATTTAATGACCTACATATTCTAGCTTTTCTTATTAACTTCCATTTTACTGTAGGTGTTTTATTTGATTCGTTTAGGTGCCAGAAGTAATTCGATAGAGATGTTTGATTTTTATATTTATTTAGCCTAAATGAACTTTGATGTTGGTTGAATCTTTTTTTGAACTCATGTCTAGTACAACCTATATATATTTTTATGTTTTCAGGACTTTCAATCGAAGAGATATTGCATTCGTATACTAATGATTCAGTGCGACATTTATTTTGTAGATGGCAATTATGAGGGTTTCTACAGTTACATAATTTTTGTTTATTTCCATCAGTTTTTATTTTTTTATTTTTCCATTGTCTAAATTTGTTTGGTTTTGGTATAAGTGTTTATTTAAGATATTAGCATTATGGTTCTTAATAATTTTTTCTAAGTTTTCCGTACAGCTGTAACTGAAATTTAGTATGTTTTTATTGAAAATAGTACTTAGTGTACTTTCACTAGGAAAATGCTTGACTATTAATGCGAGGAATTTTTGTCCTAATTTGTTCTTTACCATTTGGTTGTATGGGGGAGTATACCAAATTATTTTTGTACATCTGTTTTTTCTATGGTTTCCATTTTCATTTTTTATATAAGTTAGTTTTGGGGTTTTGTAGACACTCTCTTTTAGAGCTTTATTATAGGAATTGATATGCTCATCGAAAATTTTGTCATTTGCTGAATTTGTACTAATTCGTTTACTGATAGATAACGGTATATGTTTAATTATAGATGGGGGTGATTTGATTTAGGGTGTATTTATAAAGTGTTGGTGTTGGGTTTTTTATAAGGTGTGTATCTATTTTTATTTAGATCTAATGTTATATCTAGGAAGTTCACTTTTTTAATTTAGTGCTAACCGTAATTTTTAAACCCATACTTTTAAATTCTTTATATAATACCTTTCTAATTCTATCTATTTTGAAGTTAGTTGAGTTTCTAATAACCATAAGTTCATCGTCTCTGTACAAACCAATGTCAGTTATATTAATATCACAGTGCGCTGTAAGGTTGTATAATATAAAAAGACGAATGAGATCAGAAGACTCTGTCTAGTGATCCCATTGTGATATCAAAGTGGTCATAAAAATTCTTAATCCATTGCTCACCTTTATGTATAAGTACTGATTTTTTCGCATATAGGATAATGTTCTTTTCTTCACTTGTAATATCCGTATAGTGGGTGGCAAAGTCCAACGCATTCATAAATAGTTCTTTAGATATTGATTGGTAATAATTATCAATATCAAACTGCATTAGTGTACAATTGTTTTTTGTTTTTTTTTTCTTTTATGTAAGTAAACCAGTTTATCACTTCCTTTGTATTAATCCAAAGTTTCAGCTTATTTTTTTCTTTAATTTGTTTATTTACTCTTTCAATGATCATTTTACTAATTTTTCCGATATCTGGTCTTGTAGGTTTTATTATCTTTGTAGTGGGATTAGCCTCAAAATCTGGTTTGTGTTCCTTTAAGGTTATGTAGCATTCTTTTTGATATAGTTGACCTACTCTATCACTGATCTTTAGTTTATCAGTGATTTCCTTACTGCTAGTATTGATATCACGAACTATGTTGAGGTCATTTTTATTCGCGTTCTTGTAGTTCTTATGTAAGTCCTTATTTATTAGGTCGTTGTATTCCTTTATGGTTGTTTTATAAAAGTTTCCAGTTTTGTCGGATTTTACTAAAATTTTATCTGTAGCGTTAATATCCTTTACTATCTTATCTAGGCGTTTCTGGAAGTAGCATTGCTTATCATAGAAATATATGTTGTTAATTATTTCCAGTAGGTTCTTTTCGAAAGCGGACAAACTATGAATAAATGGTGCTGCTTTTTTACTGTTAAAACCGTACGTTTCCTTGTAGTTTTTGTTTTGTGATTAATTCTTTTAAGGGAGAAGTAAGGCTCTCCATCTCATCCTTCGTATGAGTTCCTCTGTTTTTTCATTAATATCACGAAATATTCCTTTTTGTGGTATTAGGAATGTTCTTCAGAGAAATTCCGAAATTTATTTTTTTCATATTTTGTTCTTGTTAAAAATAAAGAGTTAGAGTGCTCGACTATGATTAGGAGCCAATGTATATTAATGCTCTGTAAATTTACATTGAGCACTATTTTGTAAAAATAAAAATATCTATAAGAACACCGGATTATATATCTTACTGTTCTTTCTTTATATATATATATATATATATATATATATATATATATATATATAGAGAGAGAGAGAGAGAGAGAGAGAGAGAGAGTGGGAGAGAAATAATTGAATGGAGATATGATAGATGGTGAAGCATTTACATTGAATAACCTGGAAATGCTGTATAATGTCAGACGCCATTGAAAATCACGTCGATTCAAGTAGGAATGTAATATGAAACTCGAGTTGTTCAGGAATATTACAAATGCAGATATACATATTCATAAGAAAGAAAAGAAGAAAATTTAAAAAAAAGACAGCGAAAAAGAAAAGGAAAAGAAATAAAAAAAGGGATTAAAGGAGAGAAGAAGTAAAATATAAAATAGAATGAAGAAAATCATAAAAACGATTCCAAGAAAGAAATGGAATCGAAAAAAAAATAAAAGAGATAAAAAGAGACAGAGTAGAAAGTGTCAAAGTGGCCGTAAGAGAAAGGAGAGAATAAAAATAGGAAGATTAGAGAGAATGAGGGGGATGAGTGGAGGGAAAATAATGGAGAAAGACGAAGAGTAAAGAGAGAAAAAAATCAGATAAAGTAAGAAGAGAAAATAAGTTACGAAAGAAAGAGGAGACAAAAAACAGAAATTAATACAAAATGAGAAAAGGGAGAAAAAGAGGAAGTAAAGAAAAACTGAAAGGAAGATGATAAAGGAAATGAAAGAATGAAAAGAAGACGTGAAAAAGTGAAAGAAAGAGGAAAAGAGAAAAAAATGCCATAAAAAGAGGAATATATATATATATATTTATAATATTTTTTTAAAATATTTGTTCGCTACATAAGAGTTCTCATGTTTCAAAAACGAGAACCGAAACCATCAATATAATTATTAAAATTAAATTGAATCAGGCTGTTGAGTCCCGTTTCGTCCTCAAGCGAAAATTTAGGAATAAGCTATCTTGTGGTTTGCGCGTGTTTATAAATATGGTCCATTGCAACATTAATTACTATGGAAACGGCTGGGCCGGCCATCTTGGTTAGGTGGTCAGACAATTATTTCTTATCTACAGATTCGTCACCTTCGGAAAGGTTATGCTAAGGTACAGGTGGGTATCTATTTCAAAGCTAATGGTGGTGGTCACCGTCTTGTTAGTTTACAGCGAAGGATATTTCATGGCGCGACGGTAAGTCGTTAAGTGTCGAGAGGATTTTGTTTTATTATTATCTATCTGTTAATCTATTTATTTATTTGTTTATTCAAATGGCCATACATTGGGTCAGCGAAGAATAAATTTAAAATTAGATGGAGACAACACAAGAGCTCCTTCAACAATATTCAAAATAGAAATCCGACATCTCTAACCAATATTTCTGGCATTAAAAGAAACGAATAAAACACCAAAAGTAGAATGGAAAATAATAAATAGGACAAGAACTTGTAAAACCTGGGATGACCCATGCCCTTTATGCCTACACGAAAAACTACACATCATTAAGTTTCTAAGTTTCCATAGGCAGGAGTTAACGGTTTTTTGCCGACATCAACAAACTTTCGCATTAAATAATTATCATAAAAAAATAGATAAATAAATAAATTCCATAGCTTAATAAAAGTCTTAAAAGCTTAGCCAAATCAGTAAATAGAAAAAAAATCCTTTGTGAAGTCGTCAAGGAACAAATTGTAGTTCAGTGCAACACGTTTGTATATGGAACAGCGATTTGAATAAACAAATAAATAATTGCTTAGTTTGTTTATTTTCCTGTTTTTATATAGGTTTATTTGATTTTAATTCTTACTAAATTTTTTTCTTCCTATTTCAGTCGTTTTGCTCACTTGGCAGGCTTTCATCCTCAGGGGCGAATTAAAAAGACAAACTTATTTTAAATGTGATAAAATCTGCATAACATTCTCATGGGGATTTTGATGATGATCTTGGAAAATGTTGAAAGTACTTGGGTTAAAACAAACTATGGTGCCTTCATTGATGAATTTCTTCTTACCATCAAGAAAAATGATTAGAGAATTGGAAAGGATCACTGTTTACGTTATTCGGACTATTGTCCTCATCTTTGTTGCCATATTTATCCCAACGTTTCGACCATTGTACGCTCCAGCCCTCTTCAGTTGGTTGAAATGTCAACCACACAGACATTGCATTTTATGGATGTGAATGAATATATGTATTTGTATGTATTAGAAAATCATCGTTTGTACATATGTGTAGGTAATGATCATGTTATGTAGAAGTGTGTTCAATACAGTATATCTATATCGATATCTATCTATCGCTCTCTCTTTTCTCTCTATTCTCTACCTGTATGCTTGTCTGCCTGTCGGTCTCTCTGTCTCTCTCTGTGTCTCTCTCTGTCTGTCTGTCTGTCTGTCTGTCTCTCTCTCTCTCTCTCTCTCTCTATATATATATATATATATATATATATATATATATATATATATATATATATATATGTATGTGTGTATATCAGAGAGAAGGACGAAAGAAAGGAATAGAAAATAAAAATTGTATATCTGTATTAAAATTAATGTAATTGATATATATATATATATATATATATTTACTTTTATATTATATTATTGAATAAAAAGTATTTAAGCTTTGAGAAGGAAAATGAATTAAATCATTTATCTAAAACAGCCAAAATATTTCGTCGATTAAGTTTTTATTTCCTAAGAGTGTTGATAAATTTCTCTTTTCATTACAAAAACATTTGATTAATTTTTTGTTGACTTTTCTTTTGTTTTCGTTTTGCATACAAGCAATAAAATATCCTAATAATACAAGTAATGAAACATGTTTGAATATATATATATATATATATATATATATATATATATATATATATATATATATATATATATATAGGTAACTATACTCGTTTCGAAAAATCTTCGAATTTTTGATTTGCCAATAATGAAATCAATCCCGAGGGAAAAAAAAGGTTATTAAAAAAGAAAGAGCTAGAAACATGTAAGTCTGTCTAAAAAAAATCGCACAGATACAGTTTTGAAGACCAAATAAAAAAAACCGACATGAGTAAATAACTAACAAACGAGCTCAATACAACCGTAGAACATTTTCTCTTGCCTCTTTAGCCAGCTTTCCCTGACGATCGCTTAGGTGAAACCTGGGTAGGTTTGTCTGGCTCACTAGGTTTATCTATCTATCTATCTATCTATCTATCTATATATATATATATATATATATATATAGATAGATAGATAGATAGATAGATAGATATAGATAGATAGATAAATAAACCTAGTGAGCCAGACAAACCTACCCAGGTTTCACCTAAGCGTTCGTCAGGGAAAGCTGGCTAAAGAGGCAAGAGAAAAGGTTCTACAGTTGTATTGAGCTCTTTTGTTAGTTAGTTGTTTACTCGTATCGGATTTTTTTCTTTGGGCTTCAGACCTGCATCTGTGCGATTTTTTTCGGCAGAAGTTCATGTTTGTAGCTCTTACTTTTTTTTAAAACCTTTTTTTCCCTCGAGATTGATTTGATTATTGGCAAATCAAAAATTCGAGGGTTTTTCCAGACGAGTCTAGTTGTCTATATATATATATATATATATATATATATATATATATATATATATATATATATATAAACTAGGTTAAAAGCTGCCCTATCAGACGGCATTTCAGCTAGCTCATGCGGAGGGCTCTTGATTGGGCATTCAACTTATTCAGGAGTGTGAAAGTCCCTAAGTCTTTGCATCTTCTCAGAATTAGAAGCACTGCTGAATGCCGTTTGATTTGGTTTTTCATTTGCACGTGACTTTCTTTTCCTCTCGGCAATCTCTGTTGGCGGAGATTTCTTTTTGCGAGGCATATTGCTGCCGTATGCCATAGGAAACAATAAACTACAGAAGCATTTACGTATTGCATTAATATTATATTTACCATTTAAAAGTTCAATGAAAATTCTTCTGCCGCCACTTAATTTAAAGACAATTTGATGTACGTAGGTCCTTACTTTCTGTACAAACAATTATTTTTATTTCATGGGTGACTTTCGCTGAATTGCGGAATTCATTTTGATTATTCCCAAATTTATTTCCAAATTATAAAAATTGTTAACGTACAAAAATGCGTCGCAAAAAATCACGTGAAAAAATCACAGAAAACAATCTCATTAATGAAAAGCTCTCAATCTAAACTTTCCGTAACATGAGCTATTGAAAATTAGAGAGTTGTCTTCCTTTAATTGAAAAAGCGTGACACAATGACACATTCGCATTGGCATATATATATACATATATATATATATATATATATATATATATATATATATATATATATATATATATAATATATAGAGAGAGAGAGAGAGAGATAAATAGATAGATAGAATTGGTTAATCAGAGTTCACGAGCATTTCACTTGATAAATAACGTTTGTATTATTTATGGTGTTTCGAATTCAATTCAGACGCACGTGTAGCCTGATCACAGGTAACAATAATAAAATATAAAATAAAATCACACTGAACGGTTATAAAAGTAGTACTTGTTATTATAGAGATTTCTCAATTATCTCTTTAAATTCTTGACAAAATACCCCAACCCAACGGCAGCATATTATCTTATAAAGTTAATATAGTTTACTGAAAAATTCCACGGAATTTTTTAGAGTATTTTTTTTTTTAATTTAAATGTTTAAGTGATCTTTCTATTAAAATAATTTTGTCTTTTGTCTTGGTTTTGTCCAGGGTTTTGTTCGGGTTTTGTCTTGGTTTTAGTTCGGCCTTTGTCCAGGTTTTGTGTAGGTTTGTCCGGGTTTTAATCCAAGTTCCGTATTTTGATTTAGTTTTAGTCCGGGTTTTTTTCCGGGTTCAATCCCCATTTTTCTGGGTTTTTGTCCAGGTTTTGTCCGGATTTTAGTACGGGTTTTAGTCCTAATTAAAAATAAAAATATGAAATTATTTTACACCCCCAAAAAACCCATAAATTGAATTAATAATATTTAATTAAATATGATTTTAACTTCGTTAATTTTTTCATTCGAGAATTAGAAATTTAAATTCTCAATGATTGGTTAAAACATCCCCACAACATAGCCTGTTGCTGATTATTATTATTGAGAGACCTCTGACACTGAAAGACCTCCCCCATGCTAGCCACAAATAATTAACCTTTAACTTGATCAGTATATAAAATCTGAGTACTATACATTAAACTCTCTCTCTCTTTCTCCCATCCTCTCTCTCTCTCTCTCTCTCTCTCTCTCTCTCTCTCTCTCTCTCTCTCTCTCTTGGGATATATGGAGAACTAGAGATGTCCAAACGTCTAGTTCTCCCTCTCGACCTTGCTAGCAGAGTTCAAAGGAGAGGATAAACAAATACAGTTTGGTACCAGAGTGGCTGCAGGAGTTGCCGGAAGATAGCACAAAGTGCCGTCCATCCGCTTTAGGGTATGAACTCCGGGTTGTCCTTCTTCTAGACTAGTTGCCATCCAAGGCTATAGAATCCAGTATGCCCTGCTATTTACCCATAGCTGGAGGGAAAAAAAGAGGATTCACACCTTTACCAAAGGTATTAGCACGTAAGTGAATGTAATGGATTCGACTGGAATTCTAATTCGGCTCTCCGATTCAATCCAAGCTGTTATATATATATATATATATATATATATATATATATATATATATATATATATCATTGCATTTATTCTTTCTTTCCTTTTCCTGTTTCATTTTCCCGAGTAGCATGTAAGGTAGTATGAACATTTGTCGCAGAACTTAGGAAGTCACAGGTGATTAAGATATAAATCCAGGTGTAAATTTTAGCTTCAAAACACTTTCTTCCGGTTTGCATATAGTAATTGGTCCCTTCAGACCGTCCACTGAAGCAGCAGCCATTTTAGGAACATTTAAACAGTGTTTTCGTAAATTGCTCCGTAGATTTAAATAGGCTTCAGCAGACACAGGTGGAGTTGTAGCCAAAGGTCGTAGCCCATATTTGTAGATTGAGTTAAAAGAGCAGCGGAAAGAAATATGGAGGGGATTTCTTAGAGGTGGGGCACTGTGATAGCGGGTGGTGTGGGCAGCTTCCTGACGGCTGTTTGCTTTTCATTAATATAGGCCCTTCTTTTAGGCAGCCTTCTTGCCTTGAATATACCATGATGCGACGAAAGATACAGACGTCACTGATAAGGCGACGCAGAAGAAAAGTAAAAAAGAACAGTCGGCCTGGCGGCGATGGGAGGTGGAGAAGAAGTCAAATATCTACAAGCACAATCATCTGTTATCTCCTTAGAAATATTTGTTTTTCTATTTTCATGCCGTCATTCATTATCAAACTTAAGATCCCTTTTCTTTTCCTTGTCTTTCTTTTTCTCTTTTTATTTGCCTTTTACGTTTTTTATTCTTAATATCCTTTTTTGTTATCGTTTTGCCTATTTTGTTTAAGTGTTATTCTTCGTCCTCACATACAAAGAAATATTGTTCTACAGAAAGATGCTGAGAATTTTTATGAACGGATCGCATAATCAACGTAAAAGCTCAATGAAAATAGAATCAATATGGACAGTCAAAATCAGAAAGAGGGTGTTGAAATCTCTTGGGAACATAACGAGGAAAAAGGACATGGAGAATTTGACATTCACAAGACCCACAACAACAAAAAGAGGATGAGGAGAGAGAAAGCTAACCAGCTTATATGAATGTATAGCGTAACTTGAGGTGGGAGGAATGGCAAAAAGACAAAGGTCTTTTTACTAACAGCTTAAAGATAAAGGAAGCAGTGGTGTACCATGATCGCTCACGCTTTGAAAAGGCACGGTGTATACAAGAAGAAGAAGATGAAAAAGAAGAAGAAGAAACAAAAGAAGAAAAAGAAGAAGAAAAAGAAGAAGCAAAAGAAGAAGAAGCAGAAGAAAAAGAAGAGTAAAAAGAAGAAGAAGAAGAAGAAGAAGAAGAAAAACCAAAAGAAGAAGTAGAAGCAAAAGAAGAAGCAAAAGAAGAGGAAGCAAAAGAAGAAGAAGCAAAAGAAGACGCAAAAGAAGAAGAAGAGGAAGCAAAAGAAGAAGAAGAGTAAAAAGAAGAAGAAGAAGAAAGCCCAGAAGAAGAAGAAGAAGAAGAGGAAGAAGGAGAAGAAGAAAACCCAGAAGAAGAAGCAAAAGAAGAAGCAAAAGAAGAAGAAAGTAAAAGAAGAAGATGAAGAAAAAGCAAAAGAAGAAGAAGAGGAAGCAAAAGAAGAAGCAAAAGAAGAAGAAGGAGAAGAAGAGGAAGCAAAAGAAGAAGAAGAGTAAAAAGAAGAAAAACCCAGAAGAAGAAGAAGCAAAAGAAGAAGCAAAAGAAGAAGTAAAAGAAGAAGATGAAGAAGAAGTAAAAGAAGAAGAAGAAGGGGAAGCAAAAGAAGGAGAAGAAGCAAAAGAAGAAGCAAAAGAAGAAGAAGCAAAAGAAGAAGAAACAAAAGAAGAAGAAGCAAAAGAAGAAGCAAAAGAAGAAGCAGCAAAAGAAGAAGCAAAAGAAGAAGAAGAAAATTGTTTTTCATCTCCTTTCATCTCTATTCTTCTTTTAAATTCCTCCATTTCTTTTCAACTGTTTTTTTTCCTCTTTCTGATCTTCCATGTTTCACGCTCCTCTCAGCTTTTATTCTCTTTCATTCATTTTCGTTCTTTAATTTTTCTTTCGCTTATTATTCTTTATTATTCCTTGTTTCTTTTTTATTCCTTTTATTCATTCTCTTTCATTTAAAATAGTCCTATGTATATCACTAGTTACTCAAAACTCTTTCTCTCTTTCTGTATGTCTCCTCCATCGTCATTTCTCTCTATCTTACACTTTCTCTTCTCTCTTTCTTTCATCCCCATTCCCTCTCTCTTTCTCTCTCTCTCTCTCTCTGACTTTCTCTAGTCCTCCCTCCATGCCTTTCTCTTTCTAACTCCTTTTATCATTTCATCTTCCCACTCCCTCGTTGTAACTTTATTTTCATCCCTTGCTTTTTCATTTTTTTCTCTCTTATTCACCCTACAATTTAATTCTTCTTTCTTTCTTGTCTTTCTTTCTTTCTCTATTAGATCATGATTCTTTCTTTTTTTTTCTTTTTATCTACTCTTTCTTTTACTTCTTAATTCATCCATTTCTTTAAATACTCTTTTTCTATTCCCTTCCCTCCCTTCCCTTTTTATTCATGGTTTTGTTTATTTGTTTATTTCTCCCCTCTTCTGAATTGAACGAATCACCCCTACACCCGACCCAATATTTTCTTCTTTTTGTCATTTTCTTTCTTTTTAAACTTTTTTAATTACATTCTCTTTCCATTTCTTTTTCGTTTATTTTTTCTTTTCCTTTCTTATTTCTCAATAATTCATCCTTTAAGAACCATAATTTAATTTATCCACAACTCTTCCCCCTCTCTCTGTCTCTCTCTGTCTGTCTCTCTCTCTCTTTCCTTCGCCGTCCCTTTTCTTCTTCTCCCTTCACTCTTTCCTCTATTTCCTTTCCCATCCCTTTTCTTCTTCCCCCTTCTCTCTTTCCTCTTTTTCCTTTCCGTCTCTTTTCTCCTTCTTTCTCTCTTTCCTCTTTTTCCTTTCCCATCCCTTTTCTTCTTCTCCCTTCTCTCTTTCCTCTTTTTTCTTTCCAATCCCTTTTCTTCTTCTCCCTTCTCTCTTTCCTCTATTTCCTTTTCGTCTCTTTTATCCTTCTTTCTCTCTTTCCTCTTTTTCCTTTCCCATCCCTTTTCTTCTTCTCCCTTCTCTCTTTCCTCTATTTCCTTTCTGTCTCTTTTCTCCTTCTTTCTCTCTTTCCTCTTTTTTCTTTTCTCCTTCTCCCTTTCCTCTCTTTTCGTTCTTTTTCTGTCCTTTTCGGTTTCTCTATTTTATTAAGTTAGATTAGTTCAGAATATCAGAGAAAATAGTGTAGCAAGAGTCTATAGCAGCATTTTCACAAATTTATATTTATTTTATAAATTGACGCCCCATTCACCCTCTTCTATCTTTTATGTAAAAGGGAAGTTCTGAGAAAAAGACAAAACGATATACACACTTTGTAGAGATACTTTTTGCAGACAAACCAAGTTTCATTCATTCGTCTGTCTACGTCTTTCAAAAACACTTTTCTACATAGATAATAATAATTCCTTTCATTTGCCCCTCCGTCCGAATTTGGTTTTTTATCTTATCTTATATTACATGATTCTTCTTATCTCTACGGAACTGCGTATTCATGCACACAAGCACGTTATATTTATATCTCAATGAGTTATCTGATGCGCTTTTTCCTGATGCCCTGACTACATGAATTTAAGCATGCTACTAGATTGGCAATTAGGTCCCAACGTGTTTCTGTTAAACTAGCCATATCCAACCAAAACTTCTACACTAATAGTTCATTTCCCGGTCTACCCCCTGTGTAACAACTTTCCTATTTTCTGCTTCTCTGATAACTACATTATTAAAAAATTTAAATGCAACATCAATCGCTATCTTCTCTCTTCTTGAACCCTGTTCTGTTACCGTTCTTTATTCAATCGTCGCCACTAAAGTATTTTCAGTCTCTTTCACTGCCGGTAACCCACAGCGTCCTCGTCGAATTATCGCCTTACTTGGAGTGAAAGGATTTAAAAGAAAACTCAAACCATTTCGTAACATATTAGAGCTCCAAACTCAGTCCTTTGTAGCATTTTTCTGTTACCGTTCTCGAAGATGTGACAGGTTAAATTCGATTACATGACATAATTATTATGAAATAATTCCTGAATTGGAATCCTGCGAGAGAATTCGTGCCAAACTACTTTTATCTACAAGCAGCATTTGATTAAGAGATGCCCTTTAAGGCAGGTTGATTTTTTCCTTTTTTAGGATATGAACGTTGCACAAAAATTAGATTCATAGCTCTTACCAATTTTGGAGCATTTAGTTTCAAATATCGTCTGAAAAAAAAATTGCAGGTTTTTGCTTAAAAACTGACTTCAAAATTTTACTATTTCACGAATAAATCCAAATAAAGTTAATATCTATTGTATTAGATAGATTGAATGGAAAATATATTCAAACCAGAATTCTAATTATGAAACACCATAAGCAAAATATGCAACTTTTTTACTGTTTTCGATTGTGTAAAAAAATCGTAAACGATTACAATAAAAAAGGCTAATCAATGAAAGGAAGATTTGTTAAATCATTTGATAAATCTTAATTAAAAAAATACAAAATACACAAAAGTGTATATAACACCATTATATTGCTAGGCACAAATTATAAAACAAAATGTTTTAAATTTGCCTTGTTTATTGAAACTGGAAGTAAAACTACTGCACTGTATAAAATAAAACATCACAATATAACTAAATTGTTTTATATCATTTCGATTTTAAGTAAATGAAGGTCTTATTTGATGGTACAATGATTTGATAATAATGTGCCATGTATTTTTTCTATAAACAATTGTTAAAGTTTCAGTAAATTATCCATTTTGTAAGGCTGTGCTATAGGACTTTCATTGATGACTGCTATGAAATCCCAATTTGGAGACTAAACTTATTCTTTTAAACTTGTTTCCTCAAGAAGCGCTAACGATTTTGAAAAATATTTTGTGTCTCTATTTATGATGTCAAACACCAACTTTTAAATTGTGTGCAATACCACGGTTCAAAAATCCACCTTCATTAATGCCCACATCTAATCAGAGATCGAATAAAAGAAATCCTGTATTTCGATCAGTATTTAAAACCAACGCTGGACATTATTTGGAGAAGAGTTAAAATTTATGCGTGAATCAAACGGTAGATTCTCTTAAAATAGTTCCTTTCACTAAAATGTCGAGTTTTTAAAAAGTTCAGCCTTTACACGGATACATAAATATTTTTTTTTTTTTGTAAATTCATTATGTGATTCTAATAACAGTGGAATAATTGTCTCACAGATGAAGAAAAGGCTTGAGGCAACAGAAATCTGGTTCTACAGGAGGATGCTAGGCATACCATGGACGTGTAAGCAACAAGAAAGTTTTAAGGAAAGTGGAAACGAAAAGGTCTTTTATACTTCAATTCCGATAGAGAGAGGTGAAATTTCTGGGAGATATAAAGAGGAGAGAAGGTTTGGCAAATCAGACACTCACAGGACACATCGAAGGTAAGTGAGACGGAAGGAAAACAGTGAGCAATCTGCCTAATGAATTTGTGAAAATTGATGGCAGAACAATGAGAGGGAGAGAGAGAGAGAGAGAGAGAGAAAATAAAAAGATAAACATGGCTAATAATTACAAAAGAAAGAAAGGAAGAACATGTTGCGCCGATTCTTTTGAAACATGTTTGCTTTCAGCTTTAGAATCACAGTCTTTTGCATAGACTCAAAATCCAGTGACTTTAATTACAGGTGTATGTGGAGGGTATGTGGAGATGAATATAGTATATTGTGTGGATGTATATGAAAGTTTGCATACTGTGCAGAGGTGTGTATGTTGTGTTGAAGTATATGTAAGTGTGTATTTGTTGTGTGGAGATGTGCCAGAGTGTGTATGTGTTGGGTGGAGACGTGTTAATATGTGCGTGTTTTAGATAGATATGCTTTCATGTGTAGGTGTAGGTGATGGGTGGAAGTGTGTGAAGTTGTGCATGTCGCGTGGAGGTGTTTGTATATATTTGCGTGGTGGGGCGTATATGTTTTGTAGACGTGTGTGAAGGTGTGCGTGTTGTGTGGCTGTAGGTGTATGTGTAGTTTTGGGTTAAACGACGATGTGCTTTTCTTTTGTTTCTTTTTTGTTTTGTTTTTTGCGGGGGTGGAGATTGTGTCAAATGTTTATCAGCAAAGGAACAAACCAAGTTCAATTTTAGGCAGCTATTTTGCACTAAATACTTTTGAGAAAGTCATGAAACCACTTCTTCCCTTCAGCTTTCGAATCGCTCTTTTTTGATCTGACTCAAAATCCTCCAACTGGTATTTGAATCAAACTCACTACATATTCATCCATCAAGTCACTAGACAAAATAAACTCAGGTGGTGAGTCGATCTTGTCTAACAATGTGCGTATTTTGTGGCGGTGTATGTGTGTATGTGTGTTTGCGTGTGTGTGTTTGAGTGTGTGTATGTGGAGTCATGCGTATTTTGTAGAGGTGTGTGCTATAAGGAAGTGGGAGATAATGTAATATTTTTCAACACAAGGAAACACAATTGGCAAATACAATTCCGATGCCTATTGTCGCTAAATGTCTGTGAAAACGCAATAAAACAGCCACAAGTTGTTAATATAGTCTACAGTAGAAATATGCGATATTTTTTTCTGCCTGTTAAGTGTAATACCAATTTTTTATGTGCAGATCTAGTTAGTTGCCCTATATACAATCAAAGCCGAAGATGGTTGCTACGCTGTCTCCTTGTAGCAGATCAGCGAGAATATGAACCAAATCTGTATTTCCATCAAGGAAAACATCCTTCAGCTTTCGACTTTTATATATACTGTCCGGATAACCGATACACTTTCATGTACCTCATATGCAGGGAGAATTTCTTGCATCGTGTTCTTATGGATAGAGTCGAAAGCCTTTGAGAAGTCCACAAATAGCAAGACGGTAAGTAAATATCCAGAAGGTACACTTCCTATCTTGCTAAGTACTCTCAGTATTCGTCCTAGAGTTAATCGATTTTTTTGGAAGCCATTTTGGTTATTTCGTAATTCTTATGTTCTCTGAAGAAGAACTGTGTTGTATATTTTAGCTACAATGATTTTATGGTGGTATTTGTTCCGTAATTTTCAGTTAGCCACGGATTTCCTTTCTTTGAATAACAGGGGGTCGGATAGAGCATTAATTCTATTTTCCAAGTGGATTTGGATGATAAACAAGACTTCAGAGTTCGAGAAGAAGATGTTAAATTCTGGGGGTGGGGATATAATTTAGCCAGCAGCTTTGACATTTTTAGTCTTTGATAAAGCCTCTGAAAGTTTGTCCAAAAACCAAAAACGTTCAAAATTATAATTGGTGATCAATGTTATTTACGACAGGCATATCGGTTATATTTGCTGCTTTCCTAAGGTGTTTTTCAAAATGATCTTTTCCTCTTATCATAGTGATATTGTATACCTGTTCGTTTTTTCTCCTAAAAATTCACCTGATGTCAGTCAAGATAGAGGAATACTAGTTGAAGTTGGTGCACCTAAAAAGAGAGAAAGGAAGGCGTGAAATTTAAGTGAATATATAGGAAAGATATTGTTTAACCTACGAATTGAGAATGAGATTAAAGTGATCAAGGAAGGATTTCTTTGAGAGTCGGTTCTTGGGCGGAAACTGTCCCAGTTCACCTAAAGCAAGGAAGTAAAGCCACTGAGATGCAAAGTGTTACTGGGTGGGGAAGAGTTAGAAATAGAAACATTAATAAGGAGAAAGGACAAAAAAGAGTAATCAGGAGGTGAGTAGATAGCGATTGACAATGCATTTTAATTTTTGCAGATTAAAGTTGGCTGGAAAGCATGGAGTCAGAAGGGAGTTCCACAAGCTAGGAGTACGAGAAAATAAACTGGTTGCATAGAATTTACGGTCACATCTAGCCAACACAACTGTGAATTGATGAGGTCTCGTCGCCAGTCTTGTACTGCGCTTAAATTCAAAAAGTCTAGATACCATAGCGAAGAGCTCATCTGAACAATTACCATGAAAGTATTTATAGAAAAAGCCCTGGGAGGTAACCTTACGGTGGTGGGAAAGGAACTGAAGCCGAGGCGCCAGAACAGGACTGATAATATTGCTGATTCTTCTTTGGATTTTATCAAGGTGCTCTAGATAAATAGCATGAGCATCGGACCATATATGGCAGCAATATTCTAAGCATATTATAGATATTTAAGATAGATTCTAGAGAGAAAAATTGCCTTGAACGACGCACTGAACTGACTTTTTAGCATCTGCACTAGCAACGGATTCTCTATATTCTTCTTACTAGCGTAATACGAAGAGAATAGCAGGGATTCGATCCACTGTGCGTCGGGTCTTAGCTGTGAAGATCTAAGCTAGTTGAACTAACGAACGTAGATCGTCAGAAATTTTCGCATGAAAATAACGAGAAATGCCTTGCGACGTTTCTTTGTAGAGTAGAAAATAATTAATCACCCACAATAACACTATCAATGTCAATCAGTCCAGATAAGGAAACAGTACTCCACTATTGGTATCATCTGGCTCATATAAAGATAATTCATAGCAGGAAGAGTAAGGTAATTACTAGAGCGGTACAATGACCCGGCCGTCTTTCCGGTATCTTTAGCGACGGATTGTGTATATGACTCGACTTGGTCTGAGGTGAAGATGAGCCCCAGTAAGCGTTCCATCAAAAAGTACCCCTGAGGAACAACCATTCATCGTGATAAGTGAAAGTTCCGGGTTTGAACGATGATGCCGGAATGTTAATAGTTTCCAGTGATTCCACCATGACGCCGACAGAGCCATGTCAGCGAGGACATAGGCTGCCAATTTCTGGTCATCTTGATTCTTGGAGGCGCATCCATACACAGTTGCCTTATCATCATAGATATTTACTAACGATCTAAGTAGTTCCGCGGCTGATCATTAATATAACCTGAAAGTAGGTGGCTTTCAATTATACTCTATTGGTCCATTTACTACTTCAACTAACTCCGAGTTAAAAAAAACAAAAAAACATCTAGACACTATTTCCTATATTACAAAGAATTTTCTACTCTATCGCTATTTCCCTGGAAGATGTCCAGACGAGCTACATTCCTTAGTTTCATTAATTAAAACATTTGAACGTCCTGGGTATGACAATAAACTACACCTGGCAGCAAGGCATCTGATCGAGAGAAGCGTGTTAGCACCTTTTAGGGTCCCAAAAATGGGTAAAGTTAACTCCCAATAGTTCTCAAAACAATATGAAAGTATAAAAACACAGTTTTACAATAAAAAGACCAGCAATAAATTTTCATAGTTAAAAATTTACCATCAATACATGTTTTAATAGAAATTAGTAAACCTCCCTCCTGCTGATTATGGCGATAAACTATATCTGGCAGCAAGTCCTCTAACCAGAATATTGGCGGTTTTGAGGAACCTAGAATCACCTCTTAATTGCTGTGATTACCAGGTCCACCCAGTCCCAGGGTGATAGCACCCGTACGATTGCAAGCTATGGGTAAATAGTGAATCCCCAAACAAAAATCATCGGTAGATTTTTATAATAAAATGAGTAACAATATATTTTAAAACATAATGACAATCAGTGCAACACTAAAAAAAAAACATGAAAATAAATTTTATAGTAAAATTACCAAAAATACATTTTATAATCTACAAATTATATAACTAAAAAACATACCTTTACTCAACGTATAAAATTCTCTACGAAATATATTTAGCTGAAGCCATAAAATTGTGTTCAAAATATTTAGATTTTGGTATTAAATAACCCGTAATAGTTGATATTCCGCTAAACAAAATCAACAATCAGACTTTGGAGCTAGGATTCTCCATGCTACGTCCACAGAGGCGAATCACCCATATTTTGTCCCGTGTTCCATTTGTAAGGAGGAAGTTCCATTCAAATAGGCAACACTTCAATCCACTACGCTATTGTCTAAAAACGACCAAAATGTTTGTGATACTAATCACAAAGATGAGAACGTTAATCTAAATGTAAATAATAATAACTTTCATGCCAGAAATTTAGACCGCGACATTAGTTTGAACTAGCAGCCATACACAGCTGGTCGATCAGAAAAAGAGTTCAATTAGAATGGAGCAAAAACAGCATCATGTTTAGATGTAACAGAGTCTATCTTTTTCAATTAATTTAAAGTACTTTCATTAAAAAGGATTTTAAATTAATGCAGTTACTGATATAAGAGAAGTAGTCTGTATTTATTCAATCGAAGTTAGCCGAGGACATGAAGGGGTAAAACAGGCAACATGAATATCCACTTCAGATCCACTTCAGATCACAATTATTTTGGAGTTTTTGAAATTCAATTTGTCAGTGTGTTACGAGGGATGTAAAAGAGGATACATTTATAAAGCAATTGTTAATTTTGATGAAAATTGGTTGAAAGATCAACGAAAAATAAGAAAGAAAATATAAAAAATCACCATTTTTTGCTATTTACGCGGGTTTTCACTGTATGGGTGGACTCAATTATCAAGTTAAATGAGTGTTAAACAATCAACTTATTGTTAACTCCATTTGAGTAAAGTTTGTTCTAGATTGCTTGAAAAAAGAGTGAGTTTTTAGTTGAAGTTTTTTCGTTTTTCGCGTTTTTTCTCGATTTTTCGCTAGACGCAGTGGGGTAGAAATAAAATGCGGTATCATTGAGCTCGTCAAGATGTAAGTAACCTACATACCGGGTCTGAACGAAATCGGAGGAAAAAGTTGAGTTATTGATTTTTTTAAACCATCGATTTTTACGCTAAGAACCTATCTATCACATTGTACAATGTATGAGCCAAGTTTGGTCAAAATCGGCTGGATGGGTCTCGACAGACACAGACAGAAGACACACAGACGTCCTCTGTTTTATATAGAGAGATATAATATTTTTCTGATTGAAAAGTTTCAACTCAAGCTTGATGAAATCTAGCTAAATTCCTTCTGGTTCTCATCTTTGAGATTATCTTTAACGTTGTTACATTTTCCCAAGACTACTTTCGTTTCCCTGCCACTGTTTTACTAACATTTGCTTTCAACTGAATTCACTGGGCTGCTGCTTACCGATGCTCCTTGATGGAATTATCATAAGCGGTGTCTGGGGAGTTAGTCTTAGTTTCTGCTTGAAGAGCTTCAGATCGATTTCTAAAATTTAACAGAATATTATGTGCAAAGGTTACTGACATGCTCCACTCAAAATGAATTTATTTGCTTGGAGGCTGAGACAAATATTGTATAGAGACAATATTTGGATCAGATCTGACATCAGTGAAGTTGCTATAGGTTTCACGGTTATTGACACTGGTAACCCATTTGTGATTCGTGAGTTTTTCGTCTAATTGGGTTTAAGGGATATTTGTTTATGTGTAGATCCATAACCCTCCTGCTTTTTTTTTAATTTGGAATTCAGTAGACACAAACTATTTTAAGTTGGAAATTCTAGGTGTCAACTTCTGGTATCCAGGAATTTCTATTGGATATCACCATTATGATTCTAGGATCAATTTTGGTAAACATGGATCGTACTTAACGTTTAATTTCCAAGAAACCAACCATTTTTTATTAATACAAGGAACTTGTATTAATAAAAAATGGTTGGCATTCTCTCAATACCTGAAGGCGTCTAATGTTGCAGACTGCTATAAAAATTCAGCTGCTACCGTTTTCTGCTTTTAGAAAGGATGATTATTTTACGTTGGCAGATTAAAAATACAGGATGTTTTAAACGTTTGTCAGCCGTTTAGATGAAATCAATTTGAAGCTTTTATTCAAAACCCTATAAAACGAGAGAGATGAAAAAGAAAGAGAGAGAAAGACCGGGAAATCATTGTAGAACTTGATCTTTCAAATTTGGCCGACTTTGAAATAATTAATTTATCTCTTCATCACATTAACAGACGATCCATCAACCTGTCTCGGTTGATCATTGCAGTTGAAAGGTCAGATCTGCCCTTACATTGCTCAGCAGTAATAATTTATTTCTCGAGAAGAGAAAAAATATTTTTTAATAACGCGAAAGACTACAGAATTATTAATTCAGTGAACAAGAAACGGTAATCTGTTGATGCATCCAAAAACATTTTTGCCGGCTCTAAATTAACTCTTCTTTCTACTGAGGTATTTCAAAAGGAAATACTTCTAGATTATCAAACAAGAACCATTTTTCTATGAGCTAAAGGTTTCAAGATGATTTTATGAAATTAATAAAAGATTGAAACATTTACCTATTTAAAGATTTTATTAATTTATTATTCATTTCAGCATTGAATACTTTTAATCGGGTAACTACACAAGAAATGAAAATTGGCACACGACAACAATGAATATTCTTGCCAGACTTATTTAATCTTTACAGCGAGGTGACTCTATGAGGAATAAAGTTCTATTAAGAGTAAATATGTGAATATAATTTTAAGACCATAAAAGTATAAATATAAGAGACACAGAATGGTAACTGCAGGAACTACTAGAAAAAAGGAAAAGAGGAAAGCTAGAAGAAAGGGTTAACTGTCAATTAATAGAAAGAAAGACTGTATAGCCGACAGCAAGAAGAACTGCTGAAGATATGAACTACGAATTGATGATGTCAAAACCAACCAACTACAGAGATATAACTATTTAGAAAGAGTTTTAACAGACGACGAATATGTGATTTCGAAATCCAATGTTACATTGTAATAGCGAATGATGTCTTTCAAAAGATAAACTAAGAAATAGAAAAATTTCGTTAGAAACAAATTGTTGAAATGCTGGAAATACCATTGATCAAATATGGAAATGAATGCCAGACAATTTTCTCAAAGATATAAAGAAAACTTGTTCCAGGAGAAAGGTGGTTCTATGAAGGATACTTTGAATAATATGGACAGAATATGTGGGTTCGGGGCGGGAGGTTTTAAGAAAAATGGGAATGAAAATGACATTTATATTTAGAATGTCAAAGAGACAGTTGAAATTTCTAGGACACATATGATGAGGAAGCAGGGTTGGGTGAATATGACACTTACAGGGCATATTGAAGGCAAGTGGTTCAAATGGGAAAGCGAGTAAATGGATGAGGAGGGTTAAAAAAAAAACAAATGTGGCTAAGCGCTACAAAGTATAGAAACTTGTCGAAAAGTTATGATCTCGCACGCCATTTAGAGACATAGCAGACAAGTAGAAGAAGAAGGAGGAGGACGAAGTAGAAAGATGAGGAAAAGAGGAGGAGACAAAAAAGAAGAAAGACGAGGAAAAGAAAGAGGAGGAGAAAGAGAATGAAGAAGAAGAAGAAGAAGAAGAAGAAGAAGAAGAAAGAAGAAGAAGAAGAAGAAGAATGAGAAAAGGAAGAGTAGATGAAAAAAGCAGGGACGAAGAGGAAGAAGGATGATGAGACGAAAAAGAAGGGAGAGGAGGAAAAGAAAAATAAGAATGAGGAGGAAGAGAAGGAGAATAATATAAAGGAGAAAGAGACAAATAAGTAGGAGTAGGGGAGAACAAAAAAGAAGGAGGAGGACGAGGAAGAAAGGAAGAAGCAGAAGATTATTCTGTTATGTCGTATCCGATGAGACTGGGTTAAAAAAAGGAAACGAATAATATTTTGCTATTTAGTCATCTGCATATAATGCCTATGTATCAATTCCAAATTGATATATACGGAATTGAAATAATTTATGCATGACTTTTAGTTAAAATTTTTTGAGGAGATGTTTGTCTTCGGTCCCTCTTACTCTATGGCAGATACGCGTTCTGTCATACTGTCAATTTTAAGGCATTTTTTTTTTAAGTGGGCTTCAGAGTCACTGAAACTGCTCACGGAATTGAGGAAGGAAAGGGAACTAGAGTTGGCCATTTTACTCAAAATTGGTTTAAGCATTTTAGGGTAGTGTTCCTTCAAAAAGAAGCCTGAACATGAACATCTCCCGGATGATGACGCTTTCAAACGCCAAATAGAGAGGAACCCAACCAGCATCATTTGAAAACGACGGATAAAATTCTGACACGTCCTGATCTTCGACGATGATGAGGAAATATTAAAAGGTTCGCTGTAGAATTTCTTCCCAAATTCTGCAAAATGAACCAAAGTTCAAATTCCACTCAGTTCCCCCTCGTACATGACCACGAATCCAACTGATTGCAGAGATCCGGCGATGTAGTATAAACACAAATTTATTTAAAAACATTTTAATAAAATCATTAGCCATTATTCAAAATGATTTCGTTATTGTAATGCTAACACTTTTCAAGTAAATAAGATTTTTACATTTTAGTTCAAGTAAATAAGATTTTTACATTTTAGTTCAAGTAATGAAAGTGCACATTAGCAACTGAATGGTATCAGGAATTGCATTAGAGTTGTTTGTTTGCTTTAGCTGCATATCTACCTCTATACCCTAATTAATTTCGAAATCTAAATATTTTGAACACAATTATATGGCTTCAACTACAGATAAAAGGTATTTTTGGTCATTTTAATTTAAAACCTGTCATTGGTAAGTCTACTACGAAATGCATTGCTGGTCATTTTGATTTTAAAATATATTAATGGCAATTTTACTATGAATATGTATTTACTAGTGTAATGTGCCGTCAAAAATGACAAGAAGGGATGTATTAAAAATCATATGTATTATATTGGAAGTAATTTTCGTTTAATCGAAGTACAATTTTTGAATTTAAAAGAGTTCGTTGTTAACGTTCATAATTGAACAGTGTACAACACCTAAGGAAAGATATCTGTATATTATCTTCATAAATGTTACATATTTACAACCAAAATTATGTTTACTGCAAATATGTATATCGTCATCTACAGACAGTCTGTTTCGCCGCTCTTTAGTGTAGCTAGACGTCCGAGTGCTTGAAGCCGTGATCGAAACCGACTGATTTCACATCAGTCAGATATCTTACCTCTAGAAAGGTAGTGAATTTTAACGTTTTTCTCTAAACAAAATACTCCAGCGGCTGGGAGAACTCAATTCATACTTGAAGAGTAGTGCTTAATAGCAGTAAGAGCCGCTGTTTTTTAAAACCCCCTTTCCTTCGAGAGCTCAAACTGATTTCCGGCAGCGTATATATATATATATATATATATATATATATATATATATCGTCAGCTTTCCCTGACGACCCGCTTAGGTGAAACCTTGGTAGTTTTGTTTGGCTCTGTAGTTTTGATTAGGTCTGCTCTACCTTTGTATTGAGCACTTTTAAGTTAGTTGATAACTCGTATCGGTTTTTTTTTTCTTCTTTGGGCTTTGGGCCTGTATGCTGTACGATTATTTTCGACAGACGTCCATGTTCGTAGCTCTTTCTTTTTTTAAAATCTTTTTTTCCTTCGAGATTGATTTGACCATTAGCAAATCAAGAAACCGAAGGTTTTCCGAGACCAGTGTAGTTACCTATATATATATATATGTTAATTTTTTATATTAAAATATATTGCAGGCATCTTCACCCTTTTTATCCTTTCATGGAGTTTGGGGTTTCACTATTTGCCCATAGCTGGAACCCTAATAGGTGCTACGAATCCGGCTCAGGATGGATTTGAGAACAACAGGGGTGTTTCTGCGCTCTTTAAAACTTCAAATCACCAGATCAGAGGTCTTGATGCCTAATGTAGGTTATCGTCATAGCGAGGGACTATCACATTAGCGGAATATGATCCTTACATATTCATTGACTTAATCAACCAGATAAAAATACCCAACGAACTGGATTTTGCTCTCTAATAATTATATATTCAAAGAGTTTATCAGTTTCTTCAGAATATCTCTCTGGTCTTGCGCTTGAAAAAAAACTGACTTCAGGCGACAATATGCTGACAAAAGGACAGGGTCATGAACGAGATATCATCTTTAATCAGTCTTTGCTGTATTCATGATTCTCCTTCATAAACCTATATCTCAATGGCTTAAGCGTCAAACGATATTATGGCATTGAATAAATTCGATCAAACAGGTGAATGCATATATATATATATATATGTGTGTGTGTGTGTGTGTGTGTGTGTGTTGAGGAGGCACAGTGGAGTAATGGTTAGCGGCATAGATTCCAGTCGAATCCATTACATTTACTTGCGTGCTAACTACCCCACCCCAGTTATTGGTAAATAGCAGGACAGACTGGGTTCTATAGCCTTGGATGCCAACTGGTGTAGGAGAAGGATAGCTCTGAATTCAAAATCTACGGAGGGTCGTTTGAGGACCTTGTGGCACTTAGTGCACCAGGTCTCTGTATGCGGCCCTTTAAAAGTGTGGATGTTTCTGCACCAAAATTTCACCATTATAACCAAATTTCATATGCTGGTGTCGAGCTGTCCGTTCCTAGGAACTGGGCTGCTTGGCTATCATTCGTCGAATTCGACGGGAGAGTCAAGTGTATATATATATATA
Organism: Acanthosepion lycidas; assembly: GCA_963932145.1. Lineage (NCBI taxonomy): Eukaryota > Metazoa > Mollusca > Cephalopoda > Sepiida > Sepiidae > Acanthosepion > Acanthosepion lycidas. Next base: position 1,812,606 of record OZ010577.1, read on the forward strand.
TATATATATATATATATATATATATATATATATATATATATATATCAGTGATATAGCTAACATATTCAGTTGTACTAGTATGTACCTTTGGGTTGTGTAATGCCCAACTAACAAGTCTGACTGACCATTGCAGTAGATGAATGATTTCTGTCCTCACTTGGTGCCCCATAACTGTAGTCTTTGATAAACTGAGCCAGTCTTAATAAATAATAGCAAGGCTATTTGACTGCTTTATTGGAAGTGTTAATTAACCAACGGTCAGCTGCTCCAAAATCATTGCATTTCATGGGGTTGCGGGTGGGGTCAAGATATAGTTTTCCAAAGGATTAATAGGAGTAGAAGCTAATCTCTTTCCAAATATTAAAAGATTAGCAAAATCTAAACAGAACGAAATAATCAGTTTATCTATACTCTCGGATTATATTTATTTTTACAAAGTATTATTAACTAACCGATATTAATACAATCTTGAAGAGGTCTAGATTTAATTATCGAATGAAGTTTTACAATGTAAGTGGAGACGTTAGAAGAATAGAGTTGAAGTAGACTTTAGAAAGAAAACAAGAAACAAGGTATGAACCTCTATTGCTGTTCAAAATCTCGAGGAGGAATGTGAACAGGTCGATAGGTTCTATTGGGAGAGGAAAATAATAATTAAAGTTTATATGAACAATTTATAAATTAGATTACAATTTAATTATAATTTAAACAATGATTTTAATATTTTTGTGCAAGTCATTTTTTTATTATTTTTGCAATGCGTACAATATTGTTTTATTTGTAATAAATTCAAAAAGACATAGGCCTCATATGCACATATTTGATTAACATACAATTTCCATGGATATGAATAAAAGATTATTGTATTATTTTACATGTTAAAATTGAATTCTTGATATCCTGTAATATTCATCAATCTTTCATCCCTTAATTACGTTTAAGTTTTCATTTGGTTATGACTTTCACATTAATTTCAGTGTAAATAATCTTTACTTGTGTTGTAAAAAGGAAAGCTTGACACACATACAAAAAGTAAAGGTACTTTATTCTGAAGAATAATATCGTACATAGTTGAGAACACAGACTAATGTAATAAACAGTTAAACTATAACTCCTCCCCACCCAGACCCTCAGCAAGGAAGAGAGCTGCTTAAATGGTCTTAGATCAGTCCTTCTTGTTGGGGGTGTTCAGCTACTCCACAACGTCCACCTTTTTTGAATTGACTATTTTCTCTGGTACTTTTTTTCTTTTCGGGTTTATCCCTATAGTTCTTGTAAATTTTCTTTTCCAGGTAATTAATTATATACATTAATCTCCAGATGCGTTGATCACTGACACCGGCATTCCAAATTATTTCCTATTTCTATACAATTTGATATTTTTTCGACTGGTATGTACGATTTTGAATCTGTTTTTTATTATTGTTTTTTTTATGCCTTCTCTTTTCCTCTATCTGACGTTTTCTCTCTCTCTCTCTCTCTCTCTCTCCCTCTTTCCTTCCCCAATTTCCCCAACTAACCAGTCTGTTTCTACAAACAGATACAATAAACAGGTTAAAAAATCCTGCGAATTTTAAATTTAAATTTCGTAGGCGAAAATGGTCATTAACAAATGGTATCTTAATTTCATTTGTAAAAAATATATATGGGTAGGATAAAAAATCTACATACACGTATACATATTTGCACATACTTATAAATATATTTCTTCCTCAATTGTTATAAATAAAGTATTCAATGTTATGAAACAAAGCTGTAAGTATATACAGGGTGTCCATAAAGTTCGTATGCAGATATATATATATATATATATATATATATATATATATATATATATATATATATATATATATATATATATATATATATATAATATGTATTATTTAGTTATTTTGCTTACACGTACCGGTTTTTTTTTCTTTAGATTTTGGACTTGGATGTTAGTCGATAATTTTCGGCTGACGTACATGTTCTTTGTTCTTTCTTTTTTTATACCTTTTTTTCCCCCTTTGGTTTTGGTTTGATTATTTTCAAATCAAGTCATCGAAGGTTTTTCGGACGAGTATCATTTCTTATACTTATAAGATGATTAATAGTATATATATATATATATATATATATATATATATATATATATATATATACATACACACATACACATACGCATATGTTTGTGCGTTTTCGTGTGCTTTATATTGACAACAACTCTGGAGTTGCATAATAAATTTTCCCTTCATCAAATAAATTATTACAAATATTTATAAAAAGAAAAGCAAACTGAAATTCACGTTATACTTTTCATACGAATATCGTATAAATATGTAAAGTCCGGCTACTTCAATTTGTGATCCGACAACTCCAATGTTTCGCCACTTTTTTAATCAGCCGCCAATGGTTCATTGAGCCACTCGGAGTGTTTTCAACTTTCCCCAGTAGTCGAATCTAGCAGGGTGTTTTGGTGGTATGGTATTGCCATTTCTTATATATAAAGTTTTGGACAGCATTATCCGCCACCGCTTCCATAATTGCAAATAAAGCTGTAAAACCACAAATTTTAATGGAAACTTCATGTGCATTTTTACACAAAGAATAAAAAAATGGCTTTGAAAGAATGTGCAGTGACACCACAACATTTTATTTTAATTTAAAAAAATAATACAAAAAATACAAAAAGAAACATTTAACACAGAGCAAAATTATTAACCCTCTTGCCTCGATATCTTAATTTTGCTGTCATCTAAGCATTTTGTAAAAATTCGTGTCGTGTGTTTCAAGTCATTGTTATGTTGGAACGTCCAGTGACGCCCCAAAGACAGCTTTCGTTCACTTTGTTTCATATTATTTTTAAGAGTAGCCAATTACTGCTCTTTAGCCATAATACCCTATACTATTGGTAATTCTCCTGGCTCAGAAGCAGCGAAACACTGCCAGACAAATGCTCCCACCATCGTGCTTACTTATAGCGAGGGTATTTTTGGTTTGTGAGTTTCATTCGCTTTCCTCCATACACACCGGGAGTCCATATGACCAAAAGTTTCTAGTTTGGTTTCATTTGACCATAAAACAAAGTTTCAATATTTATTTCCCTGTTCTAGATAGCCTTTAGCTTCAGTTAATCTGCATTTTAAGTGCTTTGCCTTCAGCAAGGGAGTTTTCCCAGGGTGACAATTTCGAAATACTGCTCGATGAAAGCATCTAGTGATTGTCTTCGACGATACGTTCAACCCTGATGTCTTTACATCATTGACAGTGTCATTTGTCGTTAAGTCAGAATTCTTTGAGTCATCTCTAATAATTTTCCTTTCCATTTTCTCAGAAATTAACCGTTTTCTACCAGTCCTTTATTTATTCTCAACACAATGTCTCGTTGTACCTCTTAATAACACTACGAATTGTCGATCTTGGAACATTTAAACTCTTGGAAAGGGTTGTATATCCATCACCTTGTTTGTACACATCAACAATCTTTATTCAGAGCATTTTGTCAAGTTCAGCGCTCTTCACAATAGTTGCAGAACGAATGCGTTATCGCGGTACCGTGGCAATCACATATTTTCTTCTTCATTACCGTGTACAATCTTATACAATCACGTGAATACTATTTACATTAAAATAAAGAATATGTCTATTAAATGTCACAGAAAAAATAAAAACAATACCATTGTAATAGAGTAATATTGTTTTATTAATTCCCTAAGAGCCAAATAGTTTTGAACTGCACTAATTTTTACAAAAATCTGTAACTATGAATATAATTTGATGGAAACTTCTAAAAATTTCATGAATCATTCAAAACTAAATACGGAATCAACTATTTATGGTAAATTCAGTAATTGCAAATATTTACATTTCCTTAGAAAATATGCAAATATTCAGTGGGGACGGGAATAATTCAATCCACAACTATAGCTGCACATTTACGCATTCCGGATAATAAGTGTTATGACGTAGGGTACTGTCTGGGATAGATGTTGCCAGGTTAACAGATGGTAGCTTGATTGGCATTCGCTGTGGCATTCTGCTTTTATAGCAGTACCTCATTTACATACAATACAATTCCCTGAAGTGAAATGGACTTATGCCTTTCGTTGATCTTTGACTACTTCTAATTATTCTTGGGAATCTAAACTGTCTTTCTTTGTGTGTATCTTGATTTCTTCTTATAGGGTACCTAGATCTCAAGTTCATTTTCCTCTTCCGCCTCCTCGTTAGATTTCTGATCATTAATATCCATAGATTGTTCAGTTTCACTACTGGATTCATTAGTCCCCTCTTTCCTTTCATGTACTTCAGATTCTTCATTCATTTCTATATCCTCGGGTTCCTTTCTGCTTCTGAATTGATCCGGAGGGACTTTGTAGTCTGCCGGCATGGTGAGTTGTCGCATAGCTTAAGAGCAATCTTGGTAAGCAACTCTCTGTATTATCATTAGATGGGGAAAATGCTTTTAGTCCAATTTTCACAATTTGTACCATTATTTCTGCGATTCAAGTGAGTTGTGAATGGTAAAGTGGTCTTTTATACAGAATGCATCCAATGCGCCTTAGCCACAGGCAAAAAATTTCCTCGTAAAATTCTGGCGCGTTATCTGAGACCAAAGTTTTAGGCACCCCATTCCTTGAAAATATTGTTCTTAATATTACTTTTACAGTAGTGACTTTTCTGTCAGCAACCTTAATTACTTCGTGCCATCTTGAAAATGAGTCTACTAAAGCCCTATGTCTTTAATATAGGTATGATACATGTGTATTCGAGCGCATAGTTCTTTTTCTTTTTGCCCAAAGTTTTTATTTATTTTATTTTTTTTATTTCAGCACATTTTGGGCACCGTTTTATATAACCTTCTACACTTCTAGAATATCCTGTCCACCACGCTTGTAATTTTAATCTCATTTGTGTCGCTGTTGTACCACATCATCGGGTAAACCCTTTAGCACTTCTTTTCTTAATCTTTGTAAGGGTATTATATTATTCTCCATTGCATATTATGCTTTTCTCTACAGTTAACATAAGTCTTGATTCTTTGTAGGGTCTTTCTGATTTCTTTTTGGGGTCTTTGTGGTGTCTTTCTGACATTGAATAATTGCTTTATGTGTTTCCTTTGATTGAAATTCTACATAACAGTTGATCTTGGAAACCATTCTGAGACAATTTCGGGGTACCATGTTCATTTCAACTTTGAGCAGTATTTTATATTCTGAATTTACAACGTTTGTAACTTTTTACTGTCGAAATTTAGTCTGGACAGCGCATCCACGTTTGTAATAATGTTCGCATTTAGGTATATAATGTCAAAATCAAAGGCCATGGGTTTTATAGCCCATCTTAAAATTCTAGATGTGACTTTTGGCCGTTCCTTTCTGGGGTAAATATAAAGTCTAAAGGTTTATAATCTTATTTTAACAAAAACTTTCGTCCTAACAAAACAAGCTTTTTCTGTGCTTCATACAAACGCTTTATTCTCAAGATTTGAGTAGTTAGCTTAAGCTGACGCTAATTTTCTCGACGGGTTCATTATTGGATGACCTTCTTGAGATAAAATTGCGGCTCTAGCATCGTCACTTTCATACGTAGTCAATGTCATTTTTGGGGGGGACTAAAGATTTTTGCATTTGGTTTTCTTATTAGTGCCATTTTAAGTTTTCAAGAGCTATATTCTGCAGTTGAATCCATTTAAATTATGTATTATTTTCCGTAATTCTGCAAATGGTTCTATTATGTCGCGGTATCTTTAAAAATTTGTCAATCCCCAAAAGAATTCTTCTTTTTTTATTTTTTGGTGGAGATACTTCCGATATTTTATTTCTCAGTTTATTGTTTGGCGAAATTTCTTCTTTAGATATTTGGTATCCCAAATAAGATATTTTGTTGCCATTTAACACACATTTATCGCTGTTTATCGTCATACCAGCATTTTTTTTAATTTGTTTAAAACTGGTTCAGTTTTTTTTAATCTATCATTACCGCAAGTACCTATGCTTATTTCGTCTTGATATATGCTTATATTTTTTACTCTCTCCAACTTTTTAATTGCCTTTTGAAAGATATGGCATGAAGTCTTAACTCTAAATGGAAAACGAGTCCATCTTAGTAAGTCTATCGGTGTTAATTGTAGGCACTTCTTTAAATATTCCGTCAATTTCTGTTTAGGTATATGCTGATTTCAGGCCAATCTTGGCAAAGTATTTCATTCTTGCTAATTTATGACTTGCCGTTTCTATGTTAAGTAAGTGAAATGAAACAGAACATATCTGATGATTCATACCTCCTTTGTATTCCCCGCATATTCTCAAAACGCCATTGGGCTTTCATATCCCAGCAATTGGTGAATCCCAATTGTTACCACCTTGGCTAACTTTCTCCAGTATACCTGGTTCTACCATTTTCTTTAGTTTTGCAAATACCATGGGTAGAATGCGAATTGGTATCTTCGAGATTCAAAATAGATCAGGAGACTATTTTCTTTTAGACGAATAGTCGCTTTATATCATTTCAATTGCCCTATGTTAGGTTCAATTGCTCTATGTTAGATTCTTACTTTAAAAAGTTTCTTAATTTCGCCCTACCCACTTTTAAAGCGTCTATTTCCAGGAGTCCATGATATTTTGTGCATTCTACAAGTGAAGGGAATAATCTCAAAACAGTTTTGCGTCTCAAAAGTTTTGATGACACTCCCAACAAATTGTTTTAAATTAAAATTACTTTTTCTTAATTTGGCTTTACCTATTTTTTCAGAAATTTCTTGAGATCAAAGTATTATCGCTCCCCATGCCCCCCTGCATTTGAAAAATTATGTCATTCAATTTTACTGTCTCTCTACTTTTGCAGCGATTCTTATCAAATACAATTCTGTTTTTTCAGAATGCAGCACTATTTTCATTCGCTTGTATCTGCACACAGATTAGAAATGAACTTTTCTTTTACAGTTTAAACATGATTTTCCTTGGGCTGGACATTGCTTTATTTGTTTCTTTTGTGTTCTTTGTAAGAATATTTGTACTTAATTAGTATTTTAGTTGTGTTTTATGCTTCCATATTGTTTTTTTAGAATTATTAAATTCGTTAATTAATACTTGCTTCTAAATTCAATTCATTCGCTATTGGCATTCTAGGATTTCATAATTCTATGGAACGTCATACATGCCTTCAATTAGTTTTTCAATTCGTCTTCTATAGGCATTTCCCTCGAACCCCAGTTTTTCAAATTCACAATATCTTGATGCTTCTTTCAATCTGTGTAAATATTTCATTACAGTTTCATTCGGGTTATGTTTATTTTCCTGAAATATTGTTTGTCTATATTTCTGAGATGAGGTATTATGTACATTATTCACATTATTCAGACTACTGTCCTCATCTTTGTCGGCATATTTCTTTCTACGACACTCAGAAAACAGTCTGCCTGCATTATGTGAAGGGGTTATCAGAGAAAATACAGAGGATCTGCGATCCATATAACATCAGGACAACCTTCAAAAGCTTGACGACACTTTGCAGATATCTCTCCGGAGTAAGCCCCCCACCACCACCATAGAGGAAAACATGACTAAAGACTGTGTGTACTCTATCCCGTGCAGCTGTGGAAAGAAATATAAAGGGGAGACAGGCTGCCCCCTCAAGGTAAGGCTTCAAGAAAACCAGAAAGCTGTAACACGAGAATAAGTGGAAAAATTAGACGTGGCTGACCACATGTGGAGAGAGAAGGGATATCACTGCCCTCTGTGGGATCAGGTTGAGATCATAGACAAGGAACACCATTGGAAAATTCGTAAACTTAAGGAATCAGCATATCTAGTAGGTCACAAAAATCTCCTGAACCGATCATGCATAGAAATGAATACAATATGGGAAAACCAGTAATAAGGAGTGCCAGAGAAAAGCAATAATAACAAGAAAAATTGCAATATGAACTCTGATAAAAACATGGATGATGCCAGCAAGTAATTACAATATGAGCACTGATAAAAAGTGGTTTCTGAAGACATTAGGTTTATAATACCCAGAAATTCATACACAGATGTCCTCAAGAACACATGACAGTGGATAAAGGCGTTGGTTAGATCCAATGACAGGACCCAAACAGTGTGAGTTCAATACTTGGTTAAGGAGAGTGAAATTAACAGGAGATAACTGATAACTGGCATCTATTAAATATGGTACGTGAAACTAGAACAGTCTACCCCAGTGAGCGAAATAAGGGCTTCAGTTCGACATTGCAAACACCTGGAGAAAGCTGGAGCGTACAATGGCGACAAAGATGAGGACAACAGTCCAAATAATGTAAATAATGAAATATTGTTCTTCCTGCAAAAACCAGCTTTTTTTGTTTGATCGCATGTCTCTTTTTATAATCGTTGAAATTTCCTCATATGTTAATTTTACCAGTAATTTGGTTATTTTCCTTATAACTTCACATCCTGCCGAATCCAAAAAGAAAGTAGTAATTTCACCCCCACCACCGAAGGTTTTCTTGCCTTTCTATTTCTTCACCAACGCTGCTAAACATCTAATCCACGTTTCCGTCCATCCAATGCGATTAGGAATCCTACCGGCAACGCCATATTGCGATGAAGTAGAGTAATCCCAGGAATAAACTTTGTTAGTTCAGTAGATTGTAGTTCGACTGGCATTCGTCGTGGAGTTCTGCTCTTATAACACTACCTTATTTACATATAATGCTACAGTAAGTATATATCATTTTTGGCATTTTTTAGGCTTTGTATTGCATGAAAGAATAAAGACCCTCGTTTGGGGGCATTAATGATTGTTTTATTTCCTCTAAGCCTTGTTCTGCCTTTAATAACTTGGCGAGATAGTGATTCAATAAAGCGGCGATATAGTGATTTTTTAAGCGTCGCTTAGATGTGGCACAAGGCCGAAAGTATGAGGCACCAAGTGAGGATCGAACTCACTACTCAGTCGTAATTATTCTAGCGAGACAAGTTTGCTAACCATACACCACCTCGAGGTGCCCATAACGCGACAATATATACGTGAAATGAACTAGTTCGCAATAAGGTATTTTTGGCGTGACTTTGTCATCCGCTGTTTCTTTGATCCGGCAGAGGCCTAGCCTAAAGGGTACCGGATTAAAGAGGTTGGACTGTTTACGCAAAGTTTTTGGTAACATTTTTTTAATACGAATTTTATCGCGGAAACTTTCATTTGCATGACAAAAGGTGGGGTCAGTCTCCCCGGATTCCAGGTAGAAAAATAAAATATGAATATCGTGTCCATAAATACAAGAGAAAATTTTAAACAGCGCGAAGAAATGATCTTCGCATTAAAAGAAGACCAAGATAAGTTCGAAGTGTTGCAAGTGAGTCTGCAAAGTTCGAAATCATATGTACGTCAATGTGTGTGTTTGTGTGTATGAAGCACACGCTAATGAAATATGTGTGTCATCTGACTTATTGTTTGTGATGGGAGTAATTTTAAACACGGTGAAAAAAAGTGAGAGGAGACAGGGTTTAATTTCGTCACATCTTTCTGTGTTTTTCATGTTAGAAAAATATTGCTGACTGACGCGTTGTCCTGGCAACATGTATCGAGGCAGGGCATTGATCGCTGACAGCTTGATTTTGTATGCAACAGAACTATAGATAGATAGATAGATAGATAGATAGATAGATAGGAACAGGTTGAGAGATAGATAGATAGATAGATAGATAGATAGATATGTAGAAAAGTACAGAAAAATAGCCCCCATAAAGAGGAGGAAGCATCTACCTTTTATTCAAAAACAATTCTGCTTTGATATATATATATATATATATATATATATATATATATATATATATATATATATCACTAATAGATCATTTTTATCACTAGTTATCTACCATCTTAGTACTAAAACATGAATTTTTTTGTGTAGCGATGTAAAATGTCTTTATCGTAAGTTATAATAAAAATATTATAATAAAATTTTGCATTCAGTATTTTTCTTTAAAAAAGAAATGCTACGAACTGTGGATTTTTACGGCATCTGTTTTTCTCTCAATTGGATAAATATAGATATGTCAAAATGTAAAGAAATAGCCATATAAACAGGACATAGAATCTATAAGTTCAATTGAAAACAATTCTGCTATTATAGATAGATAGATAGATAGATAGATAGATAGATAGATAGATAGAAATTTAAGAAAGGAAAATGCTCAATAAACAGAAGAAAGCATCTATTATTTCAATCAAAAACAATTCTGTTATAATTGACGAGTTAACCCGAGAGAAATCCAAACAATTTTGACTTCGTTTATTTATTCAGTTTTGTAAAAGACGGTATTTTATGCTCTAATATTTACAAATGTAATCTATAAAATATAAATCTTACTTCCATCAAGATATTTATTATTTGGCTTCCACACAACAAATGATGTTCGTTGCTGATAAGATGTTTATTTTCAGATATCTCAGCAAAATAAACCGATGTTTTTTTCTTTTCATCGACAGTATGTATCGAATATGTTTCCAGCGGCCATGCTGTTCGGTGTAGACAAGCTTTTTGTAGTGACTCTATTTACAAATCACACTATACACAATGCTTTTCCATGTTTTTTATATCACCCACCCAATGCTCCAGTGATTACTTGTACTGTAATTACATTCTTTACTCGTCCTTCCCAAACTTTTAGAATTTCATACTTTAAATCATTGTAGTTGTCGATCTTCTTTGCTTTTAATTCCCATGTCAGATAGGCTAGAGACTTTTATTATGTAACAATTTTTCTGATTGTTCAGCAAGTGTATATCTGATTTATCTCTCTATATATAAAACAGAGGATGTCTGTGTGACTGTCTGTCTGTCTGTCTGTCTGTGTGATACTTTTTAACTCCAGATCCATCTAACCGATTTTGACCAAATTTGTCACATACATTGTACAATGCAAGAGATAGGTTCTTAGCGTAGAAAAATGGATATTTTTTTTAAAAAAATCAATAATCGGTAAAGCCGATCAAAAATTGATAACTTTTTTCCCCTCCGATTTCATTCCAACTCGGTATGTAGATTACTTATACCATGACGAGCCCAACAATACCTCATTTTCATTTATACGCGACTCCGGTTAGCGAAAAATCGATATATGTTTCAACACAAATTTTAAAATAAAAACTCTAAATTTCCACGCAATCTAATCCAAACTTCACAAAATTTTAGCCAGCATTATGTTGATTTTTTAAAGTCATTTAACATGATAACTGAGCCCACTCATATAGTGAAAACCCAAGTAAATAGCGAAAAATGTCGAAGTTTACTTAACAATTGCCTTATAAATGTATCCTCTTTTACATCCCTGTGAGCACATTGACAAATAGAATTTAAAAACAAAATAATTGTGGTCTGAAGTGCGTCTTCATGTTGCCTGTTTTACTCCTTCATCTCCTCGGATAAATTCGACTGAATAAACACTTGTTATATCAGTAACTGCATTAATTCAAAACGTTTTTAATAAAGTACTTTGAAGTAATTGAAGAAGATAGGCTCTGTTACATTTAAACATGGTGTTGTTTTTGCTCCATTCTAATTTAACCCTTTTTCTGATCAGCCAGCTGGCTATGGCTGCTAGTTATTTTCTAAAATTGTCACTGTATCGAAATATCCGACAGAATTTTCACTTTCTTGCACTTCGGTCTCAATTGTAATCCCATGTTCATAATGAATTTGCATATTCACACCAAATGACAGGTGTGGCTATTATTGTAAAATGAGTTTTCTTTAATGTACGTTACCTTCTCCAGGAATGCTGTGGTCTCTACAGTCTTACATTTTGCTCGATTTTCTAATCTCAGTCCTTTACTTCTGATTTCTCTGCTCCCTAACGATGTGTTGTTATTTTCTACTTTTCTCTTTCTTTTATCTTGACGCCATATCGATTAATGAACATGTTTTCTTTTCTTTTTTCAAGCCGATCAGGTCAGGTCTTTTTACTTGCTTTCTGGTGGCCAGGCTTTATCTTAAAATGCCAAAGTATCTTGTTTTTGTCTTGTACGATAGCATCTGGTTTGTTTGCATAACATCTGTATACATGGTTAAAGCATATTTACACAGATACCACTGTGTGACTCTTCCTACCCTGTCTTGCTTCCTTTCATGTTCCTTTTGACACAATTCCTCACGAATCCGCAATTAGTTCATATTTTCTCTGTATTGGTCATTTTTGTTTTCAGATAACTTTTCTGAATGTTCATGTTGTATAAATGTTAGAGATTCGGGAAGAGACACTATGGTTGAATTCCATTTGAATTCAATTGAGTTTGTTTACTTTTGGATAAATGCTCTTGGAAAAGGCATGGATGCCATTAAGCTATGGGTTACATACAAGACTGACCTTGATTTTGCCGATGATCTTGCATTAATTTCTTAATGTATCAGGTTTGGTTTGGTTTGGTTTGGTTTGGTTTGTTGCGTTTTACGGCATATCAACCTCAATGGGTTATTTAATGCAGACACCTTTTTTTCCTGGTAATATTTTGATTTGTCAAAAATCTATTTCTGGTAATAGTTTTTTCCTCAAACATGTATAGCTGGTAATATTATTTTAAAACATGTATAGCTGGTAATATTATTTTAAAACATGTATTGCTGGTAATATTATTTTAAAACATGTATAGCTGGTAATATTATTTTAAAACATGTATAGCTGGTAATATTATTTTAAAACATGTATTGCTGGTAATATTTCTTTTTCAAAACGTATTACTGATAATTTTTTTCAAAAATATATTGCTGGTAATAGTTTTTTTTCTTCAAAAACTTATTTCTGGTAATAATTTTAAACAAAGAATTTCTGGTATTAATACCTATTTTTACACTTTTATAATGTTTTTTTTTTTTTTACCTCAGTTTCGGGGTTAACTATTTGCCCATAACTGGGTCTCTAGCAGTTGCTACCACTCCGAGTCAGGGTAGACCTGGGAACACCAGCAATTAAGAGGGGGTTTCACACTCGTCAAAACCTCCTGATCAGTGGCCTTGCTGTTGGGCGTAGTTTATAGTCTTATCCAGGACGCGGATATAGTTTATCGTCATGCCCAGGAAGGTCAATGTATCAGCAGACTCCTCTCTGCAATTACTTGAGCAAGCAGCGAACTAGGTAGTTCTCTATTGCAACGTGTGCAAGAGAGAATATATCACAACCTCCCATGTACCACCCGAGTTGACGTCAATCAATAATACATCCATCAAAAGAGTTGAGGACTTCAAATATATTGAATGCCACATCATAGATTCCCAAAAAGACATCAATATCCGCAAAGCTCTTGCATGGAATGCGTGTAACAAACTTCACATGATTTGATGCGCGATTCTTCCATCCTCCTTAAAAGTCCTTTTGGACATTTATTGAATCAGTCCTACTGTATGGATCAGAAACTTGGACATTATCTGTTTGTCTTGAAAGATGAATGGATGGAACATAGGAAAATCCAGAACATCAGTTGGAGATCCCATGCAACGCTTAACACAATTTACGGAGAATTGAGACTAGTCTCTTTCAGCTCAAACAAAAACTATTACAGTTTGCCGGCCGCTGACACCGAGCGGAGAGGGAAATCGTTTCATTCTTACTCCTAAGACATTATTCTGGAAGTGTCTTACGAAATTTCCCAGACACCATAGCTCTGGACTCAGAGATCTGGGGAGCGCAATGCAGGACCAGAGTGTGGAATGGGATTTTCAATGGAGTCCCAACCAACCATAGGGAGGTCGAAGGATGATGATGATGAGTTACAACGCAGAGGGAGCTGAGCGAGGTTTATTGCCTTCACGTAGCAATCATTCTAGTTTACATGTTTGGATCAACAGTATAAAACTAGACCTATGTAATGCATCGGGAGTTGATGCATTTTATAAAAATGTTAAATGACGCTAATTTAATCACCTACTCAAAATATCTTCACTGTCAGATGCACCTTTTACTAAGAATCTGCTAGTATTCGTTCAGGCCTTCCCTTAAAGAACGCAAAGACATTTCGACGTCGGCGTATGCATCGGTTTTCATTCATAGCGCGGTAATTTCAGCCAAACATTCCTTAATAAGATCAACAATCTGAAAAAACTCTATAAACTATCTACACACTATAAAAGCCATAAGAATTCACAAGATGCGTATGTTTCGTTTTATTTTATTTCATTTTTTTTCAATATTATCTGTACGCATTGCGACGAAAAAGAAAGCAGAGAGAATTTTTCTTATCTACAAATTAGGTTTCTTTGGCCATTATTTCGCATTGCATCTATTTACTTTCTTTTAAAAAATATAATTTGGGACTTGTGGATATTATTTCTACTTTTTTCACACCTTACAGCAGAAAATGGCGAATTACATTGAAAAGTGAGTAAAAATTTTTTTTTCGCAGAACTACAGTACTTTTCGTAATATTGAAAATGGTTACAATCGTTCTGTTGCTTTGTGTTCTTGATTCTGTCTCAGATCTCCACTTCTTTCACCATTTTCGAAAAGCTTTTCTCAATAATTGCACATACGCCAACAACGATTATTCACAATTCTTCACTTCTCTATCAAGGTTCAGTCATTTTGGTATGTTTAAGACATTTACCTGTTTCTATCTCATTCTTGCAATTACCGCTACGCATTGAGTGACAACAAGTGTCATAAAAATGTAAAACACATTTTTTACTATTGTCGAGTGGTGATGAATTTCTAATTAGTTCAATTTCGATTCTTTTCTGTTCATCCATGTGCTCCAGTGATTATTGGCAGGATATTTACATTCATGTTTCATAATTTTCTCCGCCTCCCATAACTTTTTCATGTCTCTTCACCCTGTAGCTCGCTAACACAACTTCTATCGACCTGATTGGATCAGATGATCGAACTGGAACTTAAATATTAGGTTGGTGCAAAAATAATGATGTAATAATGTCGTTTTTTGACGTTAAAAAATACGTCAAAAAAAGACATTATTACGTCCTTTTTTTGCACCAACCTAATACTTAGAGAATCTTATGATTGTTTTATTTTCACACGAAACCCATTATTTTGTCCAAATAAAATTTATAAAAATAGTCGAAGCGATGTTCTAGATCTGTCTTTCTCTCTCCCCCTCTCTCTCTCTCTCTCCATATGTATATATATATATATATATATATATATATATATATATATATATACATACCCGTCTACTATTGCAGACGCTCGCTCAGGCACATTTGTGTTTTCAACACCCAGAGAGCAACTATGCTGAGCAGACCTTAGTTACAATTTCTGGGAGAGTGCGTGTTATCTAGCGCGTTATAAGCAATTTGAACAAGTCCAGCACGCTCAAGCCCTCGGCCACGATGTGGTTTTGTGCTAGCACAGTTATCGACGGCCCTCAAGATGTTCATTTCACTCACAAGGCTTGGGTCAACTCGCGGGGTATGGTTTTCAGGCACTTTCCACGCTGGGGCCTCAATCTCGATAACATCATCTCGATATCATTCCGATAACATCGGCAAGTTTTCTTCCGGACAAATCGACCATCGGCCATGGTGAGAATGCGACCGTCCTAACGTCTCGACTACGTGCCCACACACACACACACACACACACACACACAGATATATATATATATATATATATATATATATATATATATATATATATATATATATATATATACGGTCTGATCAAATACTGTCTGAATTATTATTATTGCAGCGGAGTTAAAGTTCACAGAGTCAAGCCACTGGGCACAGATTAACTTAATGTTCTCGCTCACTTCTGTTGTGTATAACTATGCTTGGAAGGAAAGTGCATAGAATGTGAGCGTTTCATCATATCACTTTGAAGTAAATGAAGCTCTTATCTGATGGTAATATAATTTAGTAACCATGTGCTTGTGCCTTCCTTGTTCATATACAATTTGTGAAACTTCAGTAGTTAATTTAACTGCTCTTTCTACACCATGCAAATGGTCAGGTAAATTTACCTACTCCATTGTTGTTCCATTCATTAGAACCTCTTGTAGTTCATTATTTGAAAAACCTCCTGCAAGCACAGGTTCGTAAATTCCATTTTATAAGGTTAATCAAATTTGACCAAAGTGTCGCTTCAGAGTTGAATGTATTTTTTAAAATCTTTCTTTTTCTTTTAGCTCGCTGCTTCTGAAACAAAAAAATATTTTTCTGGTGTAATTTTTTTAATGCAACATTCTGTATTTCATTCGACTTTTCATTTATTCTCTGGATCCTGTTATTGGTTATAGAATTTACAATTCCTTTTAATTTCAAACCAACTAACAGCATATACATCAATTATGAATTTTATAAGGCTGTACAATTTATCAGCTGGTTCATAAACACATTAACCTGATGGCTAACGTTAGTCATCTTCCTTGATTTTAAAACCCCAATTTTCCAGGCAGCAAACTTAGAGTTCATTTTCCCTGGAGAAATTCCTGATGCCTATTCTAAGAGTAGACTTTGGTCATAACTTAACTCTTTCATTGCTTCTGCAATAAGATAGGAGTTATCTAGAGGGCCACTGTAATCGTTATATTCTACCGAGGGCACATCCTGATAATCATTTCCTCAAAGTTTCCCTAGAGGACCAGTAAAAGTATTAGGGTTTCTTGTAGATCTCTCAATGTATTTAAAAGCACCTCTAAATGGAAGTTCATTTTGATAAAGTGATTAGCCAATAGTGTGCAACTTTATTTAAATTGTATTTATTCCAGAGCATATTTTCAACGAAATTTCTCGAGAGGGTATAGGTCCCCAAACTCACACGCGAACTCAAATGTAATTCCTGTATGCGCTCGATCGCTAAAGATGCAGGTAAAATAATCGGCTCTCTGTACTGCTCCAGTAAGTACCTGACTTCTTGTGATATCCTCTACCTTTATAAGGACAAGATCAGGTCAAACATTTAGTAGACCTGCTCATATTTGGGCGGGGGCTGCCCAGTCCTCATTTTCCAGGCTTGATAGAGTTCAAAAGTGTCTCCGAGTATCCGTGAGAGAATAATTATTTTCTGCCCGCTAACCTCTCTCTCTCACAGGCGGAATGTGGCGAGCCTCTTGCTTCTCTATCGCTACTACTATCGAAAGTACTCAGAGGAACTGTATCTCCTGTTTTCACCTGGCCTAACCTTCACGATTATGACCCGCTATGCCACGTACATATTAGCAAACCAATCATATGCCCTCCGTATTTCGTCGGCGAGAAGTAAGTTCCAATTCAATAGATTCTTCCCACGAGCCACTGATGTGCGGAACAGACTTCCAAGAGGATGTTTCCCCGATCACAGTAATCTTGACCAGTTCATGTCTAGAGTCAACCTCCTATCAATATAAACTACCCCTTAAAGTAACTCTCTATCTCGAGTGGCCCCTGGATTTTGTACAGGGTGAACCTTACTGTAAAAAAAAAAAGATTAAAGAAGCATACCCCAAAATGAATACGAATCAAAAAGCAAAACCTGCAAGACGAACGCGCTAATTGACGCTATTGATTCACTACCTTTAAATATTGGGTTGGTGCATAATTATCAGGCGTTTTTTAAACAATATTTATTATGAAAAAAGAAGCATAACAATTCAACAATAACATCTTTAAATGATTCTTCCGGAGCCTATGATTATCGACACGCATTTTTATAAACTGAAAATAAAATAATCTATTTATTAAAAAATTAAAGAAAACAGCAATTTTAACAAATAACTCGCCTATAGAAACGCCTGATAATTATGCACCAACCCAATAGTACAAACTTTATACCAGTTTTTTACCATATTATAAACACCTTCAAGCCGAAAATAAATTTTAAAAAAATAAGTTAATGGCAGGTGGTGCCACCATAATTTGGTATTCTTGAAATATGCAGGTCTCTTGCCAGAGGAATGCCTCTTTGGAGGAATATTGAACAACGCCCTGTGCCTAGCGCATCATTTGCTTTTATACCCCTGATTACCACGCCGCCGTGAGATATTAAGTGAAGTCCGTTGGATTATGAAATATGCTAATCTCACATATTTAATCTTTTCCTCCTTCATCACACGGCCGGGTTTAGCCTGTCTATAACAGATAGAAATTATCACTTAACCGCCGGAATATCATTGAAATGGCAATGGATATAACGTCGAAAGGATATAGAGTAATTATTGTTTTTAGTATCAATGTATGAATATTATAAAGAACTTTCATCAAAATACGAACTCGGTTCGTTAATTTTGTTTATTTGCTCAATGGTCTGCTTCACACTTCTTAAAATTAGTATCAGTGATTCGAATTTTATGTTAACTCATACAATTCTATCTGGAACACCGAAAAGGCATAGTTAATAGATCTAGAACATTTCGATATAACTTGGCAGCTAATCAGAGAAATGTTTATTGCGTATGCCTGAACAGATGTTACCTGATTCGAAGTGGAAAATATCATTAACTGAGTAGATACTTCGTGTTTCACACATCACAGTTCCTTTGTCGTTCATTCTCTTTTACTTTTGCAAAAGCTAACGTTGTCGTGAAATGTCCGGTATAAAATTGTAGGGATACAGAAATCCCTTTTCTCCCTTTGCTGGTGATAATTTACATGGGTCACGTGACGGAAATCTTAGTGACCTCACTCCATACATAGACGAAAGCGGAAGTCAAATTCAGTTTGTATACAACAGTCAAAAGATAAGTTGCTTTCTTTACGTCCCACCTGACCTTGGTCCGGATCGCGGCTAAATCTGCCTCCTGTTTCCCTTTGAGAATATACATTTACCATATATAGAAACTCCAGCTCAATTTAGGAAATATGTCCTCGCCTGGGACATGGATGAATCCTTAGAACTTGACGTCGTAAACATGGCTTCTTCAGACACAGGAGTAACTCCATATTATAACTTAGACCCTTCTTTTTTTACTTCTCCTTACACACCGCTTTGCTGTGTAGATATATGTGATATATAATTTTCCGCGTGGGACACATGTGTCTTTACGTATATATCTATAGATTTGTATATTTCATAGTGATATAAATGTCTGTCATTCCTTTTCCTTTCAACCGTCCGTGAAGTGCGGTGTTATTATATCATGGATATGATAATGCCCATAATAGGAAAATACAAATGGAAGAACAAAACATTCTACAACGGCTTTTCCCGGTTACAAGATTGAGAAGAACGTGACGAAGCAGATAATAGCGATAATGAAAGAGAACTGGTAGATTTAATTTAAAAAGTGGAAGATTCACTCGTGTATGAAATACTAAAGAGGGATAATCTGAGAAGGATTAAGGACTTATTACTCTGTAGAGAGAGAGAGAGTATTACTTCATTTATTTTACATGGCTGCATCATTATCGGATAAGCGACATATTAGCAAGATAGAAAGACTCACTACCATTTCAATCATGGAGTTGCTTTTGACGAAACATTTTATTCGCTATTTTTATGTTTGCTTAACGTGGGCATTTTTTTCACAAGAAAATTGCTGTTTTATACATAATAAGAAAATCTTATAGAACATTGTGCCTCCATCTTTATGTCCATCAATGAAAAGAACTAAACTTGCACATTAATATGCGCCTCATTTACAGGAATAAAAAAGTCAAAATTATTTTAGTTTGAGACCAATAAATTTTTGTCCATAAATTGGCTCCAATATATATACATATATATATATATATATGTATATATATATATATATATGTATATATATAGGACAAAGTTGAAAAATGTTTTCTTGATTTGACTTGCCTTGTCGAAATTGCTTTTTTTTTATTTTCTTCCATTTCTTCTAAAGTGGATTAAAGTTAAATCATTCTCCGTTTCTGTCAGAATCGGTTGGCAAGAAGGTCCTGTGTATTGTATTTTCAAAGTAACAAAGTTATTGACTGGAACTTCAACAAAATAATATTTTATCAGAACCAGAGTTGCATCGTTAAGATGGAACTCTAAATAACATACAGTACAAAGGAGATGAACAATCGACATGAGAAATTAAAATAACGGCTTTAATTCTTGGGTCGAAGGATGCCAGCCTAACGCTAAAACATTAACAATTTAATATTGAAGCAAAAACACACACACATGTACACATATATAGAGACACAGGCACATACGTACACGCACACACATTCATATATGTGTGTGTATATATGTGTGTGTGCGTATGTGCACATATATATATATATATATATATATATATATATATATATATATATATATATATATATAGAGAGAGAGAGAGAGAGAGAGAGAGAGAGAGAGAGAGAAAATTTCATTTTGTGCTGAGAAAGCGACTTCGGAATCTCTTGTAACTTTTCTGGACGGTGTCCTTGCTTAAGTTAGTGAATGCTGCCATAATCCTTGCCTCCGTTCATCTTTGTTGTTACAAGTAATTTTATTGCTCTCTCATTCAAATGCGCCTCACACATAATAATCAAGGGATTTGCAGTCTAGATTCTCCTGCTTGTATGTCATGGTGCGGAGTCCTGTTTCAAGACATATGGTTTTCCAGCAGCCACTTTCTTGACCGAGGGCAGCACTAACTACGCAATGCACTTGATGTACGTGTAAATTTAAGTTATGAAAAATTTGGTAATCCGTATGAGAGTCCCAAGGATGATGAAATCCTGAGAGCTCAATGTAACTCCAGAGCAAATTTCTTAAACTATACCACCCCTCTCCTTCCTACATGAAACTTATTTACTGCCTCTTTCTCTTTGCTTCCCGCTTCTTTCTCTTTTCTTTGTCTTTTTCGTTTTCTTTTTTCTCTCTTCTCTCCTCCCATTTCAATATATCACTTCCGTTAAGTTAACCGATTAAATAGGTCAAGGTCTGGTCCCTGCACCCCAATACTAAGTATGATTGAAAGTAATATTAAATAAACCCTCTCTAAACTCGACCATGTCTCTCAGACCACCCTGTATTACCCCCTCTGTTAAACTAAAAAACTTACAATACCCATCAAAAGTATGAATTTTCATTTCGTTTCGTTTCATCTTTTAGGAGTGCTATCTGATGATCCAGAGTCCCTTTAAAAGGTCTCTGGTGAAATAAATTATTATAATGGAACCTTAAAGTGGTCTGTGTTTCTTTAATATATATATATATATATATATATATATATATATATATATATATATATATATAGAGAGAGAGAGAGATAGATAGATAGATAGATAGATAGATAGATAGATAGATAGATAGATAGATGTATTTTTTTTTTTTTTCGGCAGGAAATAATATTTTATTGCTCTGTTTGCTTGCATGGGCAGTATTTACGTCAAAATTACACGCTATTTAGGCTTCGTATTTACAATTTTGGTTCGGATTGAGGAATCGGAGAGCTGAGTTAAATTACGGTCGAATCCATTTACATTCACTTACGTGGTATTTATCATATTCTTTTACCCCCGGCAATGCGTAAATAGCAGGGCAGACTGGGTTCTATACCCTTGGATGGCAACTGGTATAGCGCAGAAAGAAATGGCAGCCTACTGCGCGAAAAATCTGCCACGTCATTCATATATTGAAAGATACATGATCGCCTAAGCGTGTATCACGCGTGGCACATAACTGACTGATTGACTTTATAATTTCACCAAATAAGTTTATGTAAAGTTAGAAAAGATATATTTGAAAAATCATGAAGTATAATGATATTCAATAATGAACAGAAAGCACAATGAAACAGAGTCTAATAATTTAGGAATGGTCTTTTTATTCTCATTGACTACCTTCAGTCTTTTTTTATAAGCAGCCATAAGATTCGCCTTCTCATGAGATTCGTATCACGCAGGATACATAACTGACTGACTGAGGGTCTTTCTCCGCTTCATATTGTTGTAAATGATCTATTTTTCATCGCTTGTGATCGTTCGTGCGTTTAAGGGGGAAAATTGTTTTCCTATGGCCTCAGAGGCATTGTGTAGTAATGGATAGCGGCTTGGATTGAGGAATCGGAGAGCCGAGTTCGAATTCCAGTCGAATCCATTATATTCACGTACGTGCTAATACTCTTGAGAAAGGATTGAATCTTCTTATTCTCCTTCCAGCTATGGGTAAATAGCAGTAGAGACCGGGTTCTATAGCCTTGGATGGCAACTGATCTACCGCAGAAAGAAATAGAAGCCTACTGCGGGAAAATTCTGCCCCGAGGGTCATGATCGCCTAAGCGCGTATCACGCATGGCACATAACTGACTGATTGACTTTACCTTTTCACCAAATAGGTTTATATAAAATTACAAAAGATATATTTGAAAAATGATGAAGTATAAAGATATTCAATAATCAACACAAAGCACAATGAAATAGTCTAATAATTGAGGAATGTCGTTTCTTCTTATCGACTACCTTTAGTCTCTTTTTATAAGTATCATACTACTTATAAAAAGAGACTGAACGTAGTCAATGAGAAGAAAAGCCATTTTTTATGTCAGTATCGAAGATTCTTTTGTTCGTATGTTGGGCAACATTTCATGGCTGATCTTCACTTCCTTTAAACTTAACACATGCCAAACAATGACATAAATCTTCAATCCCCGTTACAAAGTTTTAATTGAGCAAAGTGAACACTTATATCTGCTGATTTTCTTATTATCAGTCCGCTGTTTAATTAATGTTTGGGAACTTTGGTATTGCACTCAATTTGAAATTTGGAGTTTGACATGGTAAATAATTTCAGAAAATATTTTTTGAGCAAATTAGATATGATTAAGTTTAGGTTAAAAATTGGATGATTTGGATTTCATTCCATTGATCAGTGAAAGATTTGAGGCTGTCAGGAAATTATGTACCCTTATGGAAAATAAATGTGTAAATGTCATTTTTAAAAAAAAGTTTTCCAATTGCAACATTAATATTCATTCTCATTAAATCAAAGAAAAGCAAATATAAAATATTCACTTTATAAAGACAAAATGGATATTAAATACAATGTACTTAGGTTGGGCGCCTCGAAGCGGTGTAATGGTTAGCAAGCTTGTCTCGCTAGAACAATTACGACTGAGTAGTGAGTAAGATCCTCACTGGGTGCTCCATACTTTCGGCCTTGAGCCACATCTAAGCCACGCTTGGAAAATCACTACTGTGTACTTAGGTTGTGGTCAGCAAAGAAAATGTCTAAGATCGTTGTCCTATTGAAACACCCTCTTGTATATTATTTTTCAAGACATGATTCACAGAAGGAAGCTATTTCTTAATCTATCGCATTATATGTTTCTATTCATTCTTCTCGTGATTAGTTAAGATTATCCTGTGCTATATGCTGGAAAAAGAGCCCCATACAATCATATTCCCGCCATAAGCTCAACAGTTGAGATGATGAGAATTGAGGTTAAGTAATTTTATGCCATCATACTATCGAATGATATTGCAGTAAGTCCCTGACCTACATAAATGTTCCGCGGTTAATTTCAAAAGCGTCTCCCCAGGTGATTTCTTTAGAAGCGGTACCTTTTATGTTATATAAGATCACAAGCCATGCTGGTGGGGTTGTGCTGCTGACAGCCCTTGACGTGTAAACGTTGTCCTTGATGCTTGGAGATCTTCCAGCTGTTTGCAAGTAATCCTTGTCTGCTTCTTTACCATTCCTACAATCCGACCCCGCAGCACAACAGGAAATCTTTCGAGAGACGCCAGATCGAGGACAATTCACTGTGGAACCACGTTCTTTCCACTTGCTAATTCTCAAACCAAAAGCGAACGAATGTTGTTCCTTAACCCATGCTCTGTAACTACAACCTTTGCAATAAAAATTAACGCCAGTCTCTCTGAGGTTTTATAATATCAGTTAGTTTTAGGCAGTACCTTTGTAAGTGAGATGCTGGTTAGCGATCAATTGATACAGCCTGTTAACATCTCAAACGCATTCAATACTATTTGCAATGATTGAGAATAACCAACAGATATTTAAAAGCAAGAATTTTGAATTTTCAACAGTATTGGTCTATGTCTTATGAATAGGTATTGAGTACAGATTTGTACCTTGATGTTTTATAATATTATATTACGTATCTCCATCTAAAAAATTAAAAAATAAACATAGCATGATAAAACGAGCGCCAAACTTGAAAAACAAATTTTTATCATCAAAATGTTTATTTTATTATTAAGAGGAAATATCAAAGTACTTTTGTTTATTTTATTCAATTTTTTAATCCTTTCTAGCACGTTCAAACTTTTGGTTAAAATCTTGTTTTTCTTGCGTCTGTAGGTGCAATAAACATAAATATTGGAAATTTAGCGACATTCTGAGCGTTGAAAACATTGTTTTGGAAATTAATGAAAAAAAATCAAATAATCATCGGATTTTAATTAAATTTTTAGGACTTATTCACAAATTAATGAATTAATTTTTCAAATGTTTTTAGAAAATCTTGATAAATATATGTTTATATTTTTTACACCCACTTATTTGATTTTATGAAATTTCGAGAAATTCACCTTTCAGTCTCTTCATATTTATTAGGTTGGTGCAAAAATAATTTCGTTTTCTCACATAGTAACATATGTTAGAAAACGAAATTATTTTTGCACCAACCTAATATATTAGTTAAAAACAGGACTCTTTGAAAAATGTAAATCATCAATTTAGTTTTGTCAGATAGGAATACCATTTACCAAAAATCTACTCTGAATCTTAAATAAAAAATGCAATAAAACTATGACATTATGTAATTAGAAAAGCTTTTAATTACTTTTATAAATAAGTTATATTAAGGACATTATTGCCCTGAGAAATAATTTTTTTGCGATGAATAGTGAATTTTTACAAAAAAATTTCTCACTTTTTTTAAAATTTTAATTAGAAAGATTTATTAAGTATTAAATATTTTAAAATTCTGTATTAACTTCAGCCTTTTGGATTATATTATTATTAAGTGAAAACTATATTTACTAATCATAAATAGAAAACAAACACCAATATTTTGAAAAGAATTTTGAAATTTTTTTTGATCAACCAATCGAATATGACCTACGTTAAATCCAAACTAAGCGGAAAAAAAAACATAGAAGTTATTATCTTAGTAATGTATCATGGCCAAGATTTGACATCTAACAGCAGTCTGATATTAAAGACTAATACAAATGGTTACAATAAATGTACACATGCCAGACAGTCAAATTTCATAAGAAAAAAAGCGGGAGATTAGAGAGGTAATTTGACTTAATGCCCAACTTGTTTTAAGCTTTGTGGATTTCCTGCATATTTTTTTGTAGTTGATAAGAGGCCTCTTTAAGAAACTAGTAAATAATGTAAATATATAGAATTATTTGGTAAATTATAAGCAAACGTTAAATTAATATCATCCATATAAGATGTTAATAATATCAACCAATCAGTGTAAAATGTCAAAAATACTAACTAAATTCCAATACATCCGTATAAGATGTCAATAATATTACTAAGAGATTAGTACAGAACTAAATTAAGCCCAAATTAATCCTATAAATAGAAAGATAAAATACATATCGTGTCACACAGTTCAACTAAAATCTAAGAAAAAAACATTGTCAAATTTCAAAGTATAACTGAATCATCAGGTAAAAGGTCAGTACTAACTTAGGTCATTAAAATCGGTAAATGCGATTTATTTCTATTAAATCAATTCTTTTTCTGTTTTCTATGCATATTTAGTTATTATGCATCTGTGTACAGTTAATTATATGAAAAGTATGTTTATTCATTAGTTGGAAATACAATAAATTAAAAATTTGTATGTGTACGAATATTTGTTTCCTCCCCCACTGAATATATATGTGGGGGCGCATATGATACTGAGAGTGTGTGTGTGTGTGTTGTCACGTGGGTGTTGATGTGTGAAGAAAAATAATCATTATTCTGTCAAATGTTTTTCCTTGAACCATTCCACTTGTGAGTTTTGAATTTCCTTTCTAAAGAATTTTATTCTTTTGAAGAAGCATTGCTTTCTTCTGTTTGATCTTGATCTGCAAATATTCTTTCCTCTCAGAAATAAAATTCCGAACTTATATATTATCATCCAGTGTAGGCGGATTTGAGCTTTTTTATTCTTTATTCCATTTAAATGAACATTTTTTATTCCACTCACATTCAGATGATTTGAAATAGTTCCAGTCTAGAAATTAACTCTTATAAGACTAACGTTTTTATATCATTTTATATCACAATTTTCTGATTTATTCATGATCCATCATTTACGGAAATTTTCCTTTTTATTACTGAAAATCGCTTACGAATTTAAAAAAAATAAATTTCGTACATGTCTCTCGTTAACGTAATTCCTCCCAATGCCTGTATTGTATTCCTCATAATTTCAACTTCATGATGTTCCAATTGGAATTCTTTATACGGGTATAAAACAGTGTTTACTTCCTTTTGTTTTAGACAGGCCATGGAAAAATTTGACTCCTATAGCCTTGGTTGGCAACCAGCCTACCACAGAAAGTAACGGCAGTCTACTGCAGGAATTCTTCTGCTAGGTCAGACATGAATCGAAAAAGAGACATGCTCGCCCAAGCATGCATCAGGCATGTCATCTAAGGAAGGAAAGGAGGAAAGAAGTAATAATTGTTGTCTTGGAACCGGGGATCTATCCTCCCACGTTATCTCGATATTGCATTAAAATGAATGTCTTGATGCGCTGGAAACCTGGAATATGCACAAAGAATATCTGTTTTATCCGAGATAAAATTTCTGGAATATCTTTCCTGTTTTCCTAAAAATATCGTAAAAACTAGTGGCATGAAAATAAATTTTCTGAAACGTCAACAAATTATTTAAAAATAAAGCAGCAATTAGAAATATCGTATTTGTAAAAAAAAAATAAAATATTAAAATCATTGTGATTCGATATTCCGTTTTACACAACTTTCTATCGTTTTATTGTTCTTGGCATTTATTTACTGTCTATCACATTAGCTGATCTCCCATACATTTACAAAGCTTGTTGATTAGGTTACCCTATGTTTCTCTCCTTGCTTTCATTATGTTCTCTCAGTGTCAAATTCTCCAAGACTTTTTTCTGCGTTCCAGAAATTTCAACTGGTTGTTTCTGATTTTAAGGGTTCGCATTTTCCTTAAAACTTTCTCGTCACATGCTCAATCTAAAATATTCTCTAATATCCTTCCGTACAATCACATCTCTGTTGCCTCAAGTTTCCTCTTCATCTGTGACAAAATTACCCAGCATTTATAAAGGATGAATGATATTACATAGCAGTTCAGCACAGAACTGGATTGCCAAAATTAATCTACGCCCACGAGAGGGGATCTGTCCCTCGACAAAGCACGCTGAGATTCTGTAAAAATATATATATGCCGAGAAAAAAAAGCTAACAGTGACTAAGAATTGTGTAAAGAGGTGACCTTGTATCACACTTTATTTGTCTAAAGCAACAAATAAATAAAGGTGTTACGCTTCAGTATCTTTCAACAGGAAAATCAAGATGTTTTTTTTTTTTTTTTTTTTGAAAGTCGCTTAAAATGTTTGTACGTGTTTTATCCATCACACCTCGCAAAGATTACGTCGGCCTGCAGTTCCTATGAAGGACTGCTTGAAACACTAGAGGATGACAATATTTGACAGCAACATGGTGAAGAATAACGCCGAAATGTAACAATTGTCACATAAATACAGAATGACAGCAGCTGAGTTCAAAACAAAAATGTTTATTTTGTGGATTTTCTTGTCAATTCTTTAATGTCACTGTCCGAGTCGACTTGACAATCAAATGAGGAAATTTGAATAAAAGCAAAAGATGTTCGTTTTCTATCAAATTTCTTTTTCATAGTTTTCCGTTCTTCCTTTATTTCTATTTTCTTTGCATCTTTTTCTGGCTTATTCCGTTTATCAATCTCTTCTATATCGTTTTATAGGAATGATGCTCTTCCCATGTTTCTCTTTCGTTTCCTTTTTCTTTTTTTTTTTTCCTGATTTCCTTTCTCTTTCTCTTTCAAGTTGTGCTATGCTTGTCTTTAATTTTCTTTTCTTTTTCCACCTGCCTGTACTTAAGTTTTTTCTTCTTTTTTATTCCATTTCTCTATCTTTTTTTCTTTTCTTTTTGTTTTTCTTACACTTTCATTCACCTCTTTATTTCTTTCTTTCTTTCTTTCGTTATTTGCTGTATTCAGCCGGTTTTCTTGCATTTTTTACTGTTTTTTTTTTTCTTTCAGTATCTTTCTCAATTATTCACCATTTTGTAATTATCTTTTGTTCTTTGTTTTTACTTTCTCGTTGCACCTTTCTTTCTTTTTCCTTCATTCTTTTCTTTTTAATCATTTCCTTTTTTCTTTACTTCTGCTCATATCTCTTCTTTCTTTCTTTCTTTCTTTCTTTCTTTCCTTCCCGCATTCCTTTCTTCTTCCTTTTTTCATTCCATTTTCCTTATTTAGTTTTCTGTTTTAATTTATTTTTCTTTTCTTTTTTTCTTTTTTTTTTTTTTTTGCTTTATTGGCTTTTATTGATTCGTTTCTTTCTTTCTTCCATTCTTTCCTTCTTTTCTTCTTTTTTCTTTCTTTCTTTCTTCTACGTCTTCTCTCTATATACCTTTCTTTTTCCCTTAGTCATATTTTTCATTTCTCTCTTTCGTTTCCTGCCGCTTTCTTTCTTTCTTTCTTTCTTCTTTTGTTTTCTTCTTCTTTTATAATTTATATAAATGAAATAATTGAATTATTGAGAAGCAACGCCTTTGGAATTTTAATCTGTAAGCTTTGATCTTCACAGGATTCTTGTCTTGTGCTCGAACCTCATCAATATATCCATGGACCTGCTCTCCGAATGGGAGTGGGCTTCATTGCCCACTGGTGTCATCTGCTGTTCAAACCCCGAAAAACAATAGAATTTATGAAGACTTGTAGAAGACAGGCAAAATGCCATCACATTCTCTCTGATAAAGTAAGTAACGTTATCTAATAATTTTTATCTGGATGTGAATCAGACGCGTTATATTTTCGGTTTTTGTTTTCCAAACATATTTTTTGCTTTTCTGTTTTCTTTTTCACTTCTTTTTTTTTTTTTTTTTTTTTTTTGGTTCGTCATTTCTTGCTTTATTCCTTTTCTTACAATTTTCTCACTTTTTATTATTTTTTGCTGCTTTCTTTTAGTTTATTTTTCTTCATTTTCTTCTTAATTTTTCTTTTATATTTATAAGGTTTCTTCTCCAGTGAGCTCTGAAGAGCGAGGAGCGAGAATTGGTTATATTAGTGTTGTTTGCTGTTGTTTTATTGGTATATATTTAGTGGGATCTGTTTATTGGTATATGTTTCGATCCCTAACTTTTAATATTTTTCTTTTCTTATTCTTAATCTTTCACCCCCGTTTCTTTTAATATGTTTTGTATTTTTTTTAAAACCTCAATAAAATTTTGTAAATCTCTCTCATCCAGATTACGTTTTCTTTTTTTCTTTCTTTCTGTTTTCTTAACCGTTCTTCTTCTTTCTTACTTTCTTCCTTCTTTCCTTCTACTCTTTCTTTTCTTACGCCTTTCTCCTTTCTTTTATCCACCTTTCCTTATATGTTTTGTTTTTGTCCTCTTTTCTTTCGTTTATTCTTTATTTTTTATTCTCCTTCCTACTTTTGCTTTCTTTTTCTTTTTCTTTCTCTCTTTTATCTTCATTCTATCTCTTTTTTTTCTTATTATTCATTTTCCATTCGAATTCTCTTTTATTCTTGTCTATTTCTTTCGTAATTTGCTTTGGCGCTTCTTTTTTTTTATTTAATTGCCTTTCACTTTCTTCTTCGCTTCTTTTTTTTAATTACAAATGCAAAGTTTCTATTCCCTTTTTCCTATTGCTGCCGCTGTTCTTCGTTTCAATCTTTCCGTCTACACCTCCCCCTCTTTCTCTTCGTCCCTTTTTATCTCGTCCCCCTCCTCCTCTTCTCTTGTCACAACATTCATTCCTTTGTTTTTCTATTTCTTCTCCTCATACCTCTGCACCTCCCTCGCTTACAACTGTTTATTATCCTCCTCCTCCTATAGTATTTCACTTAATCTTATTCTTTTTACAGTATTTTCTCTGTTCCTCCCACCACATGAATCTTTACTTATTTTCTATCCATTTGTTTTTCTTTTTTTTTTACTTTAAATTTTATGCGTATTTTTTCGTTTTATTTCTGATATTTATAACTTCACAATTTTCTTCCTTTCTTCTTCTTCTTCTTCTTCTTCTTCTTCTTCTTCTTCTTATTATTATTATTATTATTATTATTATTATTATTATTATTATTTCTTTCTTTCTTTCTTTCTTCCTTCTTTTCTTCTTCTTCTTCTTTCTTTCTTTCTTTTTCTTCTTTTCCTTCTACTATCCCCGCCACCAACTATTGAATTTTGGAGTTCATCATTTTTCTTTCCGCTCAATAATCTCTCTGAAACTGCGCATTATCTTCCAATATCAATGAGTGAAATTCATGACAGTGATGACGTGTAAAAACCCATCAAGAAGTGATCAAAGGTCATACAAAGAGCAAATCGTCTCTCGTGATATTTTTACCTGTGTTGATTGATTAGACACAGGCAGAAAAATAAAACTCTTCCATTTGCATGACATTTACCTGATCATTCTTAGAATCTTTCTTTTCAATGGCATTTTCTTTTAATTCCTAATTGCAACTCATAGTCTCTCATTCTTTGGATATATGGCATTCGTGATCTCTTCTCTCACTGATTCTTCTTTCGATATGTTGAAAAATATCCATGGCTTTCAAGATGTGTCCCGGATATAGAAACCTGACCATTCCTTTGATATTTCAAGAAATATCATTAAATCTAAAGATCTCTTCCCCATCCAAGAATCTAAGGCAAGGCACGCAATATTTCGTCAACTTTTAGAACATCTTTTACGAACTATGACCTTTTAGAAAGAAGGCGATCGTGGTTCCACACAGCTTTCTCTCCATTATTTGGACTATTGTCCTCATCTTTGTCGCTTCTACTTTCTTCAAGTGGTTGGAATGTCGAACTGAACCCTTTATTTCGCTCACTGGGGTAGACTGTTCTAGTTCCACGTGCCATGTAAAATGCATGTCAGTTATCTCCTGTTAATTTCCCTCTGAAAGTTCTCCACTGGCTTAACCGGGTATTGAACTCACACGCTTTGGATCCTGTCACTAGATCTAACCAACGCCTTTATCCACTGTGCCATGTGTCCTTGGGTATGAATTTCTGGGTATTATAAACCTAATGTCTTCAGCAACCATTTTGACCAGTGCTCATATTGCAATTTTTGCTGTTATCATCCATGTTTTTACCAGAGCTCATGTTGCAATTTTTTGTTATTATTGCTTTTTCTCTGGCACTCCTTATTACTAGTTTTCCCGTATTGTATTCATTTCTATGCTTGGTCGGCTCAGATTTTTGTGGCCAAGCATATGTGCTAATTCCTTAAGTTTACGAATTTTCCAAGCATGTTCTTTGTCTATGATCTCAATGTGATCCCACAGAGGGCGGTGATCTCCATTCTCTCTCCATATGTGGTCAGCCACACCTGATTTTTCCACTTCCCCTCGTGTTACAGCTTTCTGGTGTTCTTGAAGCCTTATTTTAAGGAGACAATCTGTCTACCTTTTATATTTCCTTCCGCAGCTGCACGGGATAGCGTACACACAGTCTTTAGTCATGTTCTCCTTTATGGTGGTGGGGGGTCTTACTCGAGAGAGGATATCTGCGAAGTGTTGTTGCTTTAAGTAACCCCTTCAGTTTTACCATCCCTTTTCGTCCTTGATGATTTTGTCCTGTTATTCCTTTACTCAAGATCATTAAGGAATTTACTCGCTGTTTTCTCTCGCACGTCTTGACTTTAAAGTGAGTGTTCATTTCACCAACCATTCAAAGATTTCTGTCAAGTTCTCCATAATCCGTTACGAAACTATCGTATATTTCCATGTATAAGGCGAATTTTAGATAAAATGAAATCAAAAAATATGGCAGATTTTCATGAATTTATGTTGTACCTGTAGTATAAGACGAGAAACGCAAAATGAACGCAATAACAAAACCGGTTCTATATAATGTTTTTCCTACACAACTCCCCTAAAAAGGGAAACCATTTTTTGTTTACGTTTCATCACGTGATCTCTTGCGAATAATGATTATTATTCTTCTTCCTCTTCTTCCTCCTCCTCCCCTCCTCCCCTCTTCGTCCTTCTTTTATTTTTTCTTCTTCCTCTTCTCCTTCTTCTTCTTCCTCCTTTTCTTCTTCTTTCACTTCTTCCTCTTCTTCATCACCGTCTTCCTCTTCCACTTCTTATATATATATATATATATATATATATATATATATATATATATATATATATATATATATATATATATATACGGATTGTCCCAAAAACTGCATATACACTTTAACAGCTGTTAGCTTAACTGATATTTGTTTCTTTACAGATTAAACCCATTAGAATTAATTATGGCAGTTAAATCAAACTTTGAACAAAGGAAATTAATTCTAACGTAACACTACAAGACGAGGCAGGATTTTATTAAATTTCAGAAAGTTTGTTTTCTTCAGACTTGAAATAAAATAGCTTTATAATTTTGAGGAATCTAGCCGCAAACGTCATCTGAAAAATTTAAAGCCAAGAGAGGTGAGGAGAGGTGGGGTGTAATAACATTCTAGTCAGCATTTGATTTTACTAAGGCAAGAACGAAATCGGGACACTGATTGGTAATCACTAATTAAAGTGTTGGGTTATCATAACCCAAGCAGGAAAGTCAGTCAACAAAGATAAAGAAAATATTGGCCTCTGATTCATTTTATACTTGAAAGCCATCTGGTAAATTTCTGGATTTTATGGGCAATAATAGATCGGGGGATTTTGATAATTGTTTTTAGAAATCAACTGATAATATTTTTAAGGTTTTCTGGGGACAAAAGCAGAAGTTATACAATTGATTTATATCTCT
The DNA here is from genome assembly GCA_963932145.1 of Acanthosepion lycidas. Taxonomy (NCBI): domain Eukaryota; kingdom Metazoa; phylum Mollusca; class Cephalopoda; order Sepiida; family Sepiidae; genus Acanthosepion; species Acanthosepion lycidas. Next base: position 1,845,433 of record OZ010577.1, read on the forward strand.
TCTTAAAAAAGAGGGAACGGGTAAATCAATAAAGAAATGAAAATTCTTTTGATAAGAGCCGTGTCCAAAACATCACGGGTTGAAACTGCTAAGAAAGCTGTCATGGGAACACACCCGGTGAATGTCCAATTGAAAGAATGTGATTTGGGGTCAAGGAATCCTGTGGACGAAAATCTTGAGGGATAAGTAAAATTACTGACTATAAGTAAGTCTACGCAGTCTAAAAATAGAGTTTGTCAAATTGACAACCAAAATGAAGGGCTCAGGTCAATTAGGAGGAATTGTCTACGCCTATTGGGTAGCATTGGTATGAGTTTGCAGTATGTGAATGGGGGATAGATCGATATTCTGCTTTCACTACTTTTAGGAAGATGGATCTCTCCAAAATTGGGTAGGTAATTAATATTCCAGAGTCAGACGTCAAAGAACTCTTTGTAGGGGTTAGTGTATTTAACGAAACCCCAGGCTCCGTCAGACACCGGGCCGGTTTTGGATGGAGGTCCATATAAATAGAAAGTGGAGGCGACCAAAGACAGTTGTTCCAGACGCCAGGCAAGAGACAACCGCTTCAGCTGATCTCACGTGACTTCCTGTCTGAAGAATCCTCCGATTTGTTGTTCCTTTTTCTATACTTCGCCACAGCGAACAAAATGTCACAAAATATTCAAAGAGGGAAGGGTACATAACCCTGCATGACGAACCTTGTGATCTAAATCAAACAAAACGTGAGGCAAGCCAAGGCAAGGCTTGGATCAAAGTGATCGATACAATGGTCAGATATGGGAATCGAATATCAGACCAACGGGGTGGACGTCATACTTAAATTCTGCTGGAAATGTGAAAACATAGTTGAAGTATAAAGACAGTTTAGAAGGGAGTTTCACACCAATGTGACTTAGCATCACTCGAATTAGAATGAAGTCTGAAGCCGATGGAACTGTTCAGAATGTCCATGAGAAACGTTCCAGATGAACACGGATATCGACAAGTCACACAAAGCAAGAAAAAGTACTGGAAACGTATCACAAAAGTCCAACAAAATCTGTGTGAGTCGTGAGGTATTTATTTCAAAATCATCTGTCCAACACATTTTGAAGTGAGGTAACTGGAAAAAGTTACATTGCAAGATTAGTCCATGTAATTAATGACCATGATACAGAACGAAATGTGGAGTATTGCGAGTGGTACTCGGCACGGTGTGTAGAAGATGCGCATTTACCAACTAAGATTGTGCGTAGTGATGAGACCACATTCAAATTAAATAGGGACCTGAGACTCCGCGTGTTGTGGTAGAACATCATATAAATTTACCAGGAGTTAAAATGTGGCGCGATTGATCATAAAAAGGATTAATTAAACCATTCGTTTTGGGCGCTAATGTGATTGGTCCCGTTTACTTGAACTTGCTACAACAATCTGTCATCCCAAGAGATGACTTTGAAGATGAGGTGTTTTATTTTCAGCAAGATGGGGGCACCCCCAGACGACCATCAAGATGGTAGATCCTACATTGATGAGATATTGGGAAACAGGCAGATTGGATGAAAGGGTTTCGTAGAATAACCTTCACGTTCACCAGACCTCACACCACTAGCCTTGCTTTTGTTTGTTTTTGTTTTTTTTTAAGGAGGGGATACTTAAAAGGTAAATTCTACGCTATGAATCCTGCAACAGACGCTGAAGTGAGAGCAACCATTGAACAAGAATGCGTAAAAATACCAAACAAAATGTTTCGTGATGTTTCGTGATGTCCACTGCTTCTTGCTGTCCCAGAGTACCAGGACGTCAGTTTGAAAACAGATGTTGACAAAACAATCAAATAATGTTTGTATATTCTATTAAATTTGGAAAATGAAATGTACTTTAATAAATACTAACTTTATAATTATTTAAAGTGTGTATACATTTGTTGTATATATATATATATGTGTGTGTGTATATATATATATATATATATATATATATATATATATATATATATATATATATATATATATCCTATTTGCATATCTCTTTTCTTACATGAAAAGAATGATCTCTTTTAATTCTTTTAAAAGAGCTTTTTAATATACTTACAAAATTATTTTTCTTTAAATTACGTATTTTTATCATTTTGACTTTAAGGATTCGTGGCGTACTTTATCAAATAATGCCTTTGCATAATCTTGAAAACATTAGGTAATAAACCTTTTCTGCTCTGAACGATATTAGATAGTTGGAAATAGTGTTCGTAATTTGTTCAATCGGACGAAAAGTGGAAACATTCATCTCATAAGCCGTCAGTTTTTGATGATAATGAAATTGACAATCTAAATAAAAATAATCCAGATCACACGACATGTGACATTGAAAACATATTCCCCATATCCCATATGAAAAAAATTAAAAAACACTTGGATACATAAATCACGACGTTATTTGGACGTATAACGATATTAAAAAAATGAAATTTAATGCGCTGCACTTGCATCTGCGATTTCTCTCTTAAACGTACGAACGATCACAAGCGATGAAAAATAGATCATTTACAACAAAATGAAGCGGAAAAAGACCCTCAGTCAGTCAGTTATGTATCCTGCGTGATACGAATCTTATGCGAAGGCGAATCTTATAAAAAAAGCCTGAAGGTAGTCAATGAGAATAAAAAGGCCATTCATTATTAGACTCTATTTCATTGTGCTTTCTGTTGATTATTGAATATCTGTATACTTCATCATTTTTCAAATATATCTTTTGTAATTTTACATAAACCTATTTGTTGAAATTGTAAAGTCAATCAGTCAGTTATGTGCCATGCGTGATACGCGCTTAGGCGATCATGACCCTCGGGGCAGAATTTTCCCGCAGTAGGCTGCTATTTCTTTCTGCGGTAGATCAGTTGCCATCCAAGGCTATAGAACCCGGTCTCTACTGCTATTTACCCATAGCTGGGAGGAGAATAAGAAGATTCAATCCTTTCTCAAGAGTATTAGCACGTACGTGAATATAATGGATTCGACTGGAATTCGAACTCGGCTCTCCGATTCCACCGAGCCGCTATCCATTGCTCTAACATACCTCAAATACCCTAGAAAAACAAAATGGCCCATCGTTAACCCCTTCAAAGAGTTGGTTAATGCAGTGTGTGTGGTGGGTTTGGAATAGTATTTGGATATTATGACCCCCTTCAAAATAAAACTTTGACATGTGCTGTGTCCAACTGGACAAGTTGATGGTAGCAATCGATGAAAATCGTCTGTAATCGACCATCTGGACGTGTGTCGTCATACATCATGAAAATGACAGGTTTCACGTCTATTTGCAGATTCAGCAGAAATTGGTTCAGCTTCCCTGAGATGTGGTGCTATAACCGCCGCGCTCAGATGACCTTATGATTAACACTTATTTCTGGCTCTACAAAATCTTAATATAAAATATATATGAGCGCTCGAGAGAATTCTTGGGAAATTTCTATTTTATATATATATATATATATATATATATATATATATATATATATATATATGTATGTATGTATGCTCAGTATAAGTTTACAGGACATAAATATTATAAATTAACTGATTTAAAATATGGTTTCTTCGCTACACAGAAATAACCAAATTATTTACTTTTGATTTAATTATAACGAAAAAAATGCCGAAAACCTTTTTGTCGTTGATAATAAAAAATTACCCAGACGACATGCGTTTAACGGATGTCAGAATTCGTTGAAAAATACACCCCTACCTTCCCTCAACTTAACCTCATAATTAATCCAACAATACTTAATAAAAATGAACACGCTACCACCCCTGTCTGAATGATTGGATTTCTCTGTATCCTTGGAAATATGAAATTATGAATTTATATGTGCGTTGAAACCTCAGTAAATTTAAAAATAAGTTATTCCAAAATTCGCTTGAAGATGAAACAGAACTAATGCTTTTAAATTAATTATATAATTAAATTTGAAGTTTTTAGCTTCGGTTTTTGAAACATGGTTATTACTGTGTAGCGAAGAAACCATATTTTAAATCAGTTAATTTATAATATATATATATATATATATATATATATATATATATATATATATATATATGGCATATAGACATGGAATAAGAATGTAAAACAATCTACAGATTGAGTTAAAAGTAAAAATACAATCATCCTTTATAATGCCTAAAATTATAGCCGGAAGCGCTCCAAATACAGAACATTTTGAAAATTTGTACATCATTTATGTTCAGAAAAGAAGAAAATTATAGAAACACAAGAAAAATTAAATTAAAAACGCAATCGTTTTTAATGTAACTCATTTTACTCCGTGCCAAAACCTTAGGCTTAGTAAGTAACTATAATTGTGATATATCCTTTCTTTTAATGTTTCTTTTGTTTCTTTCTTCTGCTTTTCTCTCTATCTAATGTTGTTTCTCCTTTAACGACTTGCCGTAGTAAAACCCCTGCAAACGATGTACCTATTCTTACTCGCACTCTTAAAATACCCTTTCGTCCACCACAAGTCACATGAGAAATATACTGTTTCCTTTTCTTCCCTTCTCCTTATCGTCATCTTTCCTTGCCCTCTAAACTTTACAATTCTCTTTCTTTAATACTTTCTAGTACCAATTTTCCATTTTTTTCCCCTTGTGGCTTTAGGATTCGTACAATAATAGAACGCAATCTGTTCTTGTAAACTTTCTTTTTTTATCTGTCGCGCAACAATGACGACACAAAATATTTCCTCTTAACGAAATGTTCTTATCGGCGCGAAGAATCCTTTATCATCAACATTCTTTGCATAACGCTGAAACTTCCGGAAGCTTTCGTATGAATACGGACCGGAAATCTTTTCTGGGCATAATCTGACGGGAAGGCAGTCAAAGATAATTCACAATTCTTTCTTTACAGGCTTAAATAGCTTTTATAATTTTCAGGAATAGCGAATTTTTACAGATAAGAAGTAACGGTATTAAAAAAGAAAAAAGAAATGAGTTGCATTAGAAGCAGTCAACGAAAGAAAAACTAAAATATTAAAATGTGGAATATGGCAGTGACGTTATGAACCTCAGAACGAAATCTCGCACTCCCGAGAGTTAACGACACAGATAATATGAGAAGCCACCTAAGAAAGACATATTTTTCTGTCTTCTCTGCTGTGTCTGTTCAAGCATACTTTCTATTATTTCACGATGTTTACAGGCGAGATTTCAAAATTGACATTTCATTTGTCATAAACGTTTTTAACTTTTATTAAGTTTTCCACCGTAATTCTTCCAAGCCTCAAGGTCTGAAAAGACAAATTATGCAATTCCCTTCTGCTAACGGATTTGATGCACTTATTCTTCGAAAATCCGATGCAATTTTACGACATCATGCGAGAATATCATATTTAATTTTAAAAGCAATCATTTCGAGTCTGTTGTTCCTTCTAAGTTGAACATATTTACACTGTATACTTGAAAGAATTGTTGAATAAAATTGTAATTTGACAAGTGTAATAAATCAAATGAACAGGGTTTAACAAGTTTACTCCTGCGAGGATTGAATATTTTTGGGAAAACGAATTATTTCCATTATTTACACTTGGACTATTTTCCTCATCTTTGTTGTTATTATCATAACATTTTCGCCGTTGTGCTCTTCGGCCTTCTTTAGATATTTGTCGATCCGGGCAACCGTCAAGGAATTTCGAACCGAACCCTTTCCTTAACATATGAATTTCAAATTCTTCTCGTTTTACTGACCCTGTCTAAGGATATTTCATGTAGTTCTTATTTCCTATTGCTTCAAGTACATACTGCCTGCCCTAGGGATTGAACTCACGATAACCATGTCACCAAATTCCCAAACCAACGCTTTAATTCACTAAGTTATTGTCGCTGGGGATGGTGGGGAACAACAGCCGAAACGTTGTGATAATAACAACAAAGATGAGGAGTATAATTTTAGTATCAATATTGAAAATAGTGATGATTCCTAGAATCAAAACTTAAGATAAAAATTATGGAAAGTAAATCGGCATATCAATTTCAATTTGCAATTAACGCATACTTTTGTGTATATTAATTGAATCGACCGCTTTAGTTTCCTTTCTTTTACCATACGGCCAGTCGTAGACCCACTAGATTTTTTTTTCTCTTAGATTATGCCATTTTCAGTAGTATGTAGTAATATGAATCTATTTTCGGGGTGTTTGATGAAATTTGTTTGGCCTTCAAAAATATTGCGTCATCCGTGATTGCATCAGATTTTTATCACGCCCAGTCACTATTGTCTCTACTGTCGATTAGTTGTCCTCTGGCCATTGTCTGAGATGGGCGTTACTTTCAAGGAAGCGTACGAAAATTCTAACGTTGCATGAACACACTGGTAAGTGTAACTAGTGAGCCAATCAAATGACTATAGATTGGCATGGAAATTTTCCTGTTATGAATCTGGAAAGAAAGGCCTTCATAGAATGGGCATACGAAGTAGTAACATGTGTACTAGGTCATGTTTCATTGGAAAAATACGAAAAAATGTAAATAATTACGGGATTATTAGTTTTGTTTCAATTAATTTGCACAAGGGTGTATTTTCTATTAAACACAGAATAAAGCTTTTACGAAAGCTTTACTCTGTGGTTAATTACGAAAATTTACGACTTCTAATATTTTTGGTCATGGTGTACCCTGTTGCATGTATCGTGTCAGATTCTACAACGCATTGCATGCAATTTGACATCGACATTGCCTCGACAAACGTAATGAAGGACTATGTTACACTAAGGATCTACAAGGTCGTGATATAACAGGGTTTGGCTTTTAAAATTATTAATCTTACCATTAATATTAACCGCGTTATATGTCTATTATTTTAAATATTTTAATATTATTAGAAACGTTTACAATAAGATGAATAATCATTGCAAATATTGCATCGGAATAATTCAAACTCAATTTGATAGAATTTAATGATTATAATATAAAAGATGTCGTCACATAGGATATTATTCTTTTTTTTAAATTAAGACCCAAATAAAGGGAATATTAAACGCTTGTCAGAGAGGAAAAATATAATGGAATATGAGAATGAAAGTTATGGTCATCAACAGCTTTCCCATTTGGAACTGTCCAGAAGATAATCTTAAAAATATTGCAACGTTCCGCTTTCGATTCTCTCACAATTACTCTCTCTCTCTCTCTGTCTCTCTCTTTCTCTCTCTCTAATTCTCTCTCTTTCTCTCACACTTTCTTCCTTTTTCTTACTTCCTCTCTCTAATTCTTTCTCTCGCTCTTTTTCTCTTACTCGCTCTCTTTCTCTATCTCTCTTTATTTCTTTTACTCTCGCTCCTTTTTTCTTTTACGCTCGCTCCTTTTTTCTTTTACGCTCTTTTTCTCTCTCATTCTCTCTCTCTTTTCTCTTTCTCTTTCTTTCTCTCATTGTCTCTCTGTCTTATGTATGTATCTTATGAGTAGCTGCTATTTATCAATGATTTTCCACTTGGCTGAACTGAGTTTAAGATGATTGGCTGTAGAAAGAACATGTAGTAGAAGAAGCAACAGCAACAGCAACAGCACCAGCTCACCGACCCCCTTAAATGACATGATTTCAAAAAGGAACTTTCTCCCCTTTTCTACTTCACCTAATCCCTAAGGTTTGAACGACCCTAATAAAAAGCTCTCCTCTAGTACCGATCATGTAAGTCGTACTTTATTTGTTTCAAAAACGTAGCCGCTCGGACTCTGCAGTAAACAAAAGGTGTATCTTTTCCACAGCCAATCCTCTATTATTTTATTCCCCTTGCACAGAATAAACATTTCTTTCGTTCTATATCTTTTTTATTTGAGAAACATGTTGGGTTTTATAATTACCTTTTCAATGAATATGTATACCACTTAATGTTTTTGTCACTTTTGTTTTATTGTATATTTGTGTGTGTACGTGTTTTCGTGTACGTCTGTGTGCATGTGTTTGTGCGTGTATTCATCTTGTTTATTACATGAAGATCTTTGCAATTATTTCTTCATGGTTTTCTAAATTGCTTATCTCTTTGTTTTTCTTATATTCTCTATAGAATTACCACACTATTTATGAGCGGCAGAAACAAATTCTCCATTAAAACAAAAACGCCGGTGACAACTACATCTGTCTGTCTTTCAAGAAAAGAAAAAAACTGAAAAAAAAAAGATCATTTGTTTTTAATCTAACAATCTCCACCAGCAACAAGTGTAGCCTAACAGTTCAGCAGAAACTGAACCTGTTTATATTTTGAAAAAAAAAAAATATATATATATATATATATCCCTTACGATAGGCGCAGTCTTTGTTGAACTCCTTCTAAATGTTATTCGATATTAAAACAGTTTACTTAATTAAGTTGTAGCCAAGCTTCGGAAATAGATGAAATATCTTATTCCAAACAAAATTCACTCTGTTTTTTTTATCAACCAGCTTGAAATAATTAACCCAAAACAATGAAGTTTATGTATCGAATCTGTCTCATTGAGTTCAATTAACGACTTGTTTTTAGAGCAGATGGCATAGATCGAAACTTTTCCAAATAGATTTAGGAAAAAGAAAGCTAATCACAGCAGTTCTAGAAATGTTTGCTTAAGACAAAAATAATCATTATCTTTAGCTGTAAATATTCTTATCTCTGTCGACAGTATTATTGCCTATTTTTGTATTCGGAGAAACGATATAAAATGAAATTTTTCAAGTTTTATACACCGAGAGGCGAGATTATATTTTCATTTGGAATCTTCTAGAACCATTTTTTTTTTTTTGTTCAGAGAGAAATGACTGAAACTTAAATTACAGACTGACATGAATCGATCCATAAACACAAAGTAACGATGGAATATGGAAAATAAACGAAGCTTAACTTTGAGCACGTGTATAAGGGGGGGGGCGCGTCACAACAAAGATGGCTGTCCTCATAAAACAAAGTAAAAATATAGAAATGTGATGGTCCAAAAGATTTCTGCATGCCAAGGGTAATAACCAACTTTAGTGACCAAAGCAATTAATGAAACAAAAGATGTTTTTTTTTAGTTTTAAGAAGACAGAAAATAAAACAACAATCTCATGATGCGAGTTACGCATAGAAGACATTGGAATCAAGCAAATAGAGAAATTTAAGAACATGTGAAGAAAATATAACACCGAAATCCAAAAGTGTATCGGAATAACAAAAATGCCTTCCAAAATCTAAGCAATGTATCAAGAAAATTTCGAGAATTTAATTAGAAACAAAGAAAAGATTGCTGAATCGCTATGCAATATCATTCCTCTTATATGGCAGTGAATACTAAACAATTTCATCACAGACGAAAGGAAGACAGGAATATGATTCTGTATATTTTGAAAAATCCATAGATGGAACATGTGAATAATGAGGAAATTTTAAGAAAAATGGAAAAAGAAAGGCCAGTTAAGCGAAAAGATACAGTTGAAATACACATAATAAAGAAGAAAGGTTTGGAAAATTTGACACTCACAGAAAACATCGAAATCAAAACGGACGGTGGAAAACAGCGAGAGTCATCTTCCTAATGATGAGAGCACAGAGAGTAGTAATAACGGCAAAAAGACGCATACTTTTGAGAGCTACAAGGGATAGGAAGTTGTGAAGAGTCAGGATCACCCAAGTCTTATAGGGTCACGGCACATATAGTAGAGAGATCGATAAACTCATAGGAACCTTTTGGTATACATGATTAAAGGTTAATGAAACGTGGTGTTACCACGGAGATAATGTCAGTCAGTCAGTTATGTGCCATGTGTGACACACGCTTAGGCGATCATGTATCTTTTGATACATGAGTGACGAGGAAGATTTCTCCCGCAGTATGTTGCCTATTATTTCTGCAGTAGGCAAGTTGCTATCCAAGGCTACAGAACCCGGTCCGTCCTGCTATTTACCATAGCTTGTGGGGAGAAGAAGAGGATTATTAGCACGTTAGTGAATGTAATGACTTGGAATTCGAACTTGGCTCTCCAATTGCCCATAGTTAGGGGAAGAAGAAGAGGATCCATACCTTTCCCAAGGATATTAGCACGTAAGTGAATACAATGGATTTGAGTGGAATTCGAACTCGGCTCTCTGATTCCTCAATCCGAGCCGCTATCCATTACTCCACCGTGCATCCGGAGATAATAGATGATTCCATAAGCTGAAAAAAATCCATCCCAATAAAATGTTCAACTGTCAACGAAAACTTGATGGCATCTGTGTTCTTGGTTGGAAAAGTTCTACTGTTCGTATATTTCTGTGAGATGCAGTCAGATGAATTGAAAGACTTGAATGATGAAGGGAAAGCTGTTTGTCGAAAGAGAGTTATAAAGAGAATAGGAGGTTTACATGAGGATTGTATCATGGTGCACCCTGAACACCCTCATGGACAACCAGCATGTAAAAATCAAAGCTCCAGAGATATAGTCGTGACCTTGTACTGTTTCACTTTCATAGACTAGCAGACTTGGTTACTACAGATTATTATCTTTTTAAGCCATCTGAATGACACCCAGCAAACACATTTAAGAATTCAAGATGCTTATTATGAAATAAAATATCTTGAATGTGTTACCAACATTACTAGGCTACCGATGTATGTAGTCGAATGTTATATTATTCGTGCATAACATACCTACCTCGAAGAACGCGGCCTCAATTGATTGGATCCACCCTTGTACCTATGCAACAATGGCGGCTTTTACATTCTTTGTGATCAATTCTAGCTGTAAATTGTCTACAGAAAGTGAACTTGTGAATTCAATCAATAGTAATGGCTTCACAGACAGTTAATATGGCCTTCCACTATTTCGCTTACATCCTTTATAAACAGGCCTGTTAATAATGTTCTTCTCAATGACTTTTGGATTCCAGCAAATAAACTTCCTTTTGCTATGCTTAGGAAATAACGGTGCTGTTTTGGCAAAGGGGTGTTTAAATTAATATCAACTTGAGCAGCAGGTAGCCAAACATTCAAGACGGTAGCCCTCCTTCGGGAGAGGACTGGAGTCATTATTCGCCTGAGACGTCACCAAAAGGGAAAATGCCTTGAGAGCGTGAACAAGTTGTATACGGCTGATGGAAATCGCACTTTAAAATCCGACTTTGTCACGTTCTGTGCGAGCAGGCGTACATATGAATACAATATTGTTTTGTTCCCAGTAGACTTTCTTGGCGAGCTGATTAAAGTTTAAAAGACGGCGACCAGTTGATGTGCGCACTCTCCTAAGCAACTCAAAATGTGGCATCATAATATTTTAGGTACATTTACAGCCCCAGTGGTTTGATAACTTTTTGCTATCCTTAATGTTCTTGCAAGATAACTGAAGTTAAGCAACGTCGAGCCTGCTCATTACGAAAATGGTTGACTGCTTGGGAATATCAGGTGCTGTAAGCTTAGATGGGTGGGTCGGGTGTAATGAATACTGACACGGAATTGGAAATCTGAGAGCCGAGTTTCAATTCAAGATGGGTTAACTTACACCCAAATATTCTTGGGAAAGACATGAATCGATCTCTTCTCCCTCCCAGTATGGATTAATTAGTAGAACATTTATCTGTAAATCATTATTATCTCCAAAAACTTTCTTACACTCTAAAAATATTACAAAAGGTTGATAACCGGTTAAAAACAAATCAAAAATACTATCCTTAGTTTCATGTTTGCCCTTGACATCTAAATTTCAATCGTTTTCATTCATCGAGGAAAAGTCGAGGTTTCTTTGTAAACCCCACGATTTACATATAGCTGTGTTTGTACTGATTGTTCTTAATCTTACCGTATTTTGCAAGACATTTAGCAATTTCTAATGCAATAATCATGGAGAGAACTGAGCAATTTTCGTCTTTTTCAATCACTCAGTTAAGGCGATTATGTCTCTTTTGGATCCAGGACTCACTAAGATTCTCCCACCCCAGTAGATTGCCGTTGTTTTTTTCTGCAGTAGAATGTTTGTCAACCAAAGTTATAGGACGCTATTCAACCCATATCTGTGGAGTAAAGAGTATTTGCTTTACATTTGAATGTAACGAAACCGACTGGAATTCGAACTCGGTTCTTCAATTTCTCATTCGAAGCTGATATCCATTACACCCCACGGTCAACATTACCTCAGAGGGAGAACAGATCAATGATGAAATGTAACCAAAATGGCGGCGGAAGACATTGTTTCCCATGTCGACGTTGCCATCCGAATTAAGTTAATGTATAAGAAAATATTTGAAGAATATTTGAATATGACTTGCCTAAAATTTTGGAACGCACTTCATATTTGGTCGAGATTATCACATAATGTTAATTGGGTTAACTTCTTTATGGTCACAGCCCATTTTTTTATTATTTGTAAATAGAAAAGACAGAGTTGCGAGGTTTATCGCGTTTTTTTTCTCTGACCAATAACGAGAAATAAACGTGATTTGACTCGTCAATACAGTTCAAGTAAGCTTTCAAGTCTTTTTACTTATAGACAGTGAAGAAATATAATAAAATATTTTCTTGTTTAATATTAGGTTGGTGCAAAAATAATGACGTAATAATGTCGTTTTTTGACGTTAAAAATACGTCAAAAAACGACATTATTGCGTCATTATTTTTGCACCAACCTAATATATTTATTCCTTCAACCATCTCCTGAGAAGGTCACGAAATCTGCTTGAAAAATATTTCTGGGCGCCTGTTTGATTGCCCAGGGCGCAAACAAATCACGTAACCTTGAATTCTTTTATTTGTTTGTTTCTTTGAGTTTACAGTGGAAGATTGCTTCCAGGTGAGGCACGATTCCTATTGTTTACTAAGTTGTTTCTTCTGTATTGTTCATAAGTTCCACATTTCACTAGCTGTTCACAACGAAACATATGGACAATGAATACCGTTCACCTCCGTGTGCGTGTGTGTATGTGTGTGTGTGTGTGTTCATAACATAATGATCGGAAACTTCATTAACAAGCAGCTCGTCCAATAACCACAGGAGAAACGGTAAAAAAAATTATATGTATATTGATAACGCCTTATCTACGTCTTCTTCCATACTCATGTCACCAGGCATGCGATGAGATAAGATAGCATTTCATGACTTTCCCCGCTAACGGGTTAGCAACCGTTTTAATAAAGAATAAAGAAAGCATACATGCCAACATGAAGAGAGAAAAAAAATGCAAAAAAGATTGGATGTAGTGGGCTCGGGTTGAAACTGAAAAGTCAGATTAAAATCAGAAAATTATCAGTTTTCGTAACGCAGGTGAGAATAGAGAATCTCATGATTGTAGAAAATCCAATGCCAACAGAGGATTGAACCTATTTAGAAAAGAAGAAAGAGCAACACTTGATCTTCAATGATGGTTTCGTGAAACCTAAATGCCCGGTATATTCAAAATTGTATTCGGTTTTCGAATAAATTACTAAGTCTGTCACCCATTGCTTCCGCGTTTCGATCTATTGTTTATCACTAGGACGCTTTTTATTTCTTCTTCCATAAAAGTTCTTTTTTATTCTTTTTACGTGCCAGTGTGAACCTGGCTACATCGGAATGTACAGGTTGCGATGGATAAATTGTCATCTAAATTACGCCAAAATGAAAATAAAACTGATATTTCATGTTAATAGATATATTTACCAAAATTACAGAAAAATATCTTGAAATACGAATGAGTAAATTTATTAAAAAAATCGCCATTGGCTTCAACCACGGCCCCCCGAACGACTCCAGAATCTCCTGGAACTCTTCTAAACGGTCTCCTTGTTTAAGTTGGTGAATACTGCCATAATCCTTCCCTTCATCTTTGGTGTTAGAAGGACATTTTTTTCTTTTGGTCTGTCGGTCAACTGCACCGGACACATAATAATCAAGGGGGTTGCAGTCTGGGGATTTAGGTGGCCAGATGTAAGGAGTTATGTGGTCACAGAAATTGGCTGATAACCATGACTGTGCACTCCTGCTTGTGTGACATGGTGCAGAGTCCTGATTCTAGACACAGGGTCTTCCAGATGTCACATTCTTGACCCAGGGCAGCACTACCTCATCGAAGCACTTGATGTAGGCCTCCGTATTGAGTCTCAGACCATCTAACAAAATCGGTAGTTATTTTCTTATCAGAACGATCAGAGTGTGTTTTCCATAAAAGTCTTCAAACTCTGTCCGAATCCTCTGGACTGTGCTCCGATTGACACCCAAACACTATGAAATGTTCGTATTAGAGCTTCTGACGCGAATGACAAGAAGTATAACATTCTGTTTCCAGATTTCTGGCGGAGTGAATTGCGCCATGGAGCCCTTTTGCTCACAGACGGTGCCCAAAAGACAGTACTATATGGTGTAATCGATAAAATCAAAAACAAATAACGCGCATTTGCGAAATTAAAAATATAAAATGGTGACAATTTAACCGTTCGCATCCTGTAGCATGTAACAGCCTGTTTCATTTTAGATAGCGTCATACTCCATCATTGACCCATTCCAAGAAAATGTAGCATTCAGCGATTGACAAACATTTCATTGCTAATTCAGTCAGTGTTCATATTTTTTCAAGGTTTAGATTCCTAGCGTTGCCTACTCGTCATTTCATTTGAAGCTTTTTGAGTTTGTTTTTTATTTTTCATTCCCAAATATCAACCGTCTTTTCGTAAATAAAAAAAATGTCTCTTTTCACTAAAATCGGATGATAAATAAATGATTACTTTTCAAACCTTTTACTTCGTTTTTATTGGTAATCACGTGTTATAGTTTAGTCGTTTAAATTTATCAAAAATCCTATTTGATAAAAAACTGATCGGAAAACTGTAGAGGATTGTCACTGTCATTTTCTTTTAATAGTACGTTTCAACATATCTCCGCTTCTTTATGTTATGCATGAGTTTTTTGTTTCCGCGAAGAAATTCTTTAAATCAATAGCAATGATTGTAACGATGATATATTGAAATTTTAATTAAGATTAGTCAAAAAGAGATTAGGTTTAATATAATCTACCTTATTGTTTTTATCGTTGTTTCCGCCAATAAATTCTTCGATCACAGTTTATCACATGCCTTCACTGAACAAAATCTCAAAATAGTCGAATAAAAATGTTAGATATGTTTGAAATGTAAAGATAAATCTAACATGGATGAAATATGACACTATGAAATTGATTGCATATGACGCCATCAAATCTTCCTTTCTTCGCTCATAATGGCACCCACGTTATTTTCAATTATCTAGCCAGACAAGTTTATCTTCATCCATTTTCAGTGAATCGTCTTTTCGGTATGACAACGAGGCTTTCAAGGGGGCGATATTAATATTAAGGCTTTGTTCGTACTGGAAAAAAGCATTGGAAAATCTCTCTTATGTTGTCATAAAAGAAGGCCTTTGAATTTGTCATTTTTTACTCACTTTTTTTTAAAAATTGAATTGACGTAAGAAAGTACCGTGGCTGAGACAATTTTCTATTTACACAGCGTGTTCAACCGCACGTGTCCAAAGTTATCTGATTGATAAATATTTTGTCATAGTTAAAAAAGACAAGTTTCGTTTAATTTCTAGATACACGATATGTGTACGTTACATTGACCGGGTTTTTATGACACCAATTAAAATTGTCAACCATTTTCTAAGGAAGGAGTTTTGAAGATTGATGTTGGCACATACAAATACTGAACTGTACTGAGCCAGCATTACACACCCAGTTTGAAACGTGATGCAATGCTTGTCTCGCTAAATCAATTACGAATAAGTAGTGAGTTTGATCCTCACTGGGTGTTCCATACTTTCAGCCTTGTACCAGGATGTAAACTATGCTTAGAAAAGGGACAATTCGACATGGTGTAATGGTTAGCAAGTTTGTCTCGCTAGGTCAATTGCGACTGAATAATGAATTCAATCTTCCCAGGGTACTCCAGACTTTTAGCGTGGTGCCACATCTAAGCTGCGCTTAGAAAATCCCTCTATGTCCACTTCGCCGTGGGGTAATGGTTAGCCACCATGTCTCGCTAAATCGTTTACGACGGAGGAGTAGTGGTTTCCATCCTCAATGTGTGCGTCATCTTCCGGCCATCTGCATCATACTTTCGGCCTTGTGCAGCATCTTAGCTACGATTTTAAAATCATGTTTGCAACCCCCAGTTTTTTAATTAATTTTTCTACTTTTTCTCTTTTCTTTCTCTCTCTCTCTCTCTCTTTCTCTCTCTCTCTCTCTCTCTCTCTCTCTCTATATATATATATATATATATATATATATATATTCCTAAAGATTTAGTAGATTCATTTTTTATTCCGACATTTTTATTACGTCAAATGTTGTTGTAGTTGATGCTTCGTATTTGAAAAAGACGTCCCATTTTTACTTATTAAACAATGGACATTACGTCTACCGACCTGCACACTCTATAAATCAAAATAAAGTAAGTTTGTTCTCCGGCAGTGATCAAACCTGTGTGCCACTTTATAGGAGCGAGCACCGCTTGACCCGGCGTGCAAAAAGATTGAGTTAATGAAATAAAAATATTATTAAATCCTTGAATATATTTAATGGTATAAAGAATATACTTATCAGTAATAAATACGCTAAATCAGTTCAGCTAAGCCTATCGGGAATTTTCTGGGGGTGGATATTATATTGAGAAACTATATTTTTCAAAAAGTACAAGATGCTTGACATAGAAATAACTGAAGTGTACACCTTCTCATGAAGTGACTGTGGTGTTGAGCAATCAGAATTTGAAACGATTTCGCTACGTCCGTTTTCGAAAATATTCGCCAGCTTTAGAAAACGCTGTGTTTCTAGGCCGTTAGAATTCAGGCGTGAATATTAAGGCAAAAACCATTGCTCAAAATCCATTTTCTAGTTCTTTTTTTCAAAACACCTGTCATTTTGATGTTTAGGAATATATAAAAAGGGTCAGGTTTACATCTTAAGTTGGATAATATATAAATAAAATAGTTATAGACACACACACACGCGTATGCACATATAAACATATTGACTACTTCAACGCGGTGTGATTGTAAGCAAGCTTGTTTTGCTAGAACAGTTACGATAGAGTATTGAGTTCGATCCTCAATGAATGCCCGATACCTTCCGCCTTGTGTTACTTCTAAGCTAAGCTTAGAAAACCACGCCCGTGAGAGAGAATACATGCATTTGCACGCATATATTTAAATGTGCCGAGTCAGTGGCGCGCGCCTTCGTACAACGTTTCGCAACGAATTCGCTTAGAGTCGGCGACACTTCGACGGGCCGTCGCGTACTTCCAACTACCAGCCGACGGAAACGCCTATACGTCTTGGCAAAAGCATTTAAGACCTAAACACTAAATCTCGACTTTTGGAAGACGATAAATATTTAGGTTTGCTTTACAATTTTATGCAGAGCAGATATACGCCTTCGTGCAAATTAATTGAAACAACCGCTTTAATTTACTTTCTTTCACCATAAGGTCAATTTTAGACCCACTGGAGTGACAGTGTGTAATCTATTATTTTTTCTCAGATTACGTCATTTGCAGTAGTGTGCAATAATATGAATCTATTTTCGGAGTATATGATGAAATTTGTTTGGCCTTGAAAAATATTGCGTCATTCATGATTGCATCAGATTTTTAATACGCCTAGACACTATTCTCTCGACTGTCGATTAGTTGTCCTACGGCCATTCTTTCCGATAGACGTTATTCCAAGGAAGCGTACGATAATTGTAACGCTGTACGAACACACTAGCAAGCAATACCAGGTGAGCAAATTCAATAGAAAATCTCTGGTCAATCTGCATGGAACGATTTCATGGAATGGACATACGAATTATTAACTGCGACATGTTTCATTGAGAAAATACGAAGAATAGTAAATTGGTCTCATTTAATTTGCACAAAGGGTTTACAATAAAACAAAAAAGAAAAAATAATGTATAAAAAATAAGCAATAAAATAAGAATAAATAAAATAAAAAAACAAAAAACTTCTGAGATTTCTGAGATGAGGTATTATGTACACTATTTACATTATACGGACTATTGTCCTCATCTTGGTCGCCATATTTATTACAACGTTTCGGCCTTTCACTATCTGTCTATATTTCTGAGATGAAGTATTATGTACACTATTTACATTATTCGGACTATTGTCCTCATCTTGGTCGCCATATTTATCACAACGTTTCGGCCGTTGTACGCTCCGGCCTTCTTCAGGTGGTTGGAATATCGAACTGAACCCTTTATTTCGCTCACTCAAATAGACTGTTCTGGTCCCACGTGCCATGGTTAATAGATGTCTGTTATCAGTTATCTCCTGTTAATTCCCCTCTCCAAGCTCTCCGTTGCTTTAACCGGGTATTGAACTCACACTATTTAGGACCTGTCACTGGATCTAAGGGATTTCACTGTGCCATGTGTCCTTGAAAATTATTTTAACCAGATATGGAATATAACATGAAAGGAATGTGGACGAATGTCCGTATCAGTTAATCTGGTTGTTTACTGTGTTATATTAGCAAGATTAGGACGAAAGGCCATCATGCACAAAATTTCATATTCTTCAAATCCATTGTCAATGACCAGGAATATTTCTTATCCTATGGCCCAAGAAGAGAAAGACAAATTCTTTAATTAATAACCAATGTTAATTTTTTCGCATGTTCAGTTTTGCGATTTGGTTTCCCAAAAAACTTGTAAATGATGTTGTACAGTTGAGCGGATAAGCAATCAATGAAGATATGAGGAAACTTCAAAGACGCTTCAATGATTTCTTTGATGTCTTTTTTCCCAAAGTTAATATTGGAAAAGTACATATTTGCGTCAACCTAGCAACAGATACACAAATGGCAAAAAGAAATAAGCATAAACATCACTGGCTCAGTGCCCTTAACAACCGAATATTCACTTTAATATACCAAATATAAAACACACATCTTCCATTGTCAGTTCCATGATCGAGTGTGGTTGCTGTTCAACTGGGTAACTGGCCAGCTTCCTCACAAGTGTCTCGCTTGCATGCCAATAGTTGGGTATCTTAGAAGCATATATAACTCCATTCATTAGCATCGCCAGTCCATTTGCCCTGCGTCCGAGGTATGACGGTAAACTACGTCCAACAGCAAGGACTCGGATCAGGAGGTTTTGAGGAGCGTTGAACCACCTCGTAATTGCTGGTGTTCCCAGGTCAACACTGAGCCGGGGTGGTAGCACCTGTTAGAGTCACAGCTATGGGCAAATTGTTAACCCTGAAACTGAGGTAAAAAGCATTATAAAAGTGTAAAAATAGGTTTTAATACCAGAAATAATTTGTAAAAAATTATTACCAGAAATAAATTTTAAAAAACTGTTACCAGCAATATGTTTTTGAAAATAATATTACCAGCTATGCAATTTTGAGGAAAAATACTTCCAGAAATATATTTTTGACAAAGCAAAAATATTACCAGGAAAAAAGTTGTCCGCGTTAAATGACCGATTGAGGTTGATATGCCGTAAAATAAAATAAACCAAACAAACCAAACCATTTGTCCTGCCTTCCTCTTCTGTGGTACGCTCTATGTGGTACTCATGATGTGACCATATCATTTGTCTTGTAGATGCTTATGATGACTTCCATTGGACCTGTTTTTGTCTGATGGTGTTTTACACGATCATTTCTGATGCAATGTATATAGTCAGATATCTAGGATGATTCTGTAGCATATTATTTCTAATGCTCGATTCCTTAGCTGTCATTCTGACATTAATGTCCAAGATCAGCAAGCGTACAAAAAGCTTAAGGAGGACAATGCACCCAACACAGTCTGATTCTTCGGCCAGATGTTCTTGTCTTTCCAGATAGTTCTTTGTGTTGCAAACGCTTCCATTGTTTGTGTTTCCCTTAAAATTATTTCTTTTCTTGGAGCTCATTAACCATAACTCTATCAAGTGCAATAATTGGTGTAACAGCGATTTACTATTTAAAAACAGTTTATCTTATGATTTAGATGTTAGTATCTGATCGTAGATTTTACAAGCATTCAATTCTGTGTCATGCCAGTGATATGAATCATTTCAAAATAACTGACAATAATTATTAAATACAGGGAAAGTTTGATTCATGCCTTTTACAATTATATTTGTACTAAAATAGACATAAATTATGTGAATTTCTAGCTCAGTAGCCAAGAACATTTTTCATGAGACTACACAATCTTAAATAGCGAAACAACCATATTTTCAGTGTTTAGTATTAGAACTAAAACAGAAAGAAATTTAACTTTGTGGATGCATCAATAATAAATTCGACGCTCCGAATATGGTAAAACAGAATTTGTAACACGTTGGGAAAATGTCGCGTTTGTATAAATAATTCGGTAAATATCAAAGTGTCAAGTGAATCCAGACACCAACTCCTTCGTTCAGAAGTAAATGTAGACTTCTGCTGGTGACCATAATGATAGTAGATATTATTTCTTTGGTGAATTATTGATTTTTTACTGTTTGGTGGAGCCATGAATTAAAGACGCTTATATTTCGAATGTCCTGGGGGCGTTGAATAGAGATCACGCCATCACAACACTCGCCGTTGCAGCTGCGCTTCTTCATGGCACTGTTGATAACCCGAACCCAACCAGTTTTCAGAATTGTCTTTCTTCTAGACTGGTTATCAACCAAGACTAAAAAGGTCAGTTTACCCCAAGCTGGAATTTGAACAAGAGAAGCCGATCCAACTTTTCGCGCCAATAAACTATTTGCCATGCACACGCCTAAATAAAACTCATTTTTAAAATCAAAATAGTAGCCTTGTAAACTATACTTAATTATGACCCAAATGACGCAAAGAATCAATGTGAAATTTTGCGACTTACTACCATAACGGTACCGCTTTGTTAAGCATTCTTCTGTGGGTGAAATGTGTATAATCTAGTGCTGGTACGTACGCCCAATTCAAGGATTCCAACAGCACTGCTACCATACTGTTCTTATTGTATACTGTAGAATCATCCTTTCTAATCACGTTCACAAAGACCACAAAACACGTTCTACAATTTTCACCTGCGCTGGGCAAAAAGTCAAATCATGACAACATAAAACTCTTGTTTATTTTTCAGTAGGTTTTCCAAAGGTCAGCATAATAACAGATTACCTCGGAATAGATACAATGGTTTCTTTAAAAAAAAAAAAAAAAAAAGACATTCAGCATTTTGCATTAGCGAATTCCTTTAGAGGACAATATGTGATACTGATAGAGAATTCCATCAACATAACAGGCTTCTATTTTGTTTAAGATTGGATGCCGAAAATAGTTGATTCCACCAAGAAGAATGATCACGAACTTAAAAACATATTCCAGATATTCATTCTGCTGATCAAAACGAGTGCTGCAATATTTCTTCAGTTTTCATTTATACTTCCACAAACATTCTGAAGTTTAGTCATTGAAATACTATTCCGTTACTGCTGAACCAGTCGATAATTTCGTCGCTTTGAAATTCCTTTTAAGGCCTAGAAACAGGAGAATAGTAAGATATAAGAAGAACTGTTACGCAGGACGGCTTTTTCATGCGCCTAAAGCCTATATATTTTAAAGCAGAGAGACAATTTTTCCAAAGACCGGGGTGGGTGAAGAATAATCGGCTTCAATGTCAGTTAGGTGCTTAACAAAACGCAAAAAACAAGACCGCAATCTCTATATATAAAAGGCAGGATGTATGTGTGTGTGTTTATAAGGAATGCACGGCCGCAATTTTCGACGGATTTGCACCAAAATTTACATGCATATTATTTCACTTAGCGTGAAAGCCAAGACCGACTTTGCATTTCCCAACTCCCATTGATAGTAGAAATAATCGATTTTTTCATGATTCTACGGCAGTTTTCATGTAGTTTGGGGCCATTTTCTACTGGCCAGAGTAAGAGCCAATAGCTGGCTGCCACTAATAGGAAGGAAGATTCTATTGGCCAGCGTGAGAGCCAACAGCTGACTGACACGAATGTCAACTAGCATGCTAGCATGCAAAAAAAATTGATAGCTGCATTCGTCAAAATTTGGAAAAATTTAAATCTGCATGGTACTTTACTCCAATTGGCTCATTCGCTTGCTTTAACTCAAGGTTGATTCTGATTCCACAGAACTAGGTTGGGTGTGAAAAAGTATTTGTTGTTAACATTCTTTTTTTCATTCTGTTTTTCCAGTTACGAGTCCTTTTTTAAAGCTGATCGTTTTGTGTACATTTTGTTTAGTTCTTTTTTCGTAACAGATTTAATGTTTAGCATAAAGCTTAGAAAAAATTCGCAGTGTGAGATAGGCAAGAAGTAAGGCATGTAGCAACATCAGCACGGCAAAGGGCACTCAT
This sequence comes from Acanthosepion lycidas, assembly GCA_963932145.1. Lineage (NCBI taxonomy): Eukaryota > Metazoa > Mollusca > Cephalopoda > Sepiida > Sepiidae > Acanthosepion > Acanthosepion lycidas. The sequence goes on from OZ010577.1 coordinate 1,867,687, forward strand.
TTAAAGGCAAGGAAGAGCAAAAATATTTTAAGTCAACTGATAGCGATTGCTGTATGAGTCGTACGATTTTTGAATCAAGCACGGGCAACGCCTGGCCATGCTGCTAGTAGCCAATAAAATGAAAAAACAAACAAGAAAAGTGTTTATTCTTTCTTTCCGGTCCGGTATCGCATGATCTGCGTCCTGGTACTAACTACTCTGCGGACGTGTACAACATTGTGCTCCGGTATCAAATGGTTCAACGCCCGATACTGAAATGTCCAAGACCCGGTACCAAATAGTCTGCGGCCCGGTCCCAAATAATCCACGTCTCGATACCAAATAGTCTGCCGCCCTGTAACAAATGATCCACGGCCCTGTACCAAATGGCCCATGGTTTTGTACCATATTGTCTGCTTCCAGTACCAATTGGTTGACGGATCAGTACCAAATGGTCTGCGGTCTGGTACAAAACGGTCCAGCGTCCGGTAAAAAATGGTCCACGGCCCGATGACAAAAGGCCCACGTACTGGTACCAAATGGTCTGCAGATCGATACAAATTCCTCACGTCCCAAAACCGAATTGTCTTCGGCCTGATACAAAGCACTCCGCGGCCCGGGATCAAATGTTCTGCGAGCCGGTAGCAAATGGTCCACGGCTGTGTACCAAATGATCCACAGTCCGCTACAAAATGGTCCACGACCCGGTAACAAATGCTCCACGACCTGGTATCAACTAGTCTGCGGCACGGTACCAAATGATCCACGGCTCGGTGCCAAATGGTCCACGGCCAGATAACAAATTGTCCAATGCCTGGTAATAAATGTTCTGTGACACGGTGCCAGATAGTCCACAGCTTGGTACCTAATTTTTTGCGGCCTGGTACTAAATCAACCACGCCCCAGTATTAAGTTGTCTCCAGGCCTATTCAAAATGGTCCACGGCGCGGTACCAAATGATCTTCGGCCCCGTACTATATAATCCACGGCCAGGTACCAAATAGTCTAAGGCCTGGTAGGAAATACGGCCCGGTATTAAATGGTACACGGCCCGGTACGAAATGATACACGGCGAGATATCAATTGGTCTGCAGCCCGATACCAAATACTCCACGTCCTGAAGCCAAATTGTCTTTGACCAGGTACCAAATAGTCCGCGGATCGCTTCCAAATAGCCTACGGCACAGTACCAAATATCCCTCGGCACGGTACCATAGGGTCCACGGCCCGTTAATAAATTGTTCAAGGCCTGGTACCAAATGGTCTGAGGACTGGTACCAAATAAACCACATCTGGGTACCAAATGATCTGTAGTCCGGTTACAGATGGTCCACAGTGCCGTAGTAAATGTTCCGCGGCCCCATATTTATAATCCACGGCCCTGTACCAAATCCTCTGCGGCTCGGTACAAAATAATTTACGGGTCGGTATCAAATAGTCTTCGGGCCAGTACAAAATAATCCACGACGCAGTACCAAATGGTCTAGGGCATGGTATCAAATAGTCAACGACCGGGTACTAAATGATCCACGTCCCGATGCAAAAAATGGCCACGGCCCAGTAACAAATGGTGCCCAGCCAAATAGTCTTCGGCCCGATACCAAATACTCCACGTCCCGAAACCAAATTGTTTGCGACACGGTAACGAACGTACCGCGGTCCGATAAAAATGGTCATCGGGCAGGTGTTTGGGGACCTCTCATTTAAAGGATACATCGTTTTTTCAAACCTTTGAGCAAAAAAAAAAATGAGAAGCCTTTCGTAACTTCCTACCACCGTTTTTCTTTCAGCGCATCCTTTAATTGGAGCCCGTCAGTTATTCATATTCTGAATTTTACCCTTCGTCATTTAAATGTCTTACAAATACGTAAAAATTACCAGTACCAGGAGATTTCCAACTGACTTTTGGAAATTCGAATTTCTTCGTCCGTGTAGGAACCTAGAGCTGCCACTACATAGACTGTGGTTCGATCTTTTGATCCTGATGTCTGTAACCATGTCTCAAGTCGTTTCGAAATAATCGCTAAAAATGCAATAGAATCGATTTGGAAATTTCCATTCAGTATTGTTTCTTGGCATCTAAACATTTTGGCACCCACTTGCTTAGCAACGTCTGCGGAATCAACTGCTATAAATCCAACGCGATCCTTGGATAACTATAGTGCTTCAAGGGGCATTGATCTGTCCAAATTAGGTCTGGAGTTTGGAGTTGAAACCGTTGAAGGTTTCCCAGAACTCGCTACTAATTTGGGTTTTAAAATCCCTATGCTTGAAATTGGCGCAACACTTCACCGTTAATTATATGGACACATATTGCTCAATGTTTGCATCAGACACTCAGAAATTTTCTTTGCGTTTATTTTTATTTGTAGGAACGGTAAATTCACAACAGGTCTGTTTTCAGCATTGCGAATTCTACGCTTTCCGTAATAATAAGCTCTAGGATCCTACAAATTTTTAAATTTAAAAGAAGATTTATTTTGGCAACAATGACAAAATAACACTCAGAATTTGAGAAATAAGTCGGACGGAGAAATTTTCAAAACCACCTTGTGAAAACGAAAGACTCCATTTGACAACACAAGGCTCCATGAAAGATGAGATTCAATAAACAAAAGTCATTTTAATCAAACTTCTTATAGTGAGTATCGAGACATAAATGTCTATCATCATCATTATTATTCTTGGATTTTCACCCAAGACAATCTCGTGACCATCAAAATTGCTCTGTTTCGTTTTAGGTCAAAATCATTGGGCTGTTTTTTACTGTTTCACATGTACAGAATGACCGACCTTATCTAAAATTTAAGTCTTAGCTTTTCATCCAAATATTCACTTACTGTGGGACGTACGTTGTCCGCCTCATTTATCAATCCTCTCTCCATTGTGTAATGTTTCCATAAACAACATAGGTGTTTCTGTTTTTCTTCTGGAAAATTTTACTGTGACATAAAACATATCAGTCAAGAAACCAATTTTGTATTCCGTTTCATTGTTGAAAATCTGGAAAAGGACTCGACACAGGTGTGTCATAATGGTTAATGAATACTAGAATCCAATCAAATCAATGAATTTCACCTTCTATTAAGTAATCCAACACTAACTCTCAGGTGAAAAGAGTAAACAGGAAGCCCGAAAGAAATACTTTGGCTCTGAAACGTCACAAAAACCAAAATTCAATTACGCTTTATGGAAACAATAGATGTTCTATGAATTTTGTTTTGGTCACACGATGTACAGTATTTGTTTTAACACAGATATGTTTTGAAAATTTGTTTCTAAGGAAAGATCCAAATGTAAAAATATGCCATAAAAATGTTCTAGATGTAAAATGTATTATTTAATCAATTCTAATTATTTTGACTGTTCAGCTTATGTGCTTTATTTTACTATTGTTTATACAATGCAAGACTCAATACACTCCCATGAGGATTGTTATAAGCGCCCACAAAGAGGGAATAGCGTCCTGGGTATGACATTAAACTACATCCGCGTCCTGGCCAAGACGATAAAATACGTCCAACAGCAAGGCCTCTAATAATACGTTTTTGAAAAAATAGTATTACCAGCTATACATTTTTGAGGAAAAATATATTACCAGAAATAGATTTTTGACAAAACAAAATATTACCAGGAAAAAAAATTGTTGGCATTAAATGACCCATTGAGGTTGATATGCCGTAAAACATACCAAACCAAAGATGGAATAAACCGTACATATTATGAGGATATGTAGGATAGATAATAATAAAGATGTTAAGATTAAAGTAATCGAGGAAGTACCGTTTTGTTAGTCTGTAGATTAACGTAAGATTTCTTATTAAGACGATGTCAGAATGGAATTTTCTCTTACCAATGGGATACGAATGAAATGAAGATGAGTTAGCTCTGTGAAAGGAGACAGGTGGGTCCTTACTCTGAAGACTGGACCTCGTGAAACTAAAGAACATAATTTCGTTAGAATATTTTCCATGGAAATAGTGATAGAGTAGCAAGAGTAAAACAACGTTTCCTATGTGCAAAAAGAGATTGCAGGCTGGAATGCAATCGATCTCAAGGCCGAGCTTTTCAACTCTCGCAAAGTGGATCGGTAAGGAGTGGGCAGCTCCAACTTAGATGTAACATCAACGATATACCATTTTTGGTCTGATCTGGCTCTTGTAAAGACAGAACATGACACGAATCAGGACTTTCAGGAGCGGGACAAAGAACTGACCATTATTTAGCATCTTTAACGACTAATGTAATGTACGAGTGACATTTCAGATACAATGGGACTTTGGACGTAGTAATGTTTTTAATACTTATCTTTCATATGATAAACTTATTATATTCCCAAAAATTATATCTCCAAAAGTGAAAATACTTGACAGACCGTAAGTCTTTCTTTTTTTTTTTCCTTCCTTCTTTCTTTCTTTCTTTTTTCTTTCTTTCTTTCTTAGTCTCTTCACATCTATCTATCTATCTATCTATCTATCTATCTATCTATCTCAGTCTAGTCCTATCTATCTATCTATCTCAATCTATTCTTATCTATCTATCTATCTATCTATCTATCTATCTATCTATCTATCTATCTATCTCAATCTGTCCCTGTACTATGTGATAGTATTTACAACAAAAAAAACGTATATGTAGTGATCGGATTTGTATAAAAATGAAATAAAATCGATAAATAAAATAATATTAATGAATAATGATAAAAAAAACCCATTTGTCCATGATGCGAACAGTCAAGTAGAGGAAAAAAATGATCACCTCACTTCGTTTTGTCGAATCCCGTTACGTGGCGTTGCTGAAATCAAAAGGCAAAAATGTTCCTTCATTCCCACACAGACACAAATTATATATATATATATATATATATATATATATATATATATATACGCACACACAGAGACATATATATATATAAACAATATATATATATATTGTTTAAAATTTCACATTATTTATAGAGGCAGAGCGTCCAGTAACAAAGATAGAGCGTCTATAGTTATAGGCAGTGTGGAAATATAGGAATCAATACTTGGTCTAAAGATTGCACTGAAAAGTGAATGTGACAGTCGCCCTGCGCCATGAAATCATTTTTAGAGTTTATTTTACTTTAGCATGTAATTACACGAAATAAAAATTGCGATCTACAACCATAGTAAAAAAAAAAAAGTAAATGAGTTTAGTAACTTTAAATCTTTATATTTTAAATCGAAACTTTTCAAAATTGTTCTCACTATTTCACTCTTATATTCTAATTCCGGTAAGCTTAGCTAAACAGAGTTGTGGGCAGATGTGTGAAGGCTATTCGGCAATGAAGCAGATAATCATTTGTATAAGAAAAAGTGTATCAATGAAAATTCTAAAATAAATAGAACGGAAAGAATCCTTTAATATATGTGATCGCGTTCTCTGATTATTTTTGGAGGGGATAAAACAAGTGGCGTAAACAATGACAGAATAAATGTAATTCATCATATTTTAGGGTACTTAAAAATGCAAGACATTTTTCCAGATCATTTCTTCAGGTCTTGGAAAGTGGATAGGATAGGTCATTTTCCGACACCTTCACCTTTTATATTATGATTACATTGTGATATCATTAGGAATATGTTAATACAGTTTCATATTGAATTTGATAATTATAAGCGGGAAAAAACAAATTTTCATCTCATGATAATAAAAAAAAACAACTTTACCCGTTCGTAAATGTCACATTAGAATAAAAAGCGAACATGTCCATTTAGAAATGGGAGTGAACATGCGTATCATTTAAAATCAGCGTGAAATTCCGATCAACCCGTAGTGAGAGTGAACTTGAAGAACGTTGCTATGCCAATTTAGTATGTGCTCTGTGAAAAGAAAAAACAAATAAAAAATTAAAAGCGCAAATTCATGTGAACATGTCTCTTTGTATACAGAATCTAGAACAATGCTTACACTACACACACACAAAAATATTGGCTTACAGGCGCATTACGTTGAAACAGCGGTTTCTGTACGATCATTGAATTAAGCAACGTAGAGCCTAGGCGGGTGACTGTTTGAGAATTCCAGTTGTTGTAACCCTGGATGTGCGGATGGTGTAATGGAAAACAGCTCGGAATTGTTAATCGGAGAGCTGAGTTTCAATTCCAGTTGGGTACATTATATTCACTTACGCGCAAATACCCTTGGGAGGGGGCATGAATCAACCTCTTTCCCTCTCAGCTATTAAGGCTTGTATCACTAAAACCATTATTATCTCACCCAAAAATATGTTTACGTACAAAATATTTAGATTTCCGTATTAAATAACCCATAGAGGTGTTGATATGTCACTAAAGAACAACAACCAACCAACGAAAAATCTGTATATTGGAGAGATATTATGAGAGAAAGCCTATTGGAACCGTAACAAGAAGGTATTAACTTAGTAATCCATATTGAAAAATCTGGTTTCCTTGAAAAATCAATGTGTAATAATCCTTTTATTGTGTCTACTAAAATTTCATGGTAAATGAGTATATATCTTAAATACTGAGCTGAGTGAGAATTTATTTTTGATTTTTACCGAATTTATTTTCGTAGGACACAAAGTGAAAGTGGGTTCAAAAAAACTTCCAAGCCTTGAAAATCAGCATTGTAAAAATTGGCTTGTGCCTGCGTCCAAACAGCGAGGAATTGGCAGGTAAAAACTAAACGAACAAACAAATCATCAAAGGAATCAATATTTAATCCTGCAAAGAATAAATGATTTGCTTATTTTTTGCCAGTGCCGGGTAGCTCAACTCGTGTGAACTGAACATAAGCAACTTCAACAAGATCTCGAATTTATTTCACCGATTCTGTCAGGAATCGAACACAGTGCACATCTTCACACACACACACATCACACATACACAAAAACGAGAAAGCTTCTCACATTCCATCTCATGCATCATCCGAAAGTTGATGTTGATTGTTTGTATATGGCGAGATCCGAAGGAAGCAGGGGATTAGTTTAACTAGAACTGTCTTATAAAACTACAAAAATTGGCCTTCAAAGATACCAGGAAACAATATGAATATGACACTAGTAAGCGACTTTATTCCGTAATAAAGAAAGCCAACAAGTTCAAAATAGAGTTTCAAATGGGTGCCGAAATACAAGTAAAACACACCGACTCAAGTTGCAAAATACTTTAAAAAAGAAAGCAAAAGCAAATGCAGCCGACCAGGTACAGAAACGATGACAAGATTATCCGTTTCATGGCCAATACTCTGCCCGTACCAAACAAGCTGATGTAGACAAATCCCGTACCCATTGGTGGCAACGCACTGCAGGGTTAAAAGCTGAAACCGAAGGTTTTATTTTTGCCGCACAGGACCAATACTTGTTAAGTAGAAATTATCAATCAAACATACTAAAATATTGTGTTAGCTCAAAATGCAGATTCTGTGTTAAGTATTCAGAAACAATTGATCATCTTGAATCAGGTTGTACGGTATTGACACTCACTCAATATAAAAGCCGGAAGGAGAGAATTGGCTAATATCTGCACTGGAAAATTTGCAACTTCTACGGGAAGGAAACTGAAAGAAATTGGCATGAACACCATCTAGACCCGATTACGGAGATAGGACCTTAAACAATTTTATGGGACTACACGATACACACTAACAGAACGGTAAATATTGGTTTTGTTACCCGTGCGCTAATATCCCTTAAATTTTTTCCAAAATCTTCATAATTCCTTGCAAATGTACATGCTGAACTCGAATTAACAATGAAATTATAAAGAAACCTTACCGTTTTGGAGTTATGGACAAGAAAACATCGAACTTCGTGTTGGTCATTCGTCCTCTATTACTGCCATCATGAATCTCGATTCAATGCGGGATACCTACGCCGGCATAATAAGAACATTTGGCCTATTTACTTCTTTTACAGACTTTCCTTGCAGAAAATCACTACGCACGGATAACAAAACAAATATTTACCGACAGAACAAACAAAGCCAACCGGCCAGAGACCGCAAACAACAACAAACAAAAAAAAATAGTACCTCCTTATTGATATGCCAGTCCTTGCAGACTGCAATGTATTGTTGAAAATCTTCGAAAAGCTATCAAAATACAAGGACCTTGAAATCGAAATCTCAAAAATGTGGAACATGAGAAGATCAATAATCCCTGTTGGAGCCGTCGAATTGATTGAAAAAGATTCCAATAGACTCATTGAAGGGATTCCTGGTAGCCCATGCCTTAAAGAAATACAAAAAAAATGTTCTAACGGACATATTACGAACAGATCTATCCATGTAAAATATGTGTGCGTGTGTTTTTGTGTTTTTCTTTATTTTATTTTATTTTTTTTATTTCCCAGTGGAAATATCATGAGGCCATTTCTAACCTTAGGTCCCTGGGCAGGACCCGGAAAGAAATAAGTACACATCAAAAATCAAAGAAAATAATAATGTGGATTAAAACTGTATGTTCTGTGATAAATATCAGGAAAACATAGACCATCTCATCTCAGGATGTTCTCTACTTGTGCCAAATGGATATAAAAACCGTCACGATAGAGTGGGGGCAATATTCATAGTGGACAATGTGAAAACACTTTGGAAAAGATTTTAATAAACACTTGTATGAACATCAGCAAGCACCGGCTACTTAAACAGAAGACATCATAATTCTATGGGATTACATCAACCAGAAAGGAGACTGAAGCAAATAATTCGGACATAATCTTAAAAAGCCGAAAAGAAAAAAACTGCCTAGTAATTGACATAGCTTGCCCAGCGGACTGTAACAGAACAAGCAAGGAATTTGAAATACAATCGAAGTATAAAGACCTGGAAATCGAAATAAAAAAATGTCAAAATTGAAAACAAGAATAGTACCAGTTATAATAGAAACGCTTGAAATTATAAAAAAGGAACACAACACATTGAAAAAAAATCTCTGGAAATCCGAGCTTAAAAGGAATACAAAAAATTGTCTTGATTACAGCTCATACACTGAGAAGGACTTTATCCTTATAAAACTAGTGATGATATAAGAGTTAGTAAAACAAATCATGAAATGTTGCCATAACAAATACGCAATTACTTGCTTTAGGTTTACCAGCAGACTTGTTAGGTAACGCCATCAGAGCAGAAATCGAAATATTATAATAATAATAATAATAATAATAATAATAATAATAATAATTGCAGTTCGATACAAAAGCTTTGCAACCTGATCCTATCCCTCACATAATCAAGGATGGAACTAACCCGAAATGCAGGATTTTCGGAAAATATGATGAAACTGTCGACCATATTATCTCAGGATGACCGGAACTGGCAACAAAATAAATATACCCACAGACATAACAAGTCGCCGCATATTTGCACTGGAAGATATGAAAGAAGCACAAAATCGAAACCACTAAGAGATGGTATGAGCACCAACCATATACACTTGCCCAAAATAACGATGTAATTATCCTCTGAGACATGCCAATTCAAACTGACAGGGAAATAAAAGCCAAGAAACCTGATATTATCATAAAAGGAAAGAAAATCAGAAAGTGTATGCTTAGCAGTACAATCTGAGAGAAACACTTCCATGGAAACTATCGAGAAATGGTCCAAATACAAAGACCTGGAGATTGAAATTAACAGTATATGGGGAATGAAGTCTGAGACTGTACCAATGGTAATCGAAGCTCTGGGCCTCATGAGAAAAGGAATGGACAAGTAAGATCAACATACAAAGTTGCTCCCAAAATTGCCCTACCTGAAACATACCATATACTAATAAAAGTGCTATCAATTAAATGACGATTCTCTTATAATAATAATAATGATAATAATAATTAATAATATGAATACTATACATTAACTCAAAAATATTAAGCAAAGAGACATGAGTAGGTATGGATGCTGATGCAATGAGATTTGTGCAAACATCTAAACTTTGACCTAACAAACTAATGCTATGTGCACAAACCAGCAGTTGTCTGGAAGAATAAAAAGTAAAAATCTCTAGAATTTAGAAAATTCACACGTATCACCCAATACTTGCCAATTCTTGTCGTAAAAAGGCAAACAATAAACACATAATTCTAGCAAATGGCAGCTAAAAATTGAAAGAAAATGAATAAACTTTTATAATGTTACAAGAGAATTGAAAATATACGTAAAATATAAAAAAATTAATGGTGAATTTGGAACAGCTTTAAAAAGAGGCTGCAAGAATTGGAAATCCAATGAAGAATCAATGCCATCCAAACGACAGTATCACTAAAACCCGCTAGAATATCGAACAGAGTGATAGAGTATTGAGGAGAGTTGATGCCACTTTTAATATCGTTGGATATTTCAAATGTGAAAGTTGGCTAAGTACAAATTAGAGCAATCGAAATAATCAAAAGAAATTTCCAAACCATTTATTGTTTGACGGCCATTTCGATTAAGTTTTCCTTTTAGCAAAAGACGATTATATTTGCCTTTTCTACTTCAATTGAAATCAATTTCCAATAATTTGCCAATGTTATTTTTATTTCCTACCAATATGAAATGACGTCTTGGTTTGCGCATGCGTCTTTCATAAAGTTAAGCTATCCACTCGTGTTGCTTCCAGATTTTTTTTTTCTTAATTTCATCTCTGAGTATTATTGGGTTAAAAACTAAAGAAGGGCCTGGCTTTTCGCTGGTCATTCGACAGTTCCAAAGTAATGACAGTTTTATAATTTCCTTAGAGATGAATTAGTGGAAGATTCTCCTTTGTATATCCAGTCCTGAATTGGTCAAAAGGTAACATTGTTGGGCTGAGAGGACTCAAGAGTTGAACTTTCGCAATATAGCAATGAGAAATCTTGAAATTGATCGAGTAGATCAATATCATAAAAGGATCAATATCGATTATTTTATAAAAGATGATTTGTTTTTAATTTGATTTTTCTCTTGTCCCCACCAAAAGGGGTATATATATATATATATATATATATATATATATATATATATATATATATATATATATATATTCGAAAATATTTTTAAAGGTAGAAAAACTTATTAAAGAAATGAAAGTGTGTAGCCTAATATTAGATAACATTTTTAAAACGAACCAACCGGTTTCGCTCCCGCTCTCCAAGCCTCTACGGAAGATTTAATATAGATTAGATATATATATATATATATATATATATATATATATATATACAGATATGTAGAAAAATATGATTGAACACGTTAGGTAAATAATCTGGAGTTCTTTAGTATTTTTTTTAAACAATGCACCATACAAAAGTCAAGCTTAAATTATAATTATTTTTAAAAAATATGATTCCTTTGCTACATAAGAGTTTTCATGTTTCAAAAACGAGAGCCGAACACACACATGTGTGTGTGTGTGTGTGTGTGTGTGTGAATAACATAAGCAGCTCCTAAGAGACTCAGCTATAGAGGTAAACTGGGGAAAGAGTGCTCACTTCCATCCATATTAACAGCCAGATTGCGTGAAAATGCATGAAACTATTTTAATTGTGGTTGGCCACGATTGACTTGAAATTTTGCGATTATCAGACAAACTGGTTTATTTTTTTTTTTAATTCATCTATTTATGCTTGTTTGACCATGTTTGGTGTTGGGAGGGAGAATTTATTTCTGTGTATGTTTGGGATGACACGCTCACGCACACAGACATACATACAAGTGGATGCATTTTAATTTACACAAACAAATCTATATAAACAATCTGAAGATAGGCTCATATCCATACCACTGAATATGTTAGCTCTGTCACTGATATTTAGCGCTTTCCACTAAGTACTGTGCTTATAAAATAATATATATATATATGTGTGTGTGTGTGTGTGTGTGTGTGTGTGTGTGTGTGTGTGAGTGCGTACATATATATATATATATATATTCAATAAATCAAGAAAATTTCAAGTGACTTGCCTTATCAGATCTTCTACTTATCTGCTTCGAGACGAATAAGCACTAATCATAACTTTCAGTTTTCGATATGAGACCTGGTAATAAATTCGCTAGAATTATGGAACGGTTGAGTGGGTCAAGCAGGGAAGTTACTTGGACTTTTCTTGAGTTAACTACTGTGTGCTTTCTGTCAGTTATGCTACCCTGAAAAATACGCTAAATTTTCCTAAGTCATATTATCATTATATTTCTCATGACAATAAACCTTATTTTTCCTGGGTACACGTTTTTGATTCTTGCAGATTTCTTTTTACTTTATTAAACAGTGAAATTAACGAGATTACAATATCCGCAAATCCATAAAACACTTCTAACAGGAATGACACAAAATTCATAACACTGCCCTCTTTCTATTAAACTTGCAAATTCGTCATCCCTAATACTAGGATCGTCACCACCACCTTCAAGACAACCGGTGATATAATTAGGAAGAACTCACCCCCACTTCAAATGCTAGGATTTATCAAATAAATTGTTTACAATACAAAAATATTCATGTGGAGAGACATCACGTGATCTAAAAGCACACAACTACGAACACAAGAGAGACTTGCGTTTGGACAATCGATCTAACTCTCTCATTTTGCATCGAAATTATGCTGGACATAACTTTGATTTCACTAATGCCACACTAATTAAAAATAACATAATTGTTTAAGGAGAAAATACATTGAAAATTTAATTATAACATTATTATCAACTATAAACAAACGCCTAAAACTTTCTTAACTTATATCTAACTAATACAAAGAATACATGCTTAAAGAGGTCAGCTATAAATTAGAACCGTGGGACACGCAGCTGTATGGGCTGACCGCACAAAAGTTTAGACAGCAAAATTCCCACATGACAGACATACGTACACAATTACGAATACGCATTGACATCCGATGCCCACTTAGACATACAAGAATCTTTACATACACATAGAATTGTCTAAGGTTTTAATACACGTGACACGTGTCTGACCAATAAGAACTGACTCAAGCAAAATTGAAAATAACTGTGTTTTCTGATTTTTTGTCTGTTTTCTCTCAATCTCTGATGAAGCTTTAATAAAAGTGAAACATGTTACATTGATATATTTTTCCTATTCTTACTTTTATTATATATATATATATATATATATATATATATATATATATAATCTTATAAATGTAAGCAAATATACTCGTCCGGAAAAATCTTAGGTGTATTGGCTTGTAAATGAACAAACCAATACCTAAGGAAAAAAAAGAATACAAAAAGAAAGAACTAGGAACATGTAATTTTGGCGAAAATAATCGACCAGAATCTAAGTTCAGAGTCCAAAGAAAAAGAACTCCGACACGAGTAAAATAAAAATAACTAAGCAAAGTGTTCAATACACTATGTAGAGCAAATCTAACTATGAACCTAAAGAGCCAGGTAAACCTAACTAGGTTTCACCAACGCGGATCGTCAGGGTACGCTGGCCGATCTGAATACACAAAACAGTAGAACGTACAAAAGAATACATAAAAGACAGATAAGAAGAGGTGAAAAATTAAAATAAACGATAAAGACAAAGAAAAAACAAGTCACAAAATAACTTGTAAACGGAAAAAGAAAGGTTACACGTGCAAAGAACAAATACAGTAATACAGACAAAAAATAACGTTTAACAACAAAAAAAAAACATGTTAAAAACGATAAACTACAAAAAATACGAAACAAGCAATACGTAAAAAACAACAAATTTTCAATATGGCCGCCATTGAAATAAACTTCGACTGATAAACGAACGAAACATGAACAATAACAAAGACAGATTAAATAAAATAAACGCGAAAATTAGAACAAAGAAGGATTAACGAGAAAACACAGAAGACTTAAAAGATATTTAAAAAGACAAACAAAAAACAAATAAACACGTAATAAAGAATAAAAACGCACGAAAAAATAAACACGTAGAAACAAAGAAAAATTAAGGATTTTCTTTAGTGGGTTGCAGGAAATTAAATTTCAAAAAGAATATAAAATACAAGAAAATTAAAACTAATAAAAGAAATAAAAAAGATAAAGTAAAATAAGGGGAGGGTGAAAAAGAAAAAAAAAATCAAACTTTGGCGAAAAGGTCACTAAAATGAACGAAGAAAATGGAAAATAAAAAGGAACTTAATGATAATAAGGTGTTTTAAGACAAAAAACAGGAACGTTAGTGACAGAATTGGGTCTAGTGGCAAACAGTGGTCGATCGCGGTCTGAAAAGGACGAAGCCTCCTAGAAAAGACTAGGAATACAAAATTATGGCACAAGGCTGAAGGGAAAGTGGGGGAAAGGCTGGTCTTTCACTAGCTATCCTATTCCTAGTTAACCACAATCATGACCCATTCATTCATTACAATTACATATTCACCACAAGAACTCATCCATCACCTTTGAATCCTGCACCACACCACAATACCACATATTCACAAGAAACACCCCATGGTGTAATATATATATATATATATATATATATATATATATATATATATATATATATATATATATATATATATATAATTTTAGGATATTAAAACAAAAAACATGTTAATAAACTCTATACAATTACAGTTATGTCTCAACACTACAAATGTGTCTCCTTTCGAAACGCTATTCTCTTGAATTTTTTCACATCTATAGTAAATAAAAGCGTAACTTTAAAAAAATGAATATTAAAAAACAAAACAAATTTAAAAGAAGAATAATAATAAATACAACTATTTGACAATACTTTAATATTTATTATCCAAATATTCGAGTGTGTGTGTCCGGATAAAATTTTTTAAAAAAATACATTAACATATGTGTGTATGTGTCTATTAATGACATATTAATATTTTTCGGCCATCTTGTGGAAAATAATTGTTTGCAATCTTTAAAAATAAAGTTCACTGGTTTTTTGGGTTTTTTTTTTTAAGCGGATGAAGGACTAATCTCATAGTTAATGACATTGTTATCTTTCTTTCTTTCTTTCTTTCTTCCTTTCTTTCTTTCTTTCTTTCTATCTTTCTTTATTTATTTATTTCCCCCTTCATTCTGACCAGTTGCTTCACATATACTTACGGGGAAATGGTGAGGGTGAATGTACAGACAAACCTCTCATCTACGGACACCCCCACTAACGCACTTCGAATGAAACAGACAAAATCTGCAGGCAAAATAAAAAATCTGGAGGAAAAACTTCCAAATGGTCAGCGAAGTATTTCAAAAGTTGTATTACTTTTCAAATAACCGCTTGATGGCGTTGGCTGGCTTTTTAATTGTGAGTAAAGACGGAAAGTACAATACACGAGCCCGTGCATGAGAAAGTAGCTCCGATAAATCTATTATTTTTGTTATTTTGATTAATATATTAATTGTTCTGCTCTCATCATCGCATCGAAGCAGAAGGAATGTATAAAAAGGAAGCGCGTACAAACGTAAGTATCAGTGACAAATTAGAACTTCTCCAGAAAATCGGCTTTAATGGAACATCCTTCCTCACTCATAGTCCGTTGATGAGATGTTGTTCTGTATTTTTATCATTTCTATTCTCTTGAATTCATTTTCATATCTAAAGTGAATAAATAGAGTAAATAAAAACGTAACTTAAAAAAATATTAATATTAAAACAACAATGTAAGAGAAGAAAAATATTAAATACAATTATTTGAAAAAAGTTTAAGATTTATTTATTCAAATATTCGAGTGTGTGTGTGTTTGTGTGTGTGTTCGGATAAAATAATTCAAAACTACAAAAATTAGCGACAAAATAAATCTGGGTCCAATCAAGAACAATTCAGGAATTAATTCTATTGTTTTAAAAGTGTTAAGACAGTGAGAGGCAGGCACCCGGGCGGGACCAGTCGCTGAAAGTCTTACGCTGAAGCTTCGGACATCTAAAAACCGCACAGAGGGAGTCAAAAGAATTACTGCTATCAATTTTATCAATTCTGTCTTATTTTTTCTCGGGAAAAAAGAGGAAGGGTTCTGCTTTTTGAAATTAAAATAATCGTTCGCTCACCAGTAGTTTAACATCACCCAAGGCGACACAATTTTAGTGTTGAGACATAACTGCAATTTTATAGCGATTCTTAACATGTTTTTGCTTTAATATCCTGAAATTATATATATATATATATATATATATATATATATATATATATTACAATTTTTTACATCATGGGGTGTTTCTTGTGATTATGTGGTATTGTGCTGTGTGCAGGATTGAGAAGTGATGGATGAGTTCTTGTGGTTCTTGTGTAATTGTAATGGGTCATGATTGGAGTTAATTAGGAATAGGATAGCTAATGAAATACCAGCCTTTCCCCGACTTCCCCGAACGAATAATGGAGAATAAGAATTATTGCCGTTCGTTTTTACTTTTTAATTCAAAGAATTTCTAATTCATTCTAATGCATTTTAATTTTAAAATATCTTTGTAAATATAAATCATAAGATGACAGTTTTTGTTTTTTTTTACTTGGGTAATAATGAGTTTGGATATATATATATATACTTTGTCGTATTTATTGTAGTTCTTTTTTAGTTTTAGCAGGACACACACACAGATACATACATACTACTCCCGTTTATATATGCATAGATTCTTTTTTTATCTTTTCCCGTTTATCACCCTTATTGTCTTTTTATAATTTTCTTCCTTCTTTTTCTTTTTTCTTCTTTTCCTTTCCTTTATGAGTTTCTTTCTTTAGTCTTTCTTGTTGTATCTTTTTTTGTTCTTTTCTTTCATCACTTTCCTTCTTTTTTAATCTTTTCTTCCGTTTATTCTTTTCCCTTTCTTCATCCATTACTTTTTTCGTTTCCTTTACACTCAGACACGCATATATTTGTATGTGTGTGTGTTTGTCCCTATTTTGCCCAGCACCGTCCAAGGTTTTAGCGGACTGTATATTGAACTATATTCAATCATCAAATCACATTTATTATCGGCCATATGATAATAAAATCCTAATAAAAGCCATCCATTCAGATTATGATCATTAAACTAGTTTATCTATATGCATAAAACATTTCAAAAGTCCCAGCTATCTTTGTGACACGTTTCCGGCGTAGGTAACCAAAGCTAACGACATGCAATAATACGAACAATTTGGTTTGTGTGCTGATCAAATGAAGTAAGAAAGATAACATCAAAATAGTAAAAAATAACATCTACAGAACGCAGTTCATATACATTTTTATCTACAACATTAACGTAGTATGTCTCAAATCCAGAATAAAGAATCTATTTTGAATCATTAATTAAGTTACAGAATCTTTACTTTCACATTGTTTGCAAAGCTGTTACTTTCATTTTTATAATGATAGACAAAAGCAAGAGAAATCCTGGCTTTCAGCCTGTTACTTCAAACGTTGGCGGGAAATACGCCCGTGTTCGTCCGCCTTAGTTACCAAAACTGATTCTTTTCAACTTTCTTTTACCGGTGAGCAAAAGCAGGCCACATTCTGGCGTCATTAGACCAAAACAATTTCTTGCTAACTGCCAGACTTTTAGTCGCCGTCAACAAACATTTACTCTCATTTCTTAGTATAGTGAGTTTTGACTGGTTCAGCTCTCGATGACTTAACAGTCGAGTGGGCAAGCAAAAAGCGATACAAATCACCGGATTCTGAGATTTTCAATGGGTGCTCATTCAAGTTCCATATTTTGAATGTTTGACGAATAGTGCGTGAGTGTGACATTTTATCATTTCCTAATTTAAAAAGGGCTTAACACAAATGAAGCCTTTAAGCCCAGGTTTAAGTGATACTTTTTAAAAAGAAAATGCTTGATAGATAGATAGATAGATAGATAGATAGATAGATAGATAGATTCTGGACATAAGAATCAACACGGAATTGTGAGTGCCAATTTCACAGGTACTCTGTCTCTCTGTTTCTCTCTCTCCTTGCCTCTCTTTATGTCGCAAATGACATGAATATCAAACAGTTCAATGTATCTATTAGGTTGGTGCAAAAATAATTTCGTTTTCTATCATATGTTACTATGTGAGAAAACGAAATTATTTTTGCACCAACCTAATATTTTAAATCTGAATATTCCCCTCTTACCCTGTATTTTAACTTGTTCAGTCCTTAAAGAAAAATAATTTCTAGGTCATCCTATCGGCTCATGTTTAATTCTTCCTTCTTTCCTTTCTTTCCTTTCCCTCTCTCTCTTTTTCTCTCCATCTCTCTCCTAGCCTCTCTTTTCCCTTTTTCTTTCCCTCTTCCCCGCTAAAATTTTTTTGAAAGACTTATATTGAATATTTTTCTTTTTCTTTCTTCCTCTTTTTATATTAAACCTTTTTTCTTTTTTTTTTCTTTTTTCCTTTCGTCTGGATAAATTGACTCCATTTATTAAAAAACCTTCGGCCTGAATTTGTATATTCATGAAATAAATTATAACCGATTGGATTTTAAAGGATCGTCTGTACTCATTATGTGTCTATATATATATATGTGTGTGTGTGTGTGTGTGTGTGTGTATGTGTGTGTGTATACGTATATATATATATATATATATATATATATATATTCATCCACAGACATATTATATCACATCTCTTCACTCTGGCTAGACGTCCGATTGCTTCAAGACGGAATCGAAACCCGACCGAGATTCTACCCCTAGGCTATCGTCTGGCGCCAGACAGACAGGGAAACTTTAACGTTTGCTATGCGAAATATATATGTGGCCCGGAGACCTCAATCCAATTCGGCTGAAAAGCAATGCGTTAATAGCGGCATGAACCACTGTTTTTAAAATTACTCAAGAGAGCTCGACCGGATTTCTAGGGAGCATGTATATTGTCATCCACAGACAATCACAGCTGTTCAGTGTGCCTAAACACCTGATTGCTTCAAGCCGGAATCGAAACCCGACCGATTTGGTATCAGTCAGGGAAAAAGAGAAAAGGAAAATTTATGTCTTGTCATTAATCATATTGTCCTTTGACAGATATACTCTATCTGAAATGTTTACACAGGCAGACATACACACGCACACACACGCGTATATACATACATGTATATACAGTCCGTCTGAAGTTGTGATGTAAATCAAATAAACTTCAAAAACTTCAAAAGTTCTGAACCAATATTTCTCAAATTTTAACTCCTCCATTTTCACTTTTAGTAAAATATTTAACTAAATTTACCACCATTTTAATGGTCAGTTTTTGAGATATTTTAAACTAATATTTGCTTAAGAGCTCTTAAATCTAATAAAAACATTTTTGTTCATAATATGTTGAAACATGCGTAAATAGAAGGATGTAACAACTGCTGAACACCAGGAAATGACGAAGTTATTGAGTGCAAAGAATATCCACATTAGAGACATCAAAGGAGCTTTGCAGAGATCATCGAACGATAAAGAAAGCTGTTGAATATAGAAATATGTTCAGAACTCGAAGCAAAGGAAAAAGCTTTAAGAATTTGCTTCCTCGAGATGAACGTAAACTAAAGCAACTTATAACGAAGCCACCACTTTTGACCAGCGCTCAGATCTTTGAAATTGAAGGAGTCAAGAAGGACAAAAGGTATAGAATACTTTGTGAATTGGGATCTGTAAAAAGATCTCCCAGGCAACCTCCTTTCACTAAAGTAAATATTTGAAATATTTGAAAGGGTCAAAATTGGGTGAAGATATACGTGAATATTGACTTTTCTAAACGTAATTTTCATGGACGAATCTCGAGTAACATTTGATGGACCTAATGGATGGGACAAAGGATGGATTTTATCGGACGTGACTGTGGCTAAAAGAAGGCAACAAGGGGATGGTAGTGTTATGATATGGGCTGGAATTGTGGATCAAACCATTACTGAACTTTTCAAAGTCGATGAAGGAGTTAAAGTGAACATTGCTTAATATTGCGACTTTATGAAAAAGACTTTCTTTGCATGGTACAATTCCTAGGCTCGCAGTTTTAAAGTGAAGCACCTCCTCATGTATCTAAGCTTACCAGTGAATTCTTTGAAAATAACAGATTTAGAGGAGAGAAGATAATGGAATGGCTAGCATCAAATTCTAATCTGAATCCGATCGAAATCTATGATCAATTATGAAGATGAAATTATATGAAGGTGGCAAACGATACAACAGCAAATCAGACCAATGGAAAACAATTAAAACTACCATGTTGGAAGATGAATCTGCTGAAGTAAAAAAAAATTAACAAAATTAATGGATAATAGATTACTGAGAAGAAGGATTGGTATATTAAAATGTAAAAGATTCAATTTGATATTTGTTCTATTATAGATGTTCATCAATTTTTGATGATTTTGTTATATTTATATTGAAATAAAATGTGATTATTTGGTTTAGCTTAATAACTTGAAATGACAGCTTTTTAAAATACATCAAATAAGTTTAATAACTTCAATAAAACGAATTGATACCAGCTAGAATTTTAACGCAGGCTTTGTTTGACATCTAAATTGATTGTTTAAAATTTGACAATTTTTTCAAACCAAACTTGAATTATCGAAGTTTATATGATTTGCTTAATAACTTCAGACAGTAATATATATATAAACACACACACACACACACACACATATATATATATATATATATATATATATATATATATATATATATATATATATATATATATATATATATATATATATATATTTCTTACCACTAGCACAACTTTAAAATTTATGCATAATGCAGTCATCAAGTGCAAATTTGTGTGCAACCTGTGAGGAAAAACGTATATTTATTATTGATATAAATTATAGCTCTAATATTATACATTGAGCACTGTTTTATTATCACCAGCAACCAATGTGCAACATTTTATAAACACACACACACACACACACACACACACACACACACACACATATATATATATATATATATATATATATATATATATATATATATATATATATATATATATATAATAAACCGAGATGTCGGTAAAGGCTAAGTGAACAAAATAAACCACGTCAAAGATGACAATATGAAAAAAAGAAAAAAGTTATTGGCGTCTCTTGAAATGAAAATCATAAATGCGCAACGCCTTTAGAAACCAAACTAAGACTGAGATATAATGAAAAAAAAAATCAAAAGTGTTCAGAGACTTCGATTTAAAACTGTAACTCCGAGTTTCACGCTAAGACATACTTCAGGCGATAAAGATTTTTATCGTCTGTGAAGAGCTTTAGCGCAGAATACGGAGACGCAATTTTTGCTGTTTCCTGTTTTATATATATATATATATATATATATGTGTGTGTGTGTGTGTATAACAACCAGGAAAAGACAAATTTTATTTTTATTAACTCTCATGATGAAAATAGATCAAAAATAAAACTGAAAAACGGGATAGCTAACCGGTTTCGAACCTCGCTTAACAAAGCTAAATCGAGGTTAATAAATAGAATTCTCACTAAAAAGAGATGGACAATATGTATTGAAAGAAAAAATATTGCACAGATGGAAATTATTTGGTGGCCCAGTACGAAGTCCTTCTGTTTACACAGAGACGGCTTCAAAGATAAAATATAAATAACCTCCAACACTTTCAAATGGTAATTCGAGTAGGACTTGCTAAGAATCGTGAATGAATGCACACTGAAATTAG
>OZ010577.1:1894209-1931709 GCA_963932145.1 Acanthosepion lycidas
ACCTTGTTCTCGGGAGGTCCACTCCATTAAGCCGACTTTCTTGCCAAGACAATAAATGTTGAAATAATTCCTGTAACATCTTTCAGGTGTTTTTCCTTTTACATGATATCGGCTACACAAGGACCTCAGTATGGCAATATTATGTTCGGCTAAACTTCTATATGCCTGGATGTTTTTCCCCAGCTCAAAATTGAGCTCTGGCGGCAGTAGGATATACTTAATTAATGTAGATCATTAGGCCATCCACAAGTGTCATATTCTTCACGATGTGCTCACAGGAGATGGGGGAAGATATGTTTCTTTTGTTTTCCAGGGTAGCCTGTATTTTTAAATTCGGTTTATATCTCTTTTTTTATTTCTGAACGCAACTGCAGAGAATATTGTGTTTAATCATATTTATCTCAGACAGTATCCCAACTTCTCTGAGGACTTTGTGTCATGAATATTAAGGAGTTAAAATAGTCTGGTTTATATCAATTATTGTTAAGCCATTCTTATTATGTAAGTGAAATTTAATAGAATTCGTATCTTCAATTTTTATCGTTTTATTTCTGTTCTCATTTACGATGAATAGAAGTTTGCATTCATTTAATAGAAGAATTTACAAAAAATGCAAAGAGGAAGTTGCAATGAAATAATTGCAACTACATTTATCGTGTCAACTTAATCAATTGAATTTGGAAAGGCAAATAATATAGAAGTTATTTTACATGCAGATAAAATTGGTTCAGCAGCAAAATTCAGTTGTCAAAATAATATGAACATTTCTGTCTGAGGAGGACAGTAACAATTAAATCTTCTGTCTGAGGAGGACAGTAACAATTAAATCTTCTTTCCAATATTTAAACAATAAAACAGTTTTATTTATTTACTTTGTAAAAAAAAACAGTATTTTTCACTGTTAACTTCTTATTTTAAGCTCTCCTATTTTCTTTTTCTTCCTCTCCTACTCTTTCTCTTTCTCACTCTCTCTCTCTCTCTCTCTCTCTCTGCACTATTTCTAGGTTTCACTTTCTCTAATTCTCCCTCTTTTATTCAGTCTCTGTCTCATTTTCTCGCTCTCTCTCTCTCTCTCGCTCCTTCTCTCTCTCTCTCTCTCTCTCTCTCTCTCTCTCTCTGCACTATTTCTAGGTTTCACTTTCTCTAATTCTCCCTTTTTTATTCAGTCTCTGTCTCATTTTCTCTCTCTCTCTCTCTGCACTATTTCTAGGTTTCACTTTCTCTAATTCTCCCTCTTTTATTCAGTCTCTGTCTCATTTTCTCGCTCTCGCTCTCTCTCTCGCTCCCTCTGTGAATTTTTTCTCTCTGTCTCGTTCTCAAGTTTTTTTTCTTTCCCTTTCTATTTTTCTCTTTCTCTCTTTATTTCTCTCGTTATATCACTCTTTCTATCCCTGTACTTTTCTCTCTTTCTGCGCTGTTACATTCTTTATTTCTCTTTCTGTCTCTCCTTCTCTATTTTTTTTCTTTTATTTCTTTATCGCTCTCTTCTCTCTCTTTAGTTCTATAGAGTTTAATTCAAACATTTCTAGCGGCAGTTTTTCACATTGGAAGTTTATTCAATTTTTCCTTGCGTACGCATGTATATTCTTAAAGAATCGTTTGGGCAAAAAGATTCAGTTTTGTTTGTCTAAAATCATGGATGAATATAAATTGACATTTTCTCTTTATTTTGGAGGAAAGTTTAGCGGAAACTAAATATTTGACAGGCCGACAGTGCGTTGAAACTTATCGTAGCTGCAGGTATGTGTCGTGAATGCATTGTTACAAAGATAAAAAAGGGATATTTTTCGGCTGACAAAGTTCTAAGAGAAGTCCAGCCGAGCTAACTGCTAAAGTGGAGGAAAGATTTAAAAGAGGATTTAACACAAACAAAACCTGAATTTGTCTAAAAGAACATGTTAAATCTTTCAATTCTAATTGAGAAATAAATTTTACAATTTTTACGAAAATCTCAGAGGCTAAAAAGTGACTTGCACATGAAGCTCGAAAAACGAAACCTGTCAGCGTTTACATACTTGTTTCTCTCTTTTTCATCGAAAGTATTGCAGTATTAGTGTTTTATTCATGTCACCAAAGTGAGATAGCCTAAGATAGTATTCATTCTCATATATGTCTGCAACGATTAAAGTCAGGAGACAACAAACAATGCCAAGGAATGGTACAGAGTATATAACATTAGACATAGAAATGAGAAACAAATAGCAGGCAGGCTAAAGGGGAACGACTCAATGAAAAATGCGTGGACATCATAGATCAAGGCAACTATGCACAAAAGAATTAAACAATTAAGAAGAAAAAAGATGTGATGATTAGTAACTTGTGTAAATTCAAAGGATGCTATACACATAACAGAAAAAAATACTCCAAAAATGTAGTGAATACGTTGGAGAACTACTTCGTGATGAGGGAGAGGGAGAGAGTGAGAGAGAGAGAGAAGCCTACACTGAACAAAATTATAGAAGGGTCGGAAATATTAAAGATTGTATTAAACTCGGCACTGGACAAGATGAACAGGATCAAAGCAGCAGGATCCGATGGGGTGGTAATAGAAATGCTCTCAGTTTTTGATGAAACGCATGAAATCATTTATGTAGAAAAAGGTAACAATCGATAAAAACAAAAGAAAGGATTTATTAGCAGAGACAAAACGAAATAAAATCTGGTCGAATTTGCGAAGATATTTCAACATCTTTTTCTCAATCAGTTTGGATACGGAGAAATTCTTCATTAAAATTTTCTAGAACGCTGATAATCAATTAAAATGAAAAAATATTTGGTTTGGATAATGAATTGCAATTAGAAAAGAAAGCTTTACTTGGAAAGAAAGAATCTATTGGCGATTTTGCTGCATGACAGGATCAGCTTGTTGCAAATGAGACACGCGCGCTGTGTTGTCGATAGCTATCACCTTTAGACAATCAATTCTTTTGATTAATCCTTGTCTTGTCAGCTGTTATAACAATCTCTCATTCCACCTAGCAGTAGTAAGATTAATATATCTCGAAAGATGAGCAGTGGAACAAGAACAGTCTACCTACCCCCGTAAATTAAATAAAGAATTCAGTTATGAAGTCCCTATAGGATACCCGGATGGATATACGCTTGATGAAGGCCGTAGACACAACGGCCGAAACATCGTGGTAACAATACAAGATTGAGGACAATAGTCAGCGTGTAAACTGTGTAGATACTCAGATAGATATACAGACAGAAACAAACCGATAGATAGATAGATAGATAGATAGATAGATAGATAGATAGATAGATAGGCTTTAGGGATCGTCAGACAATCAAAAGAGTTTGTCTGACGATCGCTAAAGCGTGAAACCCAGGGTCACAAGCTCACATCTATCCAACCATATATGTTAGCTCTATCTCTGATATTGAGCGCTTTCTAATAAGTACCGCGCATATAATATATAAATAATTATACATATATATATATATTTATTTATATTTATATACACACACTTTTCGCATATATATATATATATATATATATATATGCAGAGAGGGAGAGAGATTATGTAAAGAATAAAGGGGAATCAAACACAAATAAAGACAGGGAAGTCACTAATTAAAAAAGTTTAAAAATTATTAAATGAAAAAATATTTAAATGAAGCGAAATATTTGTAGCACTTCAAATAGAATATGTGAAAACAGATTCGACAAGTAAGAAAAATGAAATCTAGAAATAATGCGGGATTGCTTCGGGTATAATCCAACAATTAAACATTCACCAAAATAACCAATCGAGAATAACCGTGCCTAAGACTACTTTAAAATTACCTCGTTGGGTTTCTGTCGCATTTGGCCAAGCGTTCCTTCCACAATGAAAAACATTTTGCAAAATCCTCTTTTCGCATGACTATCAACAGAATTATATTGGCATCCCCTGCCGATGCTACTAAAAATTACACGTGAAAAGAAAAAGAAAAATAAGTAAAAAGTAAATTTGTGCCTGATGATCGTCATGTGCGTGAAAATTAAAGTAGAATCAGAATATATATATATATATATATATATATATATATATATATATATACTATTTACATTATTTGGACTATTGTCCTCATCTTTGTTGCCATGTTTATCACAACGTTTCGGCCGTTGTACGCTCCGGACCTTCTTCAGATGGTTGGAATGTTGAACTAACCCCTTTATTTTGCTCACAGGGGTAGACGTGACTTGTCTAATGGATGTCATTTATCTCCTGTTAATTCCCCTCTCAAAATTCTCCACCCCCTTAACCAGGTATTGAACTCACATACAGACATATATATATATATATATATATATATATATATATATATATATATATATATATATATATGTTTCTGAGATGAGGTACATTATTTACATTATTCGGATTATTGTCCTCAGCTTTGTTGCCATATTTATTACAACGTTTCGGCCGTTGTACGCTCCGGACCTTCTTCAGATGGTTGGAATGTTGAACTAACCCCTTTATTTTGCTCACAGGGGTAGACGTGACTTGTCTAATAGATGTCATTTATCTCCTGTTAATTCCCCTCTCAAAATTCTCCACCCCCTTAACCAGGTATTGAACTCACATACAGACATATATATATATATATATATATATATATATATATATATATATATATATATATATATATATATATATATGTGTGTGTTTCTGAGATGAGGTACATTATTTACATTATTCGGATTATTGTCCTCAGCTTTGTTGCCATATTTATTACAACGTTTCGGAAGACAGGCCACCAGAAGGGGAAGCGGAAAAATCAGGCGTGGCTGACCACGCTCCAGCCTTCTAGCGAAATAAAGGGTTCAGTTCGACATTCCAACCATCTGAAGAAGTCCGGAGCATACAACGGCCGAAATGTTGTGATCAATATGGCGACCAGAATGTACCAATAATGTTATCAGTAGTTAATTTTAGCCTAAAAATACAAAAGGAACATTCCGTAATTGATATTCGTGCAAGAAGCTTATCATCATAGCAAGAGGTAAAGAATTGGCAAATTCGCAAAAAGAACTGATTGTTAAGCTCTCGAAAGAAGGGAAAATTTACATGAACATCTCAGACAACCTGAAAATTCTATTTACAGCCATTCATGGCAAGGTATAAAAAACTCAAAACAGATGAGAACCGAAGAAGAACATGTGCTCGGCAGGGGTAAGGTTAGGGTTAGGAAGATTACTTCAGACCTTTGAAGAAATGTATGCGTCAATTTAAACAAAAACCAATAGTTACTCGTCTCGAGTTGCAGGAGTATTCGCTTTCATCAGGAATCTGTCAGTAAACGGACAATAAGCAATGAAATTCATAGGAACAATCGAAAGTCATGCTCCCCCCTCGGAAAACTCGATTACTATTGAAAAGCCACAAAGATGCCAGGTTGAAATTCGTTCGTGAACATAACGATAAGGAAAAATCGTTTTGGGAAAAAATATTATGGACAGATGAAACCAAAACTGAGTTGTTTAGACGTAATTCTAGAAATCATGTATGGAGGAAAGGTGGGGATGTCTTCAAACAAACGAACACAGTTTCAATACTGAAATTTGGCGGTGGCAGCATCATGTTTTTTGTTTTTGCAAAAGGTACTGACAACATATCAGTAATAAATGGTAGAATGAATGTAGCAGAATATGAAAATATTTTGGAAGTAAATTTAATGATTTCAGTTGAAAATCTTGAACCTCCAGTTGATTGAATGTTCCAAAAATATAATGATCCTAAGCACAATACAAAATCTATGAAAAACGTCTTCCTCAAAATGTAAATATTCTGAAATGGCCAACATATGTATATATATATATATATATATATATATATATATATATATATATATATATATATATATATATATATATATATATATATATAATAAAAATATAGTTTTATGGTATGCTATATTTATGGCTAAGAGTGCTCAATATCAGGGATAGTGTGTGTCAATATCAATCTAGACACCAAGGCCAGTTCCTTGAGACCACAATATGTTTCATGGTAGAAAGCAATATTCAGGTCTTTTTAAAGAATTGGCCTGTAGATGAAGAGTGCGTTGAGCCATAAAATAGACTCAAACCTTTGATATTAACCTTAGTGTTCACCTTATATATATATATATATGAAGAAAGATACTCTTAAGGTGTGCTACATTTATGGGATAATGTGCTCAATAACAGAGATACAGCGTGTGAGTGACTTCAATATTCACTATATATATATATATATATATATATATATATATATATATATATATATATATATAGAGAGAGAGAGAGAGAGAGAGAGAGTAAAGGTAACGAATCCGTTTATATATATTCAAGTGGATCCTAGTGATATACAGTATTAAAATTGATCCAGAAAAGATTTCAATGTTTTTAATATTGCAGAGCAAATAATTGAACCATCATCCATATGAGGTGATTTTGGATGTTATCGTTTATTAATAATATATATTCATATCGCTCGTTTTATATGAAGAGACGTCCGCAAGTACAAAACATATTTTGTTTGACGAAATAATGTTTGTTGCTAGGATTAAATCTAGTATGCTCAATGACTTTAAATTAAGATTCTTTAGTATTTCTGAGTGCCAAGTGCCTGGATCCAGAATTTGCATTCAGTTTCTGTATCGACCAAGTCGAGTGCGTATCTGCACTCTTATAGTGAACACACTTGGCAATAAAAATGTAGGTGACACTTTTACCAAGCGTGAGGCTAACGCAAGTAAGATAAGGGGGCAATTAGGCTGGTGACACTTTCACCAAAAGGAAACGATTAACACAAAAAAAAACATACAAAGAGAATATAACTAACGCCGACTGCGATTTTATCCTATTTGCCTATTTGCGCGCGTTTTTCATTGACGAATGACATGAATGAAAAGCCCGGATGAAAACACTACCGTCAGAAGCCCGGATGGAAATATTACCGACAGAAGACAGGATGTAACAGATTTCAAAACAGGCGTCACGCTTCTGCCTGTTTTTTTTTTTCTTTTTCTTTATCGTTTCTTTTTCCCTCGGCCATTACATAGGAGATTCGGTGCCTTTTTTTCTTCACCACTGAGCATGCCAGTCCATCGCCACATAGCCATTAAACAAGACTCATTATGCAAGAAATTGAAGACGCAACGATATCAGAAACTGACAGTTTAAACTAAGATTCCTTCTGATGAATCCGTTTTACGATAAAACATTGCCAAACTAGTTAACAAGTAATGTTGCTGGCTTGTGAAAAGAGGGCTTGTTTGTGCACGAACGCCCACGTGCGCAATTATCTCTAACTGCAGGTTATAAACAAGACATGAGTGAAGAAAACATGACTGAATTTAGGTTATACGATGTGAACATTTTAGTGTTTCTGAATAATATAGGGTGCGATGGATGAATTGTCGTCTAAATGACTCAAACATGAAAATAACAATGACATGTCATTTTAACAGATATATTTACCAAAATGACACGAAAATATCTTGAAATACTAGAGAGTATATTTACTCAATAAAATCGCCTTTGGCTTCACCCACGACCTCCAGACGACTACGAAATCTCCTGTAACTCTTCTGGAGCGCCTCCTTGTTTAAGTAGATGAATGCTGCCATAATTCTTGCTTTTATCTGACAAGGAGTTTTATTGGTCTTTCTCTTTCTCAACTGTACCCCAACTATAATAATCGAAAGGGAAGCATTCTAGAGAGTTAAATGGTCAGATGTAAGGGGGTGATGTTGTAGCAAAAATTGTCTGACAGCCATGATTGCGTTCTCCTGCTTGTCTGGCATGATGCTGAGTTATAATGCCAAACACAGAATCTTTCAGCAGCCACCTTCTGGACCCGGGACAACACTACGTGGTCAAGGTACTTAAAATAGGTCTCTGTGTTGAGTCTGAGGCCTTGTGAAAAGATGAATGGTGACATAACGTCGCTATCACTAGTGATCACTTCAAACACCATCACGTTGACTGGGTATATCATCCAGTTCTTTCTTCTGCAGTCTCAACATTGGCATACAGACACACTGAAAAGTTCGTATTGGAGATTCCGGTGCGAATGCCAAGAACAACATACCGTTTCCAAATTTCTTGCAGAGCGAATAGCGTCATGGTGCTCTTTTTCTCACAGGCGCTGCCTAGCTGATTATACTATACTGTAAATTCGACAAAATAAAAAAACAATGCGCATGCGCGATATTAAAAATATAAAATGGCTTGGTAAAGGGGAAGAAGGGAAGGGAACTTCATGGGCAAAAGGTTCTTCTTTTAATCTGGTGGGATCGCCAATGAATAATCCACTTTGAATTCTTACCACCTATTGCAACAATTAATGCTCAAATATACTGTCAGCAACTAGACTGTTTGAACCGAGCTTTGAGGATAAAAAGACCTGATCTAGTGAATCGAAAAGAAGTCATCAGGACAATGCGCGACCCCACACAGCAAGAATCACGTCACAAAATATCGAAGAAAATTGGGAGAAAATTCCTCATCCACCTTATTCTCCTGATCTTGCTCCTTCAGACTACCATTTTTTTGTAGCTTACAGAATCATTTGGACGAAACAGCTTTTGTAACACAGGAAGAGGTTAAAACTGACATTTGTGAGTTCTTCGAATCAAAACCAAAAGAATTTTACAGTAATGGAATTAGTAAACTTGTTAATAGATGGAAAGAAGTCATAGATAATCAGGGAAAATACATTGTTGATTGAATCTGTAATTAAATGTAACATTTGGTCACTTGTTTTCTTTATTCAAAATTCGGACAGAACTTATGGGATGACCTGATATATATATATATATATATATATATATATATATATATATATATATATATATATATATATATATATATATATATATATATTCGCCTAGAGAACAGCCACACCCGTCGGATTTTTGTTTTCATGCAAGATGACCAAACGTATAACGAGCAGAAATATTGCATCAAATTTTGCTAAAAGCTTAGTGATATTCATGCTCAGACCATTCAGAAAATTCGGAACGCCTTTGGCTTTGGTGTCATGGATGGCTAGGGTTTCAAACAGGATCACTCCTCAGTGGAGAACGACACACGTTCAAGAAGCTGTCTATATTTCTGAGATGAGTTATTATGTACACTATTTTCATTATTCGGACTATCATCCTCATTTTTGTTGCGATATTTATCATAACATCTACAACTGTGCCAAGTGTCCTCAAGGACACATAGCACAGTAGATAAAGGCGTTAGTTAAATCTGGAGAACTTGGAGAGGGTGTATTAACTGACATCCATTAGATATGGCACGTGGAACAAAACAGTCTACCTCAGTGGGCGAATTAAAGGGTTCAGTTCGACATTCCAACCACCTGAAGAAGGCCGGAGTGTATAACGGCCGAAACGTTATGATAAATATGGCAACAAAGATGAAGATGATAGTCAGAACAATGTAAATAACATTCTGGTAGGTCATCAACAAGCCGAAACGAGGAGCCGATTGATAAAGTTCGACAAATAGTTGTGTAAGACCATCGTGTAACAGCCAGGAAAATGCTCCCGACGTGGGATTAAGCACAGGGTTAGTGCATTGCATTTTGACGGAGGATTTTTGCATGCGGTGAGTTTGGCGAATTTCGTCTCAAAGGTGCTGACGGAGCCACAAAACCAATTCCGCATGAAAATTGTTCAGGGTATGCTTGTTTGAGAAAATCAAGAGCCAGTCTTCAGAAGAGCATCATCACTGGTGATTACACAATAGGTTCATGGTTACGGCCGAGAAACCAAATTCCGGTCCTCCCAATGGAATCATTTGTCATTATGAAAACCTCAAAAATCTTTGCAGAAATCTGATGGTAATATTGACTAGTTTCTTTGACTCCTTTGGCATTCATCGTCATGAATACCCCACCATACGGCCAAATAACCAATAAGGAATATCTCCTGGAGGTTATAGATCGCCTTGGTAATGCTGGGCAGTGAATAATTGACAACTTCACTACGATAGTCTGCCCGCTCATTCCCCTCACAGAATCCAAGCTTTCCTGGACACGAACAACACTCCACTTGTTCGACAGGCTCCCTACTCTTCCGAATTAGCACCGTGTGATTTCTGACTCTAAAAAAGAAGCTATTTGAGGAGTTGCGAGGAGAAGTTATGAGAAAAGCGACGGTTGAACGCCGTAGCATTCCAGAGAATGCATTCAAGAGATGTTATTAACAGCTGGGAAATGAATGTGTACTCACAACGGGAGATTATATTGAATTGATTGAATAACATTTGTCAAATGTACAAAATTGATTTTTTGATGCCCAAAGGTCGGATAAATTTTAAACGTATCTCCTATCAAAAATGGCAAAGTTTACTACAATTCACCGACAAGCAATATTTTTTTTATTTTTAATTTTTTTATTATTTTAAGTGTGTATAAACGTACCCAATTTTGTAAACACTGGCGTTTATGCACGACATTATAAAAAAATGATAACGGTAATTATTGTAAATTTAAAAGCGAAAAGACCTAAAATTCAATAAAGCATCAGATTACTTAAAATATTTCTATAATTTTTTATAGATTAATGAGTAGTTCAAGGAATTATATAAAAAATACTAACGGTATAATCATCAAATAATTTATTAGATAACATAATTAAATTTCACGAACATCAGGCTGTGAATAGAGCTGTCAATAGCTCATAAAAATCCACCGTGTCAAACATGCTTTTCTGCGATATTTTAAACTAAAAGTAAGTAATATTTGTTTCCGATCAGTCAATTAAACTTTAAATTAGCTAATATTCCAAAAATAAATTTTCAGAAATGTATATTTTATTTTTGAAAGCCTTTTTAATAAAGAGAATTACGTTGTGCTGAGAATACTCTAAATATAAATCGCTCAGAGGTGACAGACGGTTTCATGCTAGACGCCAGGCCACGTCTAGTATAAAACATTCTGTCACCTCTGAGTGTTGACTTCAATGGTCACTTTTATATTTAAACACGCTCTATCTCTGATATAGAGCAATTTATCCCATAAATACAGCACACCTTGAAACTATATTTCTTCATATATATATATATATATATATATATGTGTGTGTGTGTGTGTGTGTGTGTGCTGGTAGTGTAACAGAGAAGGGCCCGGAATAAAAAATAGATTTCGAATTCGAATTGAGGTTCTTTACATTCACCTCTGCACAAATACCCATGAATTCGTCTCTTCGTTTGCTCCAATCTATGAACGAAATCGTATGACTATTGTTAACCTTGGTTGGCAACCAGTCTAAAGGTAGAACAACTGGATTCAAAACATGATGTGAATCGTTCGGAGACCTTTTTGAGTAGATGTCTTCGAGTTTTCTGTATGCATTTTTTTTTCGATAAGTATGCTTGGTTCTATCCAAGCCACAATGAAATCGTATGTGTGGGTAATCTGGCTGCTCAATTCTACAAACAGAATTGTTGGATCCTCATACTTCGAAGATGACTGAAGAATTTATCACATATATATATATATATATATATATATATATATATATATATATATATGGTTGTATGGATAAAAGTTTGTGACCCTGCGTTTCACGCTTTTGTGATCAGAAGAGTTTGTCTGAAGAACGCAAAAGCGTGAAACCCAGGCTCACAAACTAATATCCATACAACTAAATACGTTAGCTCTATCACTGATAATGCGGACTTTCCACTAAGTACTGCGCATATATATATATATATATATATATATATATATATATATATATATATATATGGGGAAGAGAGAAAGTGTGTGTGGTGTGTGTGTGTGTGAGTGTTGCCATTCCTCGACACCTACGTCTCCTTTAAAGAACTAATCGTGAAGAAATATTCGCTTTTTTTTCTCTTAATATGGATATTTCTCACACTGTTGTGTTATTGTTTAATTCCACTGTACCAATTCTTCTTCTTTCGCATGCCAAATGCTTTCAAGACGTCGGTGATCATAGCTGTCTACAGCAGTGCTACTAAAACGAATTTCCAGGAAGCAAAGAAACAGTCGTCTCATTCCACGCCACAGGAGACTGCCAGGATATCTGACTCGGTTTTCTTTTTTTAACATTTTGATTTTTGTTTAATATTTATTATGGTTAAATATTGCAAATATTCACTGATGTTAAAATTCATTGCTATACAACTAATGAATATAATATAATGAACAGTGGAGTGAAATACATATGACTACATGACGATGTGGTATTTGGCTGTATGGCAATCACAACTAGGAATACCAAAAGGTCATGATCATAGACCTATATTTTCTAATTTGGCCTGACTGTGGAAAAAAGGATCAGCTATATAGATTTGGGCCAACATTTTTAAAATTTAATTCCTAAGATTCATAATCTATCTGGTATAAATGAACAATCCAACGAATTTTCAAATAGTATTTTCTCAGATGGCTATTATATAATTAAAGGACACGAAGATGGTACTGGTCACCGATACAAAATGAAGATTTCTTACGTCAGTGATGACTGAACTTAGAATAAATAAGACATCATGTTCTCGTGATTAGTACAGATAGTCTCAAAATTACCCTGAAATAACTAAAAATAAAATGGTGTTGTGGGTACAGCTAAATTGGAAAGGTGTGCTCGCTGGTCCCACGCACAATGAAACAGAAACTACCGGGTACGCCACATCAGATAATCAGAGAATCACTGCTCTACTCCATTTCCTTTTCATCCTTCTTTGTCCCCTTTTTTCTTTCTCTTTTTTTCCCTTTTTTCCCGTCCTGTGAGTATTATATTCTCCAGATCTTCTTTCCTCGTATGTTTTCCGG
This sequence comes from Acanthosepion lycidas, assembly GCA_963932145.1. Classification (NCBI taxonomy): domain Eukaryota; kingdom Metazoa; phylum Mollusca; class Cephalopoda; order Sepiida; family Sepiidae; genus Acanthosepion; species Acanthosepion lycidas. The sequence goes on from OZ010577.1 coordinate 1,907,001, forward strand.
AATTAATCTTTTCAAAATTGCAGTCTTGCATTCCAAAAATTAATGTCTGTATTTTTGATTTTGATTCAATATAAATTCAATTTGTTCACCCCGACCTCGTCTTCATGAAAACTGTTGCAAAAATATTATTTTTGAATTATTTTATTCAGATAACGGATAAACTCAAATATTCAACGCCATAGGCTGAAAATATGGATATGAGAGGAAATTAACATTTATAATCTTCGATTAAGCTTTCGTTTTCAAAGTGTTTAAATTTAAATAGGGCCAAAGTTGAACCATTCTCAAAATAAAAAGACAAACATCTCTCTAAGAATTTACTTGTTATTAAATGTATAATACTTTTATGTTTACATTTCATAACCTTATTTCTTTTCCTAGCCAAACAAAAGAGACTTCAGTGCCAAATGATAAGGCAAAAGAAAATGGTCTATTGTAACGAAAAGATCGTTTTGATTGGAAGTTTTCTAAGAGCGCTGACCCAAGCAGAACTCTCCTTCATTTGAGCAAAATGTCAGAAATAGGACGATAATCACCATTGCTAGTATAAAGACACTCCTTATTAAATAAATAAGCCAGAGTGTGTTGGTTCGGAATGTTACTGAATCTTGTCTTTACTTAATGTGTCCTATGAGAGACTCAACGAAGGCGATTTTAGATTCTGACGAAATATGTATTTATACTTCGTCTACCGCTATTAGACATCGCACGATTTTAATATTATTTCATATTTGATTTTTTTATCAAAATGTCACAAGTAATTTCTATTCTAATTACTTGTAGCTGATGAATATTTATACGCCGTCAAAATAGAGACAGAAGAAGAGATAATGACGGAAAATGTCCTTGAAGTTATTTTTAAATTTTAGTAAGAATAATAAAAAAAAGGACACATTAAATTATTAGCAAAATTTCTCATTAAAATAAGACTCTATCATCTGCAGAATAATTCAAAATTTTTCATTTAAAATATTGAGCAACCGGGAATAAGGATTTGTCGTTATTATTATCTGATTTATTTGAACATTTCTTTTTTGATTTTAAAAATGCTACACTCATAAAAAAAGAAAATAACTCACTCAGAAGGAGTGCCGCCATTGAATATTACCCAAATATTAATCTACGCCTAGACTTTTTCCCTATTTCACCTTTCTTAACAGAATTGCTTCTCTCCCAAACAAACGTACACAACAGTATCAAGAAATCAAAAGAAAATGGTTGAATCCGCCAACACAGCAATAAAAACAATATCTCCATACGTGACAGTAATTGACGTAATTTTCAGTTAACAGTATGAAAATAGCATTCTCTAAATTCTTCCAGTTGCTAAGAATATTTTGTTTTGTTATTATTAGTTACTTTGTTTAATAAATTCATTTCGTTTTTGCCTTGAAAATGTCCACATTTTACGAAACGCGTCAGCAACTATTACAGTTTTCCTATTGTCTTTTACATTTATAAATTTCTTTTTATCTTGGTTGTTTCTGTCACAATCTTTCGACCCTTTCTTTTTCAGCTGTCTGTTGTTTTCGTTAACTTTCCCGGATTTTCGAATGGCTTCCTTTATTCAATCTACAGGTATCTTCTCGCTCCACTTATCATGACAGTGCAAAGAAACCGTATTATTTTCTTTTCTTAATTCGACCTTGTGTTGCTTCTGCATGTTTCGACAAACCAGAATATATGGTTTTCACAATCTGTTCTTGATATTGACCTCAGGACTTCACTTAACCAACGCTTATATCGCAGTGTCTACAAAAAATACCAATTTCATTTCTTTGATTTAGTAAATTAAGTTATTTTTCAATAACTTAACAATGTATAATTTTTCATGTATGCACAAAGGACATGAGCCATTTAATGACCTACAAGCTCTAGCTTTTCTAAGTGATTTCCATTTTACTGTTGGTGCTTTATTTGTTGTATAAAATAGGCACTGTCAAATATTTTCCCTAAGTAATAATTATTTTGAAAAAAATTATAAAGAAGAGAGATGAAACATACATTTTTATATTTGGTCATTAATTAGTAATTAAATTCTAATATATTTATTTGTAAGAAATACCGTTCAGTCTATTAATTATTAAAAGGAGGAATTGTACTTTAAATCTGTGAGAATAAAATTTAAATATTAAAAATATGACTTACACATATTTAAATGACATTTTAGAAAATCTTTGTGTATAGAAAATATGAATTAAACGGCTAAATAAAAATGACAAAATTTTTTATCATTGGAAACCAAGACGACTCACTGAATAATGGAAGTATGCGTTTGTTATCAGTCGCCTCCATCCCACTTAAACTTACAAATATTGGATACATAAGCTGTCTAGGGAAATTAAACCCAAACACCCCTTAAATAAAATAAACTGAATTTTCCTTAGCCCTAACAACGGATAATATTAATATTGTCTGCGCTTATAAATTAAGTAAATTTCTTAGAAAGTTATTCCTCGCATCATTTGACAATGGAACGAGACTATGGATTTAAATAACTACAATATATATATATATATATATATATATATATATATATATATATATATATATATATATATATATATATATATATATATATATATATATATATATATATAATGTTAAAATACAGTGTTGGTGTATGCTATAATTTATGGTCTTTCTAGTCTTGTGTGAAGTTCTGAAGTGTAGTATTGTCAGTATTCGATGAATCCTTCAGTGAAATATCACATTGAAATGATCACCAAAGTTAAGCAATACTAGATGAAAGACAGCCTGGAAATACTGGGTTTTGTATGCTTGGATGTGTGGATGGATAAAGGTTCGGAATTCGATATCGGAGAGTCATTCGGTCAAGTATGTTTGACACAGAAATATGAAGGCGCGTAGGAATACTTTTTAGAAACTAAGAAGCTTGGAAGTGATCAAAAAATATTAGAATTACTGTTACGTGATCGTTATTTTTCTATCAGGCAAAGAAAGCTGGACGATTTCATCACAAATGAAAAAAATATCACTGAGATATGGCTCTACTAATGAATTTTGGGAATATGGACAGGGCATGTAATATGTAAGGAAGTTCTAAGCGAAACGGGCAACAGTTGAAAGAGACATCTACACATTTGAGGACATATAATGAAGTAATAACAATGATATTTTGCAAGCTCTATTTTTGCCTACTTGTCAAATGAAAATAGAATCTAGGATTATCCTGAGAGAATATTACATTTTTACTGTTAATAAACTCTATAAGCTTTTCATTCTTCAGTTGGTGTCAGTACTTGTTCGACTCGTTTGAGTCCAGATTCTGACTTCATATTCACGTTTCTCCTCCATTAGAAGTTTATTGTACAAGATCTTGTTTGCTTTTAGTATTCCTACTGAAGGAATGTTTTACGCTAACATAGCCCACTGTAATTCAATAACTATATTAATTGAAAGTACAGCAAAACGTTTTATTACAAATTACTTTATATTGTATATCTCAGTCGTTTACTCTTTGTAATTGGTGAATATTTTTCATACCTGAATATGAAAAATACTGCTCACCTTTCCCATTGGAAACAGATGTTTCCCACGTTAGAAGTGCCTCTATATAGGTCGACATCGAATATTCTGCTTGCGTTGTTTGTCCTAAAAACTGAATTTCTGCTTGAGTTTATGTGGTAATTTAAAAATGGAGAACAAGCAAAGCTTTAAAACTGCGACAGGGAAGAGTTATTCTTCATTTATTTATTCTATTTATCGCTTTTCTTTCCTTCATTTTTTTTTGTTTCGCTTTTCAAGATTACTTTTGCTTACCTTTTACTTTCAACTGTGTCTTCCCCCTCTAGTCAGACTTGGATTCTAGCCCATCTGGTATGAAGAGAAGAAAAAACAGCCGCTCTACTTCAAGTTGTTATACAAAATGACTCTCCACTTTTTATTTGGCAGGTGGAGACACGGTTTGCACAGAAATTGAAGCTCAGCATTTTTACACAAACAAATTGACTCTGATTCAACGCCAGCCAAAATCCCCGAGCGTGAGGCACAGTTTAGAACAAAATTGTGAATACATTTGCGCAGAGTCGCTGTAAGCGTGGATGTACGGGTGGTGTAATGAACAATGGCTCAAGATAGTAATTCGAAGAGCTACGTTCCAATTCCGGTTCACTTAGGCGCAAATAGCCCTGAAAAAGTTAAGAATGCTATAGTTTAATTAGTAAGGCTTTTATCACTAAATCATTATCTTCAAAAGAATTCTTATAGTCTAAAGTATTTTGTGGATTTAAATAAAGTTTGATAAACCGTAAAAAAACAAACAATCAAGCAATAAAATTCACGAATTTAAGCGCAGTACTAGGTTGGCAGCAAGGTCCCATAATTTCACTGATAAAATCGCTAGTTGTGACCATAAGTTTCATGCTAACAGTTTGTACTTTCGTGCTTCTCGTTTTTCTGTGAACTACGATCTTCAAATATTTAAATGCAATATCCTCTTTATCTTCTATCTTCTTCAATTTTTTGATCTTTTATTGTCCTCTCTGTTTCTTTCCCTTTCAGTAATCTGTTTCGTCTTACTGGCTTTTGTTGCCTTGCCTGGGATGAAATGATTGAAATAATATAAACAACCCCAATAATGATTTTCTCTCCTCGAGGTCCACTGTTGATGCCTTAACAGTCTTATACAGTGAATTAGCGAAGAAGTCGATAATCAATTGATCACGAGAGTGATTGCCTTAGGTATTTCAAAGGCCTTCCATAATGTGTTGCATAGGAAACTGCCACACAAACTGTCCATCTATAGTGATTATCAAATCCATCCTATCCGGTAGGTCTATGAGGGTTGTCGTTAATGAACAGGGCTCTCTCCTCGATTCAACTCACTTTCTGCTTTATATTCACTGACTGCTTAAGAACGTTATCAGATCATTATTAAATATTTATAGATTTAGATTTTTCTAAATTAGTAGATTTTTCTAGCTTAGATGTGGCATAAGGCCGAAAGTATGGGGTACCTAGTGAGGATTGAACTCACTACTCAGTCGTAATTGTTCTCGTGAGACAAGCTTACTAACCATTACGCCACGTCGAGGTGGCCCCTTATTAAATAACTATAAAGACGCTACCCTAATTTATGAGTGCATCTGCAAACATTTAGAAGACAAAACCTGGTAGCTGCTCACTGCTCTGATCTAGATCTAGCAGCTCAATGGTGGGAAACTGAATAGTGACATTCAATGTCTTCAAAACCAAACTAATAATTCTCTTTCATTGGAAAGACACTATTGGATTTTCTCTAACGATGATGAGACCCCTTTCATGAAACGTGTTGTAGTATACAGATTATGTCCTCCATTCACATAAATACAGTAGTAAATACTGTATGTTGGTCTGTATTTAGAGATTCGTCTCCAGCTGTGCTGATTAAACTCTGCCTCCAGGCAGAGAGGATTCTCAGATGAGGCTATGTCGAAGGACAGATTCTCATCTCGAGAAACAGCTACCCGAGCCCGTATAAAACGGGATCTACGGGGAATTTTTGGCCGAGCCTAAGGTTTCGGGTACTCCACATTAAATTCGACCTTGTGACACATCTGACCGCGTGGGGGAGGGGGGTTAGTAGATATTCTGCAGTTGGAGATTCATTTTGGAATTCACTTGACTTACTTCTAGCAGTTGACTACTTCCTCTACGCGCCGCTGGCGAATCTTATATGTGTTGTTCGTGTCCTAACTATTATCGTTCATTACCAACCTTCGTGTGATTATTCTATTCATATAGATTGATCTATAGCTGTAAAAGCTGCTCGGTTTTCTGTACTGCTCCAGAAAGTATCAGAGTCCTCTTGCCATACTCTAGCTTTATAAAAGTGAGATCAGACCAAAAACGGAGTATAGCTGCTATATCTGAGCTGCTGATTCCTCACTTTCCAGCCTCTAAAAAATTGTCTGCACGGCCAATAATTATTTTCCTACAGACGCAACCGCCTCAAGCCTATTGATGCTCTATCGCTATCCCCATGGATAAACTTTTGACGAGCTACGATTTTTAGTTACACCATTTAAGTTAAGACCAACCATGTCACATACGCAGGATCAAATCATCCTCATTCTCTTCGTATTCCATTAGTAAGGAAGAATTTCCACCCAGACAGATTATTCCCAAGATCATCATTATTTGCTCACTACAAGCTTAATCTCTTCAAGTGTAAGGTTAACTGTTATCTATCCTGCATATCCTCATAATCTGTACTAAGTTCCTCCTCTACAGCCATATATTCAACCTTATTCGGTAACCCTCTACCTTGAGGGATTCTTGGGACTTGTATTCGATGAATGGCTATAATAAAAAAAGACAAACAGTCCCTAAAACTGTCTTTGAACTCAGAGTTGTTTTTCTTTTAGACTGGCTTCCAAACAAGGTACGATACGCCATTTAACTCGTGGCAAGACCTTTTCGCGGAGCATGAGTGTTGCAGGAACTAAATAGACAGAGCCTCATTCGCTTTGTAGATTTGTTATGTTTCTTTTTGCCATAACAGAACATTATTCTCTATGAAAATATTTTTCCCTTAAATATCTCTGAGATTATTAAGAAAATAGCAAATATTTTATGGACTGTTCTCAACGTATCAGTAGATCTTAGGAGAAATGCCTATAAATGAAAGAACCATTATTTTCTTTTTCGATTTGCTTCAGCTCTGAACAGCTCATGTTTGAGATTAATCATAATACCTCAATTGAAACTGCATCATGCCTGACTGATCTGTCGGCGTTCCAACGAAGATACCCGATTAAATAATCACCAAAGCAAACCTATCTTCTTTTCGTAACGTGAACAACGGAGTATTCATCGGAAAAGGTTTCAAAGGGTTGTCTACCAATTTAGTGTCAATTTTTTTTTCTGAACTGATTTTAAGAGTGGTTTAAAACGGTTTTCTTTCGACAGCTCTGTTCTATAAAAATTTGATCATCCTACTGCTTTTAGACTTACCTATACACCACTCTACTGCTTACGCTGCAAGCAGATTTATTTTTAATTTCCCGACTCAGTGCACTTTTCTATCGTTCACGTCAGAGACTGAAAGCGAGGCACTGCATTTTATTCCACCATTGGTAAAGAGTACGATCATGCAGTTCTCAGTAAGACGCGGTTTTCCTGTTTGCGATACGATTTCACTCTGGCTAGTCAATGGTCCGAATTAAATAATGATATGGGATGTTCAAGCCTCTACTGTCCCGTGCATTACTGGGATGTTGGGTCTGCATCATCTAACGTCGTACCTACCTTTTGGAAATTTGGAATAAAACTTAGTATAAATTGAATAACGGCAAAGAAACAGCGTTTACTTACGTCGTGTCTCTCTGTGGGAGAGCCTATTAAGATACTTATATCGTTCTGCAAATGTTCACGACATCTAAGTATCAAATGAAGAAGACGGTCACTAATAATGATTTGCAATAATGACTCGTTAACTATCACACTTTCACAGGCTTTTGAAGACGATATTTACTAAGGTTATCTGTCTAAGTTTCTGAGATGTGGAATTGTAACTATTTACACTATTTACATTGTTCAGACTGTTGTCCTTACCTTTGTTGTCATATTGACGACGTTTCGGCCGCTGTACGCTCCGGTCTTCTTCAGTTGGTATTTATTGGAACTTCGAACCGAACCCTTCATTTCGTCTAATTCTAATTTATTAAAAAACAGTCTGAATAATGTTGATAGTATACATATATAAAATTCCTCATCTCAGAAACATAGATCACCTTAATAAAAATCTTCTTTAAACCTCTGTAAAGAGTGATAGTTAACGAGCCATTCTTGCAAGCCATTGTAAATAGCGTAAATAGTTACTAAGGTTAATTTAACAAAAATCTAAAACAATAGTCTATTGAACTCGTGCACTACGGCTTTCGAGATTAGTGACCACATGCTCTACAGTAGAAACCCGGATTTTGTGCATTTATTACTGTTTGCATAATTTAAAAAAAAAAGGGAATTACGATGTAATATCTTTTGTTAAGGATGTGCACAGAGTGTAGTTGTCATCGGTTTGGAAAATGTAATCGAAGTTCCGGGTTCAATTCTGGTGACATTTCTTTTTATGTGCCATGTCATTTCAGGACGTAAGCGAACATGGCTCTCCACTTCTTTCTATCACTTGCAACTCTCAACAACTTCCTCCCCCAGACCACGTTCTGTCATCCACTTCTTAAGTCCGCCAGGTAAGTCACGCATTATTTTCCCTTGTGTCTCTTTCCCTCTATTCGACCTGTGAGTACCAGACTCTCCAGGCCCTCCTTCATCATTATGCGTCCCAGAAACTTCAGCTGTCTCTGATATTAAGTATAAGCTTCCTCTTTGTTTGCAACCTCTCTAAGATCTCATCGTTACTCACACGCTCGGTCCGTGATATCCTTAGCATCCTTCTGTAGAACCACATCTTTGTCACCTTGAGTCTCTTCTCCATCTTTGAGGAAATCGTCCAACATTCGCTGCTTTCATATAAAGACCCTTCTTCTTACAGGTAAAGATTAAATGGCAGAGTAGACTGGACTCTGTCACTTTAGGTGGCAACCAATCTAAGAGAAAGAAACCAGAAGCCACTTCATTATCTTTCCTAAGAAATCATTCGCAGGTGATAAAGAAAAGGAATCTTTGGAGACTCAAGATCCCCAAGGAAGCATGGCATTTTAGAGAAAGATCTTAGGTTTTGTGAATTTGGTTCCAATTTTTTTTATTTTATCTTAGCCGAAGATGTCAGGATGTCTGAGACATGGCCAACTTATTTCGAGATTAACCTTTAGAAGCATCTACAATATTAACACCGCTTTGAGTAAATCGTTAAGTCCAATTCAATGTTTAAGAGAGAGAAAGATAATTACGAATTCAATAAATATTTATGTTATTTTGAAAAGTAATATTTGTGCGCCTATGAATGAACTGAAATATAACTTTCAAAGGAATTCAGACTAATGAGAATAGGGTTTGAGTCTAGTGACTGAAATGGTTACCTGTCTCCCTTTTGCTGTCAGTGGCTGGTTGCGAGTCTAGGTAAAAAGTAATGATTTTCAATGTTGAGTTCCTATGCCAAAAGGCCCACCCGATTGAAAGATAAACGTAAAATAATCATCTTTAGCCAATTTTCTATTGACCTTATGTCAGACTAAGCTATACTTAGTACAAGTCCACAACTATTTTTCTCAATATTTGCAAAACTTGCAAACCCACGAAGATCGTGCGTCATCGAACACTGTTGTATTCAGGGTAACCTTTCCACTGATAATTTTACATTTTTACCTGATCTGGTGCAACGCTACAAGCGTGTCTAGCTCAGTGAATATGACACTCATTTCCCAGATTAATGCTTTTTAAGAGATAAGATGGTTAGCAAATTCCTGTCGCAACTATATTTGCTAAAATAATGAATTTGATTCTCACAGGTGATCGATTATTGCGGCCTTGGGACAGACTTGTGAAACTTAAATTATTTTCTCATTTCTCTTTTTCTTATTCTCTTATTATATCACTCTCCGAGAATGAGAGGAAGAAATAGAGAGTGTGGAGAGATAAACAGACAGAAAGAGAGAGAGAGAGAAGAGAGGATAGAGAGGAGAGGGGCCCGGATTTGGCGCTGAATACGTTTAATACAAAAGACTCAGGCTGCTTCCACTGTTTTCCTGTTCGTTCCTGATATATATTTCTTAAAAAAATTCAAACGGTTTTTTGCTGATTTCTTTTTTCTTTATTTGCCTTCAAGAACTGATATTTTCCGAATATATTCACCGTCTTCACAGAAGCAGCACAAGAACAGTTCTTTCAAAAAGAATAAAGGCAATTAATCGATTCTTTCAACTGCCACTTTCGAACAAAAGAAGCGACCGCACCATGACTTTCCAAATTAAGTAGAACGTGGCAAATGAACAATGGCAACCGGCAAATGAACCAGTTTGTCGTCTTTCGCTAGGGGAAGCGCACGAGGTTTTAACCTCGGCCAATGAAATTTTCTCACATGAACTCATTGGCACCTATCAGCAATTAAGGCTACCGCTGATCTTTGTCCGGATATCTGTGTAAATTCTCTCTTCTACTGTGGAAAGGTGGACAAAATCTTTTCTGTTGACAAGAATAAAATCTTTGTCTATATTTCTGAGATAAGGTATTGTAACTATTTACATTGTTCGGGCAGTTGTTCTCATCTTTATTGTCATATTCACGACGTTTCGGCCGTTGTATGCTCCGGCCTGCTTCAGGATCTATCTATATTTCTGAGAAGAGGTACTGTAACTATTTACATTGTTATGACAGTTATCCTCATCTTTATTTTCATATTCACGACGTTTCGGCCGTTGTACGCTCCAGCCTTGCTCAAAATCTGTCGATATTTCTTTATACACTATTTAGATTGTTCGGACTGTTGTCCTCATCTTTATTGTCATATTCACGACGTTTCGACCGTTGTATGATCCGGCCTTCTTCAGCTAATACACGTTGGAATTTCGAGCCGTACCCTTTATTTAGTCCTGATTGTTTTCGTTCTACGTGACTTACCTTTTCTGACGATCTCAGTTTTCAGTAACTCAACTCTCCAAGTTTTGTGTTCACATTTGCTGTGGCCAGGTATTGAACTCATAAATCTTTAGGAGAAGTCCCTAGATTAGTTCAACCAACGCAATCCACTGGACCATGAGTAATTGTAACTGAGGTAGTGGAACTTTGCAACACGATTGAAAGTAAAGGTTCGGCAGATGTGTCCCTCTGGGATATCGATATAACGAAAAACCTCGTTTATCTTTAATACATGTATGAGATCAAATATGGATCGGAATCCAACTGAATAATAGAATAAAGAACGAATAGGAAGCGTTTATATGTCTAAAATGTTTCCACTTTTATTAAAGCTTCATCAGAGAATGATATATGAAGAAAAAATGCTAGTATGTTTATTTTTGTGTTACTTGATTTCCATTGGTTAAGCAGGCTTCACGTGCATTTGACTGGTTAAGCAGCGTTAGTATAAGCTATGGCGTTCTAAAATCAAAGAGAGCCTAGGTGTCCTATCGGAGCTCAAAAAATACCGGCGATAAACATAAACACTTATATTATCATAGGAATCCAACATACACAAACGAGAATTAGGATATATTACATATATATAAAGAAATATTTACGTTTTTAAAAAGAAAATGCTCATTATGATCGTTACTGTTATCGTGTGGCTAGAAAAGAGTCAGAGATGACATGACAACCAGCTTTTCTCTCTCTCTCTCTCTCTCTCTCTCTCTCTCTCTCTCTCTCTCTCTCTCTCTCTCTCAGACACACACACACACACTTTATTATTTTCTCTATCTCTTCCTGGTTGTTCATCTCTATCTATCTATCTATCTATCTCTTGCAGTCTGTTCATATCTATCTCTCTATTTATATATCTATCTACGTATCCATTTATCACTTCCCGTCAGTTCCTATCTATATATCTATGTATCTCTTTATTCCTGTTCCTATTTATCTCAGTCTGTTCATTATCTATCTATCTATCTATCTATCTATCTATCTATATATATATATATATATATATATATATATATATATATATCCCAGTCTATTCACATATATCTATCTATCTATCTATCTATCTATCTATCTCTTTTTGCCTATACCTGTTCATATCTATCTATCTATCTATCTATTCCTGTCTGTTCATATCTATCTATCTATCTATTACTGTCCGTTCATATCTATCTATCTATCTATCTATTCCTGTCCGTTCATATCTATCTATCTATCTATCTATCTATCTATCTATCTCTTCCTGTCTGTTCATATCTATCTCTCTATCTACGTTTTTTCGGTTAGGCTTGGCCATTCAAATGTTTATTTTTTGGTTAGGCTTAACCATTCAAATGTTTTTTTCAGTTAGGCTTAACCATTCAAATGTGCGTTGAATCTCCTTAACCCATGAAAATGAAGCAAAACAAAAATAAAAAAAAAACTTAATTTATTCCTTTTCTCCATACATCTTACCTTATAATATATGTAATACAAAGAATATATTTGTTTTAATCATTTGATTAATATATTTTTGAAAAGAAAATCTCATTATGATTGTTACCGTCATCTTTTAAGTGGGTTAGGCGCCAGAGATGACTTGAAAACCAGCTTCTTCCCGCCCCTCTCTGCCCCTGTGTTTTTGAGATTTTGTCAGAGTGTCGCTTGCCTTCATGCCCTTTCCGTGCGAGACATTGTCTTCTTGTTTCTTTATTTCTATATCCTCCTCTTTCAAATTATTATGAATTATATGACTCTCATAGCAATCGCTGCTGATCGTAAGACGTGCCCCCAAATCATTTAGGTTTGCATCTCGTTCACCCTGCTGAGGAGGTACTTGATATAAGTAATTTAACCAGCACAAAAATGATGCCATCACAATTCAGATGAATGTAAAATATCATATATTTCCCACCGTCATTCATATATACCTAATAATGTACACATTTTATTGCCGACTCAAAAGTAGTCAGATAAACGCTTATTGTAAAGTAGTTATCTACTCCGAGATAAGCTTATTACGGCACGTAGTAGTAGGAAGATATTCTGTCTGACTTTTATATCGAAATTCGAAATCCTGGGTTCGAAACAATGAGTTTTTTTTGTGCCTGTTCAAGATAACCAATTATCTTGATCAATAACAGGCCATCAACCTCTTCCATTATCCTATAGATGCATTTGCAACATTTAAATCTTTGGTCTTGTGATTAATAAAAAAAAAACAATATTTCGTTGGAGATATTTTGCATATTTAAAATAAAAGAATAATTAATTTTATAACAAAGACGTTGTGAGCTACTAGGCTGAAAGTTTAACACGGATATACACATAAAAACATGTCCTTCTATCAGACATGATTAGAACATTTAGGTGATACACTTTGGCGGTTTTTTAGAGGCTACTTATCGAATGTTGTATATTAGAATGACTTTCTAAGCGAAGGCCGAATTTATTGGTAAGGATCAAACTCACTAGTCACTCAGAATTGTTTTTGCAAGACAGGTTTACTATTAAACTACGTCATGGTGCTTCGGAACCATGGACATTATGATAGATTTAAAAAAGAAATATTTTATTCTCCTTCTCGAAACTCAGTACATTATGATACTTGTAAAATAGGGCTAGTAATATACTTTCCTGGTTTGTTGGATTTTATTGTTTCTTTATATTTTGAAACATTTTGCAGATTTCGGCCTATTCCCCCTACCCACTGGATAATGTGTCTCGCCATTTTTTTTTTATTTTGCTAGTACAAGACCACAAGCGTGAGGAACCAACTGAACATCGAATTCCCCGCCAAATTCTATAATAATTGTCTGTTGAACGAGAACGTTAACCATTACGCTATAGACATTTTCATATAGGTTATTTCTAAGCTTAGATAAGTACAGTATAAAGCCGTATTTCTTGGTCATTCCATGAAATTCAAGCACTTCACACGAAGCGATTATTCACAAGAGTAGATTGCTAGACAATACTCCACTGTGCGACACTGTTACCATAAAGAATGGAAAATTGGATTATTAATGACACCCTTCTCTCCGTGCCCACACACACCACAGGAGAACCCTACGACCTACACAAGATAAAGGACAGGTTTCGAGTTAAGCTTCGGATTTACGATTTATTCTAGATTAATGATGCAAGTTTTGAACGAATACATACAGAATTTGTTCGATTATTTCATGCTAAATCTATTGCGCGTTTTACAGATCAATTTTGTCATGTGTGCCGTAAAATACAGTTATTGATACATTTACGATTCTGACTTCTTATCTATCTATCTATCTATCTATCTATCTATCTATCTATCTATCTATCTATCTATCTCTTCCAGTCAGTATATGTCTATCTATGTATCTATTTCTTCCAGTCTGTCCATATCTATTTGTCTGTCTATCCATCTATCTATCTATCTACATACATATATATATATATATATATATATATATATATATATATATATATATATATATATATATATATATATATATATTCACACCTATCTATCCCAGGCTGCCCATATCTATCACTATCTATCTATCTACCCACACCTATCTATCCCAAAATACCCATATCTATCTATCTATCTATCTATCTATCTGTTTTCTTAATAAATCCATTGCCCATATCTATCTGTAAGATCTATCTATATATGTAATTTTATCTACCAGTGTTCATATTCTAACTCACTCACTCTCTCTCTTTCTTTCTGTCTGTCTGTCTCTCTCTCTTTCTCTCTCTGTCTCTCTCTCTCTCTCTGTTGATTTTAGATCTCAACCGCTAACCCCTCTTAAACCAAAAATATTGTTAACTTTATGAAAAACATCAATAAACTGTAATGTATGTGACTATTTCTTTTTCTTGTAGAATATGTGATTGCGATATTCTCTCTCTCTCTCTTTCTTTCTCTCCTCCTATCTATCTCTTCTTCTCTCTATCTCTTTTCCTCTCTTAGCTTCGATTCAGCGATCCATAATATGATATAATGCATCATTCCATCTGGGTGATTTGATGTAGTTGAGGGAGAATAATGGCGGTGTAGAAGTGTGTTGGGAAGTCGTCCAAAGCACTCCCAGCGTGAACCTAAATAGCCTTGGGCCAATTGGTCAGAGAATATTTCAATTGTTAAAAGCCTTCATATTGCAAGCAGTGGACAAGGATGAAAATGCTTCTTCAGGCATTTTTTGTTGTTGTTGCACATTGGGCAGCTCTCTTCTTAGAGGGGTTAATTTATTTCTCTACCGACAGCAAAAAAAAAGCATATCCACATGATTCTAAAAGGTTTCTCCTTACCGTAAATTTGAACTGTTCGTTATTAACTTAGTTTCCATTATAAAAATAGGATATAGGGTCCTAACGGGATGCTCAAAAATGCCTTTTGGTGCATGCAATATAATCAAGGATTCTGTATTGCCTTTCCGTGATGACTTGATTAGCTTTTTAGTTAGTCAGATACCTCAGTAATATCTTGTGTTTAATCATTTTTGGTTAAACCTAACTTATCGTGTACCAAAAGAAATGTATGTACCAAGAAAGGAATATTGATGCACAATTTACAAGCAATTCTCACAAACTTTTACCAATTCAGTCAGTTGAATCTTCACTTGGTTTCCTAAACTTCTGACTATTTGAGGCTGAATTAAGCCTTTGAATTAAACTGTTTAAGCATTGCACAATTGTTATCATGCAATTTAGAAAAGGTGTAATGAGATTTTTTTTTACTGCGTTCCCACAGTTAAATGTTAAGCTAAGTTAAATTCAAACTTTCAAATGTGACCTTAATCATACACGTCTTGGAAGTCATTGAAAACATAGTGCTAAGATAATGTCCATAGCCTTAGGCAAAACCTTGTCTAGCAGGCAACATCATATTTTTCTGTGATAGCATGCAATCATTTACTTGGCAAACCCCCCTTTATTAACATTCAAATAATGTTATCCAAAACTGATATTACATCTTTGTGAAAAACCAAATGCCATGTACACTATTTACATTATTCGGACTATTGTCCTCGTCTTTGTCGCCATATTTATCACAACGTTTTGGCCGTTGTACGCTCCGGTCTTCTTCAGGTGGTTGGAATGCCGAACTGAACCTCAAGGATATATGGCAGAGTGGATAAAGGCGTTGGTTAGATCCAGTGACAGGACCCAAAGAGTGTGAGTTCAATACCCGGTTAAGGCGGTGGAGAACTTGGCGAGGGGGATTAACAGGAGATAACTGATAACTGACATCAATAAAACATGGAACGTGGAACTAGAACAGTCTACCCCAGTGAGCAAAATAAAGCCTTCAGTTCAACATTCAACCATCCGAAGAAGGACGGAGCGTACAACGGCCGAAACGTTGTGATAAATATGGCGACAAAGATGAGGACAATAGTCCGAATAATGTAAATAGTATAGATAATACCTCATCTCAGAAATATAGACAGATACTGAAGGGCCGAAACGTTGTGATGAATATGGCGACAAAGATGAGGACAATAGTCCGAATAATGTAAATAGTATACATAATACCTCATCTCTGAAATATAGACAGATATCAAATGTCATGTGTTTTCTGTTACTATTTGATTTCGAATAAGAGACTCTTTTATTCGTTACGTAACACAAATTCCTTTGAGGTTTTTCAGGATACAAGCTTTATTGATGTGCCTGAGTTAATGTGCAACAAGTAAATTTTAATATATTAATTCGCTTAGTTCAAAATTTTTAAGTTGATGATAAGTTTTCATATTTCAGTGAGTTATCGTTTCACAGCTTAATGTTGTGTAAATTAGTAAGACGTCTTTGAGGAAATTAATCAAACATGGAGCTTATTTAAAGCAAATCAGAATATTCGCCTTGGGAATTCACATTCTTAGCGCTCTACCCATCTGTCTTTGAAATTATCCCTTCAAACTTGTCGCATTCTTCTCAGTCTTTGGAAAATTTCTTTGCTTTCAATGGCCATGACAAGTAGTCGTAGAAAATGATATCAGAATGGGGCGAACTTTTGCCTGTCCCAGTACGCAAGCTCATTCAATGGATTCTCCCTGCTGAGAATCGCCGCCGAAGAACATCTATTCAAACAATGCGCAGGAAAGTCTCCTCTAATTAATTGCTACTTTACAAAATGGTACGCATCCGGTTTTTCAAGATATTTGGATCTACTTGCAAGCTGAAATATTTATTTTCAGCCAACATAGCCGTCCAAATGTTTGGCATTTAAATTTTGGAAATAAAAACAAAAAATATTTAGGAATAAAAGAATTGTCAAATTAGCATTATTTTACTATTTAATTTTTATAAAAAAAAATGCGTTTAAGGGAATTAGATTTAAAAAAAAAACAACGAAGAGCATTGCAATATAAGAAAGTTGAAGGAATCTGCACATATGTATTGTTCAAATCATCCAATCAACAGGCAAAGGATAGATATCCATTTCATATGGATGATAGTATTTTTAAGATAAATTTGAGGTCATAAAATAAAATTTAAAAAAACGTGTGCTTTTGAAATTCCCGTAGTTCAATACAAGGTCATTAAATTCAAAATCTGAAGAAAAAACGTGACGTATTACAAACGAAATCTTCTGTTGAAAAACAGCAAAAACGAAACAGAAAATAAGAATGAACCTCTATTACACGAGTTACGATATAAATTCTGATATGAAGAAATTGGAGCTCAATTCACCAACGAATTCTAAGGTTAAAAGGTCCAAACTCTACTTTATAGTAATTTACACACTAAAAGTTCAATATCTGTATTATATATTATCTACTTCTAGATACTCATCACTTTTCAGGTTTAAATAAATTGTATATTGATTTTAAAAAAATATTTCATTAATTAACCGTCCTTAATTCTGTTCCTGTATTCGAGGATTGTTTTGATTTTCATATCAAAAATATTTCTGTTTAGGAATATTGCTTTATATAATGTATCAAAGTGTTTGAAATTTGCATCTTACTTGACCTTCAACAAGTTTGCATCTATTTGTAAAACTTTTCCTTAACAATAAGTAGCCTGCCCCCAAACCCGACCCGTTAATTTTCTTCTGTCTTTACAGTTATATTCTTTGAAAAATATATTGAACATACGCATCCCCTTCAACACTTCATAAATAGTGAACATTAATCCTATAGAAAAACAATTAATTTTTCCTAGAAATATTACTAGATAGGGAGCGAGCGAAGCCTGCTAGTTCATTTTATATGTAGTAATTATTCTATGAACAGTTTCAGTGCTATTTTTCTTTCACGTAACTGTTCGTGGATACACTCTTCGTTATTGCTAACAATTCGGCTGTTTTATTTCATTTTTTTATTACTGTTATATTTTATTAAGACACTCCGGGTGGATTTATTCTTCATTGTGACAGGACGATAAATGGTTTTAGTGTTTTCCCTTCCCTCAATGATGGTCGTTTCTGATTCAATGAACATTTTAGTGACGAGGAGACCAAAGAGGAACATTACTTCAGAGAGAATTTTGAAATAAAATACTAACAGTAGACAATGAAGTATGTGTCTATATCCTTGTCACCTTAAATGTCCTCTGTTGTGTATTCCTCGGGTGAAAAAAATAACATTACTGCCCTAATTAAGATGAAATTACAGTAGCAAATGAAATAAGATGTTATGTCAGTTTTCATCTACCGATAACTGTGGATAATACTTTAATGAGAAATGTGTCGGAGTTAACTCCAAATATTTCACTAGGGGGCGCTCTCGCTACACTTTAAATACTGGGCAATTTATTGCCTCGTTCCCTTTTGATTTTGCATTTCAGTGGAGACATTAAAAAATGATCGCACATTGAGAACCGCGTTTTCGTCCGCTTGTAGGAAAACGCTAAGAAACACACATATACCTACGTATGAACTTTCACCAATCAGGAGATTGGGGGTTTTGAGGAGTGTAGACACCCTCTTAATTGTTGTTGTACCCAGGCCCACCCTGACTAGCGTTGGTAGCACCTGTGAAAGAATAAAATTTCATTTTTGTAGTAAAAATACCAGCAATATATTTTTATATATAAAAGAAATTACTAAGAATACTTATTTATAGTAAAATGACCACCAATACAATTTTATCTGTAATTGAAGCCATAAAATTGCGTTCGAATTATATAGTCCCATTAATTAAAATCAACTACCAAACAACCAACATGAAAGAACTCATTCCTGAAATTAATTCATATAATAACTTACAATTTCTTAAATCAAACTGTATCCAAAAATATAACTTTGAAATAAACTACAACATAAAACTCCCATATCATCGTCTGTGGTAATCATGTCCACACAAACATGTATAAGCACAACAGCTGAATATCATCTACCACATATTCGACTGTGAAAGCAGAATAACATATCGCATTTTTATTGCTTCAAAACTCCAAGAAAATTATATTTCAGCATTAAATAACTCATAAGGAGTTGATATGCCGTTAAAGAAACAAATTAAATCAAATCACATTAAATAACCCATAAGGAGTTGATATGCCCTTAAAGAAACAAATTAAATCTAATCCCATTAAATAATCCATCAGTTGATATCACGTTAAAGAAACAAATTAAATCAAATCCCATTATAAAACACATAAGGAGTTGATATGCCGTTAAAGAAACAAATTAAATCTAATCTCATTAAATAACCCATGGGGAGTTGATATGCCGTTAAGCAAACAAATTAAATCTAATCCCATTAAATAACCCATAACGAGTTCATATGCCGTTAAAGAAACAAATTCAATCAAATCCCATTAAATAACCTATAAGGAGTTGATATGTCGTTAAAGAAACAAATTAAATCAAATCCCATTAAATAACCCATAAGGATTTGATATGACGTTAAAGAAACAAATTAAATCTAATCCCATTAAATAACGCATAAGATTTTGATATGCCGTTAAGCAAACAAATTAAATCTAATCCCATTATATAACGCATATGATTTTGATATGCCGTTAAGCAAACAAATTCAATCAAATCCCATTAAATAACCTATAAGGAGTTGATATGCCGTTATAGAAACAAATTAAATCTAATCCCATTAAATAACGCATAAGATTTTGATATGCCGTTAAGCAAACAAATTAAATCTAATCCCATTAAATAACCCATAAGGAGTTGATATGCCGTTAAGCAAACAAATTAATCCCATTAAATAACCCATAAGGATTTGATATGCCGTTAAAGAAACAAATTAAATCAAATCCCATTAAATAACCCATAAGGAGTTGGTATGCCGTTAACGAAACAAATTAAATCAAATCCCATTAAATGACGCATAAGGAGTTGATATGCCGTTAAAGAAACAAATTAAATCAAATCCCATTAAATAACACATAAGATTTTGATATGCCGTTAAGCAAACAAATTAAATCTAATCTCATTAAATAACCCAAAAGGAGTTGAATGCGTTAAGGAAACAAATTAAATCAAATCCCATTCAATAACTCATAAGGAGTTGATATGCAGTTAAAGAAACAAATTAAATCTAATCTCATTAAATAAACCATAAGGTTTTTGATATGCGTTAAGCAAATAAATTAAATATAATCCCATTAAATAAACATAAGGAGTTGATATGCCGTTAAAGAAACAAATTAAATCAAATCCCATTAAATAACCCATAACGAGTTGATATGCCGTTAAGCAAACAAATTAAATCAAATCCCATTAAATGACCCATAAGGAGTTGATATGCCGTTAAAAATTCAAATTAAATCAAATCCCATTAAATAACCCATAAGGAGTTGATATGCCGTTAAGCAAACAAATTAAATCAAATGCCATTAAATAACCCATAAGGATTTGATAAGTCGTTGAAGAAACAAATTAAATCTAATCCCATTAAATAACCCATAAGATTTTGATATGCCGTTAAGCAAACAAATTAAATCTAATCTCATTAAATTACCCAAAAGGAGTTGAATGCGTTAAGGAAATAAATTAAATCTAATCACATTAAATAACCCATAAGGAATTGATATGCCGTTAAGCAAACAAATTAAATCTAATCCATTAAATAACCCATAAGGAGTTTATATGTCGTTAAAGGAACAAAACAAATAAACAAATTTAGAATGCATTTTCTAGGCCGATTTCGTCTTCTGTGCCCTAAAATACAGTAATTTATATTCTCCTCTCGTATTCGGATTAACATCTCAAATCTGTTAATGATTATCGTGCTCTTGCTATTGAGGCTTGAAGAATTTGAACACGGACAGTTACGATACAACGCAAGCATCATGCTCACTGCTGTTGAATCCCACCGCCAAAAGGACGAAATGGCCGTCCAATGCTTGTATGTGTGTATGTATGTATGCATTTGAGCAGTAATCCCTCTCTAATATATGTTTCATTAAAAATGTGTGATAAAATAATTTTTTATAGTTTTTATTTTTTTTATTTTCTTTCATACTTTTCATGTATGAACATGTAGGTATAAATTTTTCATTTTTATTCTTTCAAAGTGTTTTGTTTGTAGTTTCACTATTTTCCATAACTGGGACCCTAGCAGGTGGTACCACCCAGGTTCAAGGGTAGACCTCGTGTTAAGTGCAATTAAGAGATCTCAAAACCTTCATCTCCATATCAGAGGCCTTGCTGTTGAATGTAGTTCGCTGATATGTAAACCTGTTTGTAATTCATGAATACGGCCAGTGCATTATTGTTGTGTTCGTGGTTGATGTTATTAAGAGCTGATTTTTCAGATTAGGGCTTTTTAATTTAAAATGAAGAACATTGAATGATATATCTCCTAAAATGAAAATAATTAAATCATTATATGTTTTTAATATATAATATATTAATTTCAGGAATCCTTTCTCATTAATATAATTATGTCTTAATTTTGAAATGGCAGTAATTTGTTAATATAAGATTATTAAAAATAATTTTCCACTTTTTTACTGATTGAAATCAGGTCAATTTACATCTATCTCACTCCTCATACCATTACCATGTCTAGATTTACTACTCCCTATATACTCTCCTTTCACGCCTCGTCCTCTTTCTTACTTGTCTTCTCACTATTCCTTTTACTCTTTCTTCCGTTTTTTCCGTTTTCTCTTTCTTTCCTTCTGCCTGACTTTTAAAATTAGCCCCAAGCCAAGTTCCATTTGGATTTTTTTTGTTAACCTGGTCGATTTGAAAACCCTTGGAAATTAGTTTTAATTTGTGAGGTGAAATGATGATCAGCAATTTTATGGAGTAATCCTAATTCCTATTGTTTACAAGATATATATATATATATATATATATATATATATATATATATATATATATATATATATATATATATGGGTATGTCCGATTGAATAAATTACAAACATTATATCTGTTTATTTTTATCATAATCCTTTCATATTCACGAATATTTTTCCGTATATTACAATGTAATAAGGCGAGAAATGCGCTGTAACAGTGAGAATCGCTTTTATTTCTCAATTCCTGTCCGTCGCTTTCTGAGGTCATCATCAAGGGTGCAACTGATAAGGCAAAAATTACTGATTCTCTTTCTTTTTTTTCCTTTTAAATGGCTTATTCAATTGTAATATAGGGAAAATATTCATGAATATGAAAGGATTATGATAAAAATAAGCAAACGTAATGTTTGTAATTTATTCAATAAAACATGCCTAAAAGAGATTTTCTGCCTAAATACGCAAATTTTAATATATATATATATATATATATATATATATATATATATATATATATATATATATATATATTAGAAAACAGTTTTCCTGCTAATATCATAAAACGTGTTATCGAACGTAAAATCAGGTTTTTTAAAGAGCCAGTAGTTTAGGACCCAACAAGTGTTCAATTTATCTTAAATTATCATGGCTAGGTAGCAAGTGGCAATTTCTTACAGACAAATCCATCCTTTAATAAAGATCGGTTATCCTATTTTCAGATTTGTCCTGTTACATACAAATATAAATGGCGTTGTGATGCGGTGTATATAGGACGGGTAATCAAAAGTTGCGAAAACACCCGCCTGCTTACGATCTTAGTAGCCAATCTCAAATTCCGCCTCAAAAAACGATTTGTGCCGAAGCTCTGATTTGGGCTGGGATTCGAATTCAGGCAGAAAATAAAGTTCTTCAAATCACAGACATCCTGGAAATTCAACTGAGTTTTTCAAATCACAATCTCTGCGGAACTTCAAAACCCCTCGTTTCAAAACCTCACATGTAACTATGATTCCTTTGTATGCTGAAGAAATAAAATTGATTTCCTAAATTCACAAAGTTTTGGAGATAATTTAAACGGAATTTGTATGCAAAGATATATTCTCGCCATTTAAATCATTAACCTCTATATTTGTTTTTGTATGAATGATTCATGTAATTATAAGTTGAACAGCACATATAATCAATATATATATATATATATATATATATATATATATATATATATATATATATATATATATATACCCAAGTATATGATTGGTGTATACGGAATAAATTCCAATAACCAAAAAATACTATCCTTAGAAGAGTGCTCAATACAGAGTAGAGCAAATGTAATTTATTCGAAAATTATAACATATAATTGTTATAAAATCACTATAAAAATAGCTATTTTTTCTTTGTGTTGTTCATTGTCGATTATTTGTTTTCTTATTTTAACCCTCTTAAATTTGATCTATTGAACCCTCTTATTATCTATATATCTTTGACCATATAAGTAATATTTTAAGTCTCTTTACATTCGTTTACTAACACTTTCAAACTTGAATCTTTGTAGGTGTGTATATGTGTGTGTCTTTATTCATGTATGCGTATATGATCGCTTATATCTGCCTTTCATTATATGTATATGTTGTTTTGTTTTTTTTTTCGTGGGGGTCGTAGACATCTATCTCCTGTTTCGTTCGTGTTTTTGCGCGTTTATATATCTAAATATGTCTACGTGCTTGTGTATTATAATCTGATTGTGTATGTATTGTCTTTTGCAAGATTTCACCCTCTCCTGCCCATATCATCATTTCAAATATATCTAAGGTGTAGCGAAGTTTTACATCCCCATTAGATTAACGTTTATTCTGAGATTTTGGCCTTTCAATTAAAGCAAAATAAATAATAAAATATATGTATTTTTTGCTCAGTTTCTTCTTTAAATGATTTTATAACATTTTAAACTTAATACAGATTAAATTTAAAATTGGTAATTTTTAATTTTCAATTTTATAGTAAAATTAAATATTAATTATTTAGAATGATTTCTATTTTAGTCTAACCCAAACATTAAGGCATTAATTATTATAACTAAGGTTTTTTATCAAGTTTTTTGAATTCTCACATACTTGTCTTTTGATTGGTCATTGCAGCTCATATAATAGCGTTTCCCTTAGTGAGAGGTGTTTGATCGATTAGAACCTTTTAAAAACCTTTATTCTACATTCAACACCATCACTTGATAAGATATTAGAAGTATTGAAAGAAAATGGCTATTTTTATAATGATTTTATAACATATTTATGTTATAATTTTCGAATAAATTATATATATATATATATATATATGTGTGTGTGTGTGTGTGTGTGTGTGTGTGTGTGTGTGTGTGTGTGTGAATTATTTTAAGATAGAGTTGTATATGTAAAGGAAGAAAATGAATATAAACAGACAAGAGGAAAGACTATTCTTCGTTTCGTCGTCTATCAAGGAAATGTAGGATTTATTCTGTTGCATATGTTTGCATAAAAAAGCGAGTATGTCATTGGTTTATGAAGGCTTTTAGATTTGAGAACGTTCATGAATGGTAATTAGATGGTTGAAAGGTCAATCAAAATATGTGGAGGGCACAAAGTGCCATAATTCAAAGACTGGCAAAAAGTAAGCGAATATTTTTTATTAAATTAATATTTTTTTAAAATTATGATCTCATTATTATGGTTTGGGGTGTGGTCGTATGTACTGTACATGAGGTTATTGATTTAACCGTTTTCTTTTGATTTTTCAGTATATTTGTGGTCGTATATGCTGACTTTTGAAAGTAATAAAGGCTTTCAGGAAATGTGGGATTGTGAAAAACCGAGGGGGGTAGAATTATATTTATATTCGATGACGGCACCCTCGGAAATATACTTTCTCTTTTGATGAGTATGACATTTTTAGATCAAAATTGTGGTTGGGTTTATTTCTGTGTATGACTAGTGCATCTGATAATCTTTTATGT
>OZ010577.1:1936709-1979209 GCA_963932145.1 Acanthosepion lycidas
TATAAATAATATTTTCAAGTATTAATAGGATATTAAATTCCCGTCTTTTTTATGATTTTTAAAAAAAAAATTTTCTTCGTCTTACCATGAATTTGGGTAAATCTTCCATACTTTCGAGAAAGATTTTCTCAATGAAACGTTAGCGTCTTAATATGTTCTCAATTGGATTTTTACCTTTATTTTCTATAACAATTTAATATATATATATATATATATATATATATAATCATTTCTAATATGTCTATTTGCTTGTCTTTTTATTTCTTTTACCTTCTCCGAAGTGGTTCTTATTTACTTTGCGTAAATATGTTTCTCGCGCCGGAATCTGATTATCCCTCATCTTCAACTACACATCACTTCCGACAGAAATAAATTGGAAACGAAGGGGAAAAAATTATGAGGTCTCATATTAATCTCCAATCTTCCTTCGCATTTTCTTTCTTTTCTTTTTTTATCAGATCAGGAAAGAAATTTGTCTGGCAAAAAAAACAAAAAACAAAAAAAAAACTGCAGACCTTCTTAAAAATTTCACCCGAACAGCTGTTCAATACACTTCAACTTATAACTATCTTGCATGTACAAAATGATCTAAAATTTTTAGTGGAAGGAAATATTGATCTGTACTTTCAAAAAAAAAAAAACTCATTGATTGATTGTTATTTGATGTATCCGTTTGTTACGTCTACTGGAAAAATAATTTTCAACAATAATCTCATGAAAAATTCACATGAAATTAAAATCTCAATTTAAAGATATTATCATCCCAAGTTTTTCCACCGAGAAGAAATTTAAACAATTTCGAAGACTAAAGCGATACTACAGTTGCTAGTATCAGATATAATACCTCCACGACGAAGATATTAAATCGAATTTAAAATGAAAACTACTGTCATATATATCTCCACAACATTAGAAAAGTTCAACTGAGATAAAGCTAAAAAAACAACATTGACTATAAGTGGAGGAGATACTATCAGACCAATAAAAGATGCAAGTTACTGTCTTTGAAATGACTTTCGAATAACGGAGGGGGAACCTCGTGAAAGAAACGGTGCACTATTACGTGTTGAGGTTAACATTTTTCAAGCCTCTCAAAACTTTGAAATTTCATAATCTTTCTTACACCTCTTTATATTAAAAGTTATTTTCGAAAAGAACAAATTAGATCATTTAAATATTCATATGTATAAGGAAAACTTTTAATTTATCAAATGTAAGAACGAAATTTAAAAAAATATTACTTATAAACCCATTTAATATGCTAGCGGCTGTTGCTTTTTTTTTCAATTAACTTTAAAATCTGCTTTTTACTCCCTGTTTACTTTTACTTGTATATTCGGTTTGTCCAGTTTAACAAATCATTTACCGATTCGGAATATGAAGGAGAAAATTCTCTATTTATCAGTAACTAAACTAAAAACGAAATTAGTATTCTTTTCTAGTAACAATTGAAGATCACGGTTAAGTGGCTACACCTGCTCAATAAACAAAAGTATTAAAGTTTTTTGGATACGTCCTAAATAATAAAATTAGGAAATTCACTGAGAATTTTTTCAGTTGAAGGAAGCCTAATATTCTAGTTTGCAATAATTTCTTTCTCTATTTTCTTGTCTTGCTATTTTAAGTCTCTAACCTGACACTCTGTTGGAATCTATAATATATATATATATATATATATATATATATATATATATATATATATATATATATATATATATATATATATATGAAACTAACTATATTTGATAAGTTCTATTATATGAAAATCAATAAATGTGTCAACTAAAAAATTTTATTAAAATCAACGAAATCGAGAATATTTGTCGGAATTACTTTTCAGAATTTCAGATGATAAAGAGACAAATGTAAAAGTTATAATAAATCGAATAATGATGAGAATATCAGTGCCAAAGATTTGCAGAATTAATATTACTAACGTTATTTTTTCAAGTATTCCATTGGAATTATATGCTGATAATGGCGGGTTTGTCTCTGTTTCGTTTTTCAGCTAACTGAACTTCACAGAGTCACAATCATAGAACTGCAGCAAATAAGAGAAATTACATCACTTGAGGACTTTCTACGGCAGCAACAGTTAAAATGGATAGCACATAGAGAAAATAAAGGCATAATGAAAATGTTGGTGTTGCACACTACTTCAAACCAAATATTACAAAGGAAGCCCCTCCCTCAACAATACTGGAAAGATCGATAACATTTACTGTACTTGAGAAACATTTTCCTGAAAAACTTTTAAGAGAAAGAGTTTATAAATTTCAAACAAACCGAAGTAACTGATGCTCAGTCTAGAGTTGCCGAATGTTTCCTTATAAGGAAACGGCTCATATTACCATTACTATTGGCAACTGGAAAATATATGAGGTAGACGTAACAAGGGTAGGATTTTTGTCGACGTTGTGACAGAATTGTAACAAGTTTGTTAAACAGGAATCGTTAAGTGTTGAGTTTGGTAAATAGGTCCAATGTCTTTTTATATTTGGCGTCATAGCTGTTGTTTTCTACTTGTTAGCTGATTCATGGAGACAAGGCGCTGTGGGAGCTGGGACAGGCAATGACGCTCCAAGTGTTGTGCGATCATTCTGTGCAACCAAGTTTTTTCTTTAATATCAGTACCTTGTTTTTCTTTTATTTATCCGGACTGACTCATTTCTTTAAATTCTCCGCATATAACTGTTGTTCATATTCCGGAAGACTGTCTGTGCCACTGAATTTGGGACCCAAAGTAGTTGAGATCCTGCTGCATGTGCTTTCCTTCTACAAATGAACACTCCCTACCAAATGAACACTCCCTCATATATTCGAAGGGCCCACAACATTTGGAAGAGAAAATAAATGTAAGGGTCCAAGGTGTGCCCTAACGGCTGGCTGGATATTTCGATCATAATTAGCAAAAGAGATTGCAATTGCTTTCTTTTCCTAACATCTCGCTGCATGTTCCTATCATAGGTGGCAAGTGAGACTGCAATTGCTTTCTTTACCCAACATCTCGCTGGGTGTTCCTATCATAGGTGGCATTTGAGATTGCAATTGCTTTCTTTACCCAACATCTCACTGGGTGTTCCTATCTGATGTGGGGCCAAAGTCGGGACCACAGAAGGAAAACACGCAACACGGATTAGATGTAAGAAAGATATATTAACAACAGGTTACAAAGATAGTGTAAGCGGGGCTTACTATATGTTAGTGTCCAATACTGGTAGTCGTACCCGGCTCTCTCTGTCTCTCTGTGTAGAGTGTGTTGTTTCGCATACTTAATATAGACCTGGAAGAGTCTATTGTGTATGGAGTTCCGGTCTCACAATACCCCCCTTCCAAGAGTTTTCTTTTTGAAAAGGAGAGAAAAATAAAACTGTTAATACTTTTCCCTCTTGGGATTTACGTTGAGCGGTTGAGTAAATTTCATTTTCCTTCCTGAGCGTCGCACTTCAGGAGAGACTTGAGGCATGTCGAGACTAGGGTCGTAATGGGTGAGGGAGAGGTTTGAAGAGAGAGTTTTCTTGATCTTCTCGAATGCGTTTTAGCATTCCGGGGTCCATGACCATGGTTTGTCCTTTTTTAAAAGTTGGTTGAGAGGCCCTCTTAAATTTTGCATGTTCATAATGAACCCTTGGAAAAATTAGCTAGGCCGAGGAAGCTTTGTAACGCTTGAATGTTATCTGGGGCCGGCATGTTTCTGATCGCGTTGGCTCTTTCTGGATCCGGCCGACGACCATCTTTATTTATGATGTGTCCTAAGTATTTAATCTCTGGTAAGAAAAAGTCACACTTTGCCTTCTTAACCTTAAATCCGTATTCTTGTATCTTTTCGAATACGTTTATTATATGGGTCCGGTGCTCTGCCGTAGTTTTACTAGAAACCAGTATATCATCCAAATACGCGGTTGCGTAGTCAAGGTCGCCCAGCATCTCACCAGGTGTTCCTATCATAGGTGGCAAGAGAGATTGCAATTGCTTTCTTTTCCTAACATTTCGCTGGGTGTTCCTATCATAGTTGGCAAGAGAGATTGCAATTGCTTTATTTACCCAACATCTCGCTGGGTCTTCCTATCATAGGTGGCAAGAGAGATTGCAATTGCTTTCATTACCTAACAACACGCTGGGTGTTCCTATCATAGGTTGCAAGAGAGATTGCAATTGCTATCTTTACCTAACAGCTCGCTGGGTGTTCCTATCATAGGTTGCAAGACAGATTGCAATTGCTATCTTTGCCAAACATCTCGCTGGGTGTTCCTATCATAGGTGGCAAGAGAGATTGCAATTGCTTTTTTTACCAAACATCTCGCTGGGTGTTCCTATCATAGGTGGCAATAGAGATTGCGATTTCTTTCTTTTCCTGACATCTCGCTGGGTGTTCCTATCATAGGTGGCAAGAGAAATTGCAAATGCTTTCTTTACCTAACATATTGCTGGGTGTTTCTATCATAGGTTGCAAGAAAGATTGCAATTGCTTTCTTTACCCAACATCTCGCTGTGTGTTCCTATCATAGGTGGCAAGAGAGATTGCAATTACTTCCTTTTCCTAACATCTCGCTGGGTATTCCTAACATAGGTGGCAAGTGAGATTGCAATTGCTTAATTTACCCAACATCTCGCTAGGTGTTCTTATCATAGGTGGCAAGTGAGATTGCAATTGCTTTCTTTACCCAACATCTCGCTGTGTGTTCCTATCAGAGGTGGCAAGAGTGATTTCAATTGCTTTCTTTACCTAACATCTCGCTGCGTGTTCCTATCATAGGTGGCAAGTGAGATTGCAATTGCTTTCTTTTCCTAACATCTCGCTGGGTGTTCCTATCATAGGTGGCAAGAGAGATTGCAATTGCTTTCTTTTCCTAACATCTCGCTGTGTCTTCCTATCACAGGTGTCAAAAAAGATTGCAATTGCTTTCTTTTCCTAACATCTCCCTGGGTGTTCCTATCATAGGTGTCAAGAGAGACTACAATTGCTTTCTTTTCCTAACATCTCCCTGGGTGTTCCTATCATAGGTGTCAAAAAAGATTGCAATTGCTTTCTTTTCCTAACATCTCCCTGGGTGTTCCTATCATAGATGTCAAGAGAGACTACAATTGCTTTCTTTTCCTAACATCTCGCTGCGTGTTCCTATCATAGGTGTCAAAAAAGATTGCAATTGCTTTCTTTTCCTAACATCTCCCTGGGTGTTCCTATCATAGGTGTCAAGAGAGACTACAATTGCTTTCTTTTCCTAACATCTCGCTGCGTGTTCCTATCATAGGAGGCAAGTGAGATTGCAATTGCTTTCTTTACCCAACTTCTCGCTGGGTGTTCCTATCATAGGTGGCAAGAGAGTTTGCAATTGCTTTCTTTACCGAACATCTCGCTGCGTGTTCCTATCATTGGTGGCATGTGAGATTCCAATTGCTTTCTTTTCCTAACATCTCACTGGGTGTTCCTATCATAGGTTGCAATAGAGAATGCATTTGCTTTCTTTTCCTAACCTCTCGCTCGGTGTTCCTATCATAGGTGGCAACAGAGATTGCAATTGCTTTCTTTTACATGGCTGAGGTAATCGAGTGTTATCTCCTCCACGCACGATTTGTAGTTTCTTTGAAATATTCTCTCCCGAAATATACTGCACAGTAAAAACCAATTTATCTGGATTGACAGCATGTTAATCTCAATCCTACAGCAATAACTCGCGCGTTCTGAACTTCTACATTCCAGGAGGTGGTAATGGAGGAGGTGTTTTTAGGATCGATTTTAATGAATTCGCAAAAACGTCGACTTGAAAATGGTTACCCTATTTCAACGCTAATCCTTAAATATCATTTCAATGTTACTGCCCCTCTCATGAATAAATCCTTTATGTTAGGACAAAACTGTCACTTTTATGGGTAAATGAATGTTGCAAATTTGCAAAATCTCTGCATTTACAGCATCTTATTTTCATGGTGATTTAATCAATTGTTTTATTTTATATTATACTTGAGAATTTTTTTTTCTATCAATTCCAACCTCTGTCAGAACTTTATTTTCAATAGCCCATTTTCAATAAGTTAATCTTAACCAATTCTCCATAAAAAGTAAGGATACTGTCTGGTTTTCTCCATGAACTTGTGATTAAAGACGAGACGTTGTTTTAATTTTTGGGATTTCTGTTTCGTTTTTGTTTTTTTAGAAGCGTTTCTTTTTCGGTGATTGCTTGTTTTTCGTTCACACGCGTCCTAAATAAGGCATTGATAAAATTGCCGACATGTACGTTGGCTGTAAGGCAAAAAAAAGAAACCCTTAATATCTAAAAATCAATCCAACATTCATCCTAATGAAACCCGAAACTGTACGGATCGTGCCAATTCGGATAAGGCCTAAGGTGTTTCTTCCTGGTGCTGAACACAGAAACAAAAACATTTCTAATACTTTGAAAAATTCCGATCATTCGATGACACAAAAGCAATAACAATACCTAATGTACACATAAATCACAAGTCAGATAAATTTCAGTCAGTTTTATGCCATGCGTGATACACGCTTAGATGACTATGTATCTTTCGATACATGACTGACGAGGCAGATTTTCCCCGCAGTAGGTTGCCATTTCTTTCTGCCGTAGACCAGTTGACATCTAAGTCTATAGAACCCGGTCTGTACTGCTATTTACTCACAGCTGGGAGGGAGAAGTAATTAAATTTACCAAATCAGAGTTCAGTTTATTTAACTTTCAAAGTAAAGAAGAAAAATCTGAAAGCACCCATTTCGTCCCATAGATCAAAGGATTGGCATATGCTAAGGTTTTCAAATTGTCCTAATATTTTAAAAAGCAAAGTGGTTATTTCTCGAATATACAAAGACCAAATTTATAGGCAGTGTTTCACTAAGAAAGAGAAGCGTTTTAACTTCTTTTACTAGATTTTGACGTCTTTATAAATCTAATATAGAAAAAGGCCGAAAATTTCTTTTTTTTAGTTTGCGCCATTATTCAGCCTTCCTTGAAATGTCTTTGACGTTATTCGATATGACGGCTAAGTCTAATTATCTGACTTGCACGTCGAAAAATGATATATAACTGGCGTTTTGTTGACGCAGAACATCAACCAAAACATTTGAATTAATGTCTTTCCCCTGTCCGACGCTCAGTGAAACAAACAGGTAACAGCGAAGAAAGGAAGTGGGGGAGGAGACGACACTTGATGGGAAACTATATTAATTGTCACTGACATTACACATGTGATGTTTTTCCTAAAATTTCATTGAGCATGCTGTTGACATTGTGAAGTTTTTTTGGCGTGTACCTGTAAATCTATAGATGCATGTCACATTTCATCAATAATAATAATAATAATAATAATATATAAACATAATAAATAATATAAAAACAATAGAAACACCAACAAATGAATTTCTATTTATTTTTTTATGTTAGTTAAACTAAGCTTATTTTGGTACAAAATCAAATAGAGAGAGAAAAAGTGGAGGAAGAGTGTGTCGCGTCAATTTTCGAAATAATGGATTTCAGTGTTTGAGAAGCATTAAAATTTAGATTCTGTCAAATTGGTTAAATGAGGGTCATTATTTAGGATGAACAAATAAACCGGAAAAAAAACAGTTCATGTTGCGCCAATCTCTTCATTATGAAATGTAAAGACAAAATTGACTACTGCCAAATATGCCCTGGTAACCCCTACCCCCGCTGTTGATCTCGAAGTCTTCGACAAAATCCAGAAACGGATATGCAGTGTGATAGGTCCTAATCTGAAATCTCGTCTACATTCACTCGCTCACAGACGCGCCATGTCTTTCCTGTGTCTCTTCAATCCATAAAACACAATACTGCCCGATCTTGTTGCCGCTTTTCGTCCTCTCGCAAGAATGGGAGTTTTGTGGTGGAATATTTTTAAAAAGACCACTTTCCAGAGGACGAAAGCTAAGATCAGTTTTCCTTTTGTGTTTATTATATTGTCCTTTTCCAGATATACTCTATGTGAATTTTTATACACACACACACACACACACACACACACATATATATATATATATATATATATATATATATATATATATATATATATATATATATATATATAGACTATGGTATCAGCAATAAACCTGGTATGGATCCCCCTGTAATTGTACAAATAGTGAACATTGTCCAGACGAAAGAAAATTTCGAAGTTTGTTTACGAAGCAACAACTTACCCATAAGAAAATATGTTAAACCCCAATTTTTACATGGGAATTTCCGCGGGGTATTAGAAACAAAGACTTTATACCCATAGGCACTCTTTTTCCAACCCAAAATTAAAATATCAAACTGCTCTTTCTAAAAAAAAATTGGGAATTGAGGGAGAAAGGTCTGAATCCTCAGATTGACTGGAAAATCATAGGTTTCACTCACACTCCTAATACTTTTAAGGGTATATGTAATCTGTGCTTAGAAAAGAAGATTAGAATAATTAAATTCGATAATCAAAATATACTACTAAACCAAAGGAATGAGTTAGTTTCCAAATGTCGACACATGAGTAGATTCAAACTAATCTAGAATATTATTGATCTTGCTTAATCTGTTATCACCTAACACATATATTGTTATTTCTCCTTCATTTCAATCCTATTGAATAAGCTTCCTATAAAACTTTATTATCAATCTTGTCATCTTCTCTATATATTTTTTCTATTAAGATTTTTTCAAATATTTTCCTCGTTTGTCTTTTATTATAATTACTTTTCTTATTCTTTTTATCATGCTCTTTTAATTATTTTTATTAGTAGTATAATTTTATTTTTTTATTATTACTATTTTATTATTAATATTATTATTATTACTTCTTTTTTCTTTATTTGTTCTTATTTTATTTATTATATGTATTATTTAATAATAATTTTATTTAATATATTTTATTTTAATATTTTATTTTATTTATATTCAAAATTTATTTCATTTATATTTAATAATTATGTATTGTTTATTTTTAATTAATATTAATTTATTTTAAATTTATATTTAATTATTATTTTTAATTCATATTTAATACTTATTAATTTATATTTAATAAATTATAGTTTAGTTTTATTTTCTTCAATAATTATTTTATTCATTTTATCATATTAAATGTATTATTTGAATATTATATCTTGTTTCAATGTAATTTTTAATTTTAGATGTTATCTTTTTACTTACTCTTTTTGTAAATATCTTTTTTAAATATATTGTGTAAACTAAATGTTAATATTTTAATATGGGTCTTGGTTATTTTAACTGTCTCCTTGATTTAGACCAGACACTCCCATGGTTTTAGGAGTTCATTTAGATTCTCTACTGCAAATTTATTTCTATTCTTCTCCATTTCTTTTCTCTTTTTTCCTTTTTCCTTTTCTGTTCTTTCTCTCTCCTTCTTCTTCTTCTTTTCTTCTTTAAATGCTTAAATATTTTATTTCCTCATATCTCTGAGTTAACAAGACCTACAAGTAAACAACTGTCGAAATAAAACAACATCTCCACTCCAAGGGAACTAGCAACAAATGAATATAATATATAAACAACAGCACAATGTACTACATCGGTGCCATTGAGGGACCATTCAAGAAGAGAAAAAAAACAACGACCATTCATTCGCCAATAAAAATACTCAAACAACACTACACTATCCACATACATATGGCATCGAAAACAGAAATATTACAGCAAGAATACGCTGGGAAATATTGGAAAACGTACCTGCCTACAACAAAATTACAAAGAAATGCCTACTTTGCCTACACTATTAGGCAACAATAATTTCTCACACTCAACAAAAGAAATTACTAAACATAAGATCTGAAATAATTTCTAAATGCAAACATGAAAGCAAATACCTATTATCGCAATTTATACCAAACGGTTAAAAAAACAAGTAAAAAACAAAATTAATACCACCGCATAAATACCAATATATATTATAAACTGGAGTTTCTACCAATTACATAAGCGCAATCGCCAAAAACCGGCTTTAAAATAATAACAAAACAGTATTAAAAAATTAAAAATCAAAAAAAATAATAATTTTACCTACCATATTGTCACACAGACCCCATCTTACATTAAAAAAAATAACAAAAAAAAAAGCAACCTTGACGGATAGAAGATATGTAAACGCGCGTGGATACGCGTATACATGTGTGTGCGAGAAAACATTATTTCGCGAACAAAATAAACAAACGGTCTTTACATTGACACTGCGACTTGCGAAAGAAGTTGGTTACACAATCCAACATTGAGTACAGTGACGAACTGCGCATAAATGCACGCAACGACACATGGATGCGCATATACGTCCAGACCGATATTGATCATATATGTTTATGTTTGAGGTGTAATGCATGAACGTGCGTGGATGTAAGTCGGTGTACGTATGAGTAGCGACAATGTTTCCTCCCATTACCATACAAACACCGATATCAGTTTGTCTGACGATCGCAAATAGCGTGAAACCCAGAGTCACAAACTCACATCAATCCAACTATATATATATATATATATATATATATATATATATATATGTATATGTATATTCAAAAAGTGTGGAGGGTCGTTTGGGGACGTTGTGGCACTTTCTGTATTCGGCCCTTCAAAAAGTGTGGCTGGTTCTGCACGAAACCTTCACCCCTATAATCAAATCTCATATGCTGTTGCCGGACTGTCAGTTTCCTGGGAACTGATCTGATTGACCCTCATACGTCGAATTCGACGGGAGAGTCGAGTATATATATATATATATATATATATATATATATATATATATATATATATATATATATAAATGCAATTTTTATATATATTATTTATATATTATATATGCGCGGTACTTGGAAAGCGCTCAATATCAGTGACAGAGCTAACATAGTTTCACACCATTTGCGATCATCAGAGGGCGTGAAACACAGGATCATGTGTTTCACGCCCTCTGATGATCGCAAATGGTGTGAAACTATGTTAGCTATATATATATATATATATATATATATATATATATTCTTTCCACCTACCCACCACCAATCATAATTTTCAAACCTTGATTCTTTTTACATAAGCACTGCGTGATATCAAACAGGGGACGGATTTTTCCAACTATTACACTTACAAGCGGGACATTACCCAGCCTCAAGAACTAACGTTGGATTATCTCACCGTCTCTGTGTTTATTTCTCGCATCTGCTGATGAAGTACGCTAAGCGTATTCGAAAATTCCGAACTTGCAACCTCAATGTCTATGCTTCTTTTTTGTCACCTGGTTAATATTAATTAATTTTTTTTGTTTTGTTTTTGTACTGATTACATCGTTGCCTTTTCGTTTTATTGACCAAATTATCTACTCTATTTTGTAAACTGTATGAAGCATACTTGGACTCTTTTTCTAATTATATATATATATATATATATATATATATATATATATATATATGTGTGTGTGTGTGTGTGTGTGTGTGTGTGTGTGTGTGTCTGCGTGTGTGTGTCAGCAGTCAATATACCGCATAACACCCTTGAGCGCTTGGAGCGGGTAGAATGGAGAAGAACGTGTTTTGGTGGACTCAGCAGTTTTTAATCTGCTTGTCTGAATCATCTTCAAGAAACGAGAGCAAGATCTAAAAGGTCAGCCAATCTAACAGTGATCTCATCTCACAATCCTCAGTCTTGCTCTATATGTGACCTCCTTTGTAAATCACTAGCGGGTCTTAAGTGCCACTTAAGATTATTGCACAAAATTTCATAACTGCATCAACTAAGCTGACAGATCCTCATACGTCGAAACCAACGGGAGAGTCCATTATTATTATTATTATTATTATTATTATTATTATTATTATTATTATTATTATCTATCTTCGCGTTTCTACACGTTTTTCACACCTACTATGAAACATATTTATCTCTCTATCCTCAAATGTTCATATTATCCCTGTCAATTTTAACCTCAGAAAAATAAGAAAACGCATTGATGAAAAATAAAAAATATAATCTTTGCTGCTTCTCAATTGAAAGATTTTCGAGATTTCTAATCAAGAATTGAAACTCGATTTTTAGATTGATTTTTATTTTTTTTTTTGTATGTGATGGGAGGAGAGGTTCCTGATGAGAAGATTTAAATTTTGTTATTTTAATCTCGGCTAAGAAAAAAGTATTCGAAATATAACTATATTACGCAAAAATCATTTTGTTATAACTTTTAAGATGATTCTGACTTGTGGCTGAAATAGTTGCATATTTCCGACTTTTCATACTCTTCGAGCAGGTATAAAAAGGTAGAATTAAGATTTGCAAATCATTTTTATTTTTTCTTCCCAATTAAAACAATCTTCCTACACTCACTCCTTCTGGCCATATACCATATATATATATATATATATATATATATATATATATATATATATATATATGTGTGTGTGTGTGTGTGTGTGTGTGTGTGTGTGTCGGGGTAGTGGACCAATTGTTCTTTTGATATGTCCTATTAAAAACTAGTAACAGTTACTTAACATCAGTTCAATTTTTTGGGAAATACATTTTCTCCTCCAAAAATCAACAAAAATTATGTTATGTTTAGATACAAATGATTCGAGAACTTGGGTGAACACAATGTCATTCTTACATAACGTGTTGTATCAAAGAAACCTTTAGACATAAAAAATGTGAAAGTCTTGGCCCTTTTAAACTTAAGCAGCGGCAATTTGCGATATTTCAGTCGCATATTAGAAGAAAAGTGGATTTAACAGAAATAAATGTCTATTCATTTCAATAACACACATATATACACGCAAAGAAACAACATATATATATATATATATATATATATATATAGCATAATGAGAAGCCACGTATACTATCTTAATATCAAATATATATAAATAAATACATACTTTCATAAAAAACATTATTATTTTTTTTAATTTGCAACTTTATATATATATATATATATATATATATATATATATATATATATATATGGTGTAGAAGCAAAATTGTCCAAGTCGTGTAAAAGTATAATTATCTATCCCACAAAATGTTTAATATAAAAAAATCACTTAATTAATTAGGTTTCTTTTTTCAGGTTTTTATGTATGACGTTTAGCCTTCTTGTCAGCATTTTTCGTAAGAACCAGTGAAAAATCCTTTGAGTTATTCAGCTAAAATGAGAGCATGTTAAAATTGCTTTTTCCCGACCTACTGTCTTTCCAAGTGAGCAATGCTGAGAGGAAAAATCATTCAGTCTTTCAGTAATAGTACCAACATTCATACTCTGGTTTCCATTTTCAATATATATTTATATATATATATATATATATATGTGTGTGTGTGTGTGTGTGTGTGTGTGTGTGTGTGTGTGTGTGTGTGTGTGTGTGTGTGTGTGTGCATATAAAGTGAACATTGAAGTCAACACTCAGAAGCGCTAGGCTGTTTCATGCTGGACACAATCGTCAGTCCACCCTTACGATTGTGTCCAGCATGAAACAGCCTGTTGCCTCTGAGTGTTGACTTCAATGTTCACTTTTATATTTATATTTACATACGATCTATCTCTGATATTGAGCCCTTTATCCCATAAATATAGCACACCTGAAAACTATATTTCTTCATATATATATATATATATATATATATATATATATATATATATATATATATATAATATTATACTTGTGTTTATCTATTCCTGTATGTACTTATCGATCTCAGTGAGTTAGTATCTATTGAGGTATCTAGCTACCTAAGATTTGAGTCAAAATATACTTCAAGCTTTAGAAATTATTGTAAGAAACAAGGACTTTCCAGAGGGATTATTGTCGAAACACAATTTTCCTCTCCAATTTAATCATCTCTTACTCGAAGCTACACTAATCAAATATTAATTTATTCTTTTGTGAGGTTTATCTTTTTGTTTAACGTTTGCCACATCCTGAAAAGCCCAGACATGGTACATCTACAAAATTCCCTGACGACACAAGACAATCATGCAGAAAGAATGGCGGCAATTTTTTTTTCCTGGTGTTATGTTTTTTTTTGTTTTTTTCGCTTAAATTATTTTTCACTTTCAGTGGAAAAAAACGTATATACCAAACTCACGTTAAGGACAATTCGAGAAAAGATGAAAGACTAA
This sequence comes from Acanthosepion lycidas, assembly GCA_963932145.1. NCBI lineage: Eukaryota > Metazoa > Mollusca > Cephalopoda > Sepiida > Sepiidae > Acanthosepion > Acanthosepion lycidas. The sequence continues at coordinate 1,950,813 of OZ010577.1, forward strand.
AGATTTTTAATATTGGCTTGAATTTATTTGTCTTGAGCCAGGTATTCAAATCTTGTTTATCTCAAATGAAAAATGGTTGTCTACTTTTAAATGTTTCTCTAAAGTAGTGTTTATTTTCTAATTTTTAATTTTTCTATATTTTCTTTCTTTCTTTTTTAATTCATTTTTACCATTATTTATTTTATTTTTATTTTCATTCTTTTTTTCCCCTTTTTACATTTATTTTTTTAAATATATCCATTATTTTTATTACCTTTTTCTTTTTCGTTCATATGTTTCTTCTTCGCTTTGACACCTGTGTCTTCTTTTTTCCATTCCTTCCTTTTCTTTTCCCGTTATTTGTTATGTAAACATTTAATCATTAATATTTTTAGCCAAATTTTATGCTTTTTCTAGTTGAATAGAAAACGCTCAGAAAAATTCATTGCAAACATTTTCGCAGCCATATTTTAGTATTTTCCTTTTCTTTTTTTTTAGTTTGTTATTTGATAAATTCTCTTCGGTATTTTTTTTTTTTGTAGCTCATTTCAAACATGTTAGTTTTTCTCACCACCCTTTCTTTTAAATATATCTTCTGAGTTTTCGTCTTGAATTTTTTTGAAGAAGTCACAATCCCCCGTGAATTTTTCTCAACATATTGTCCATTTTTTTCTGTTTCAATCATGATTTTTCTTATCTGCTTTTATTTATTTTCTTTATCCGTTTACGTTTCTTGCATGGCAAAAGCAATCAGAGAACCGGTTTATCTTCTTCTTTTCTGTGTCCTCCGCATGACGCTTTTTATCGTCCATTCCTTGTTCACATTGAAGAGATTCTCATCCCAACATGCAGATACGTGGATGTGTGCGCTTCATCGTGTCGAGGGTTTTATCAATTGGCGTTCGACAGACTAGGCATCGGAATGAATTGCCTTTCATATGAATGTATCAAGAGATGGAGACGATGTTTGACTCGTGAACAAAAAATGATCGAGAATATGTTACTCTACAAAACGTGGCAAACAGCACAATCTATCTATCTATCTATCTATCTATCTATCTATCTATCTGACACTCACTCCCATTCTATCTATCTATCTATCTATCTATCTGTCTGTCTGTCTGTCACTTACTCCCATTCTTTCTTTCTTTCTTTCTTTCTTTCTATATGTCTATCTGTCACTCACTCCCATTCTATCTATCTATCTATCTATCAAAATGTATTCTTATATCAATCTATATACTTCAGTCTGTTAACAAATCTTTTCATATCCATCTGTCTGTCAACGAGTCTATTCATATCTATTTTATCTATCAACAAGTCTTTTCATATACAATGATTTTCCAAGCGGAGCTTAGATGTGGTACAAGACTGAAAGTAGGGGTCACGTAGTATGGATCAAACTCACTGTTCAGTCTAATTGTTCTAGCAAAACAATCTTGCTAACGATAGCACCACGTCTTTTCATATATAGATATCTATTTCATCTCTCAACAGGTATCCTCATATCTATATATAAGCAAATATCTTATCTATTTCAGTCATTTCATATCTATCTATCTACCTTTCTGTCTGTGTAACAACAAATTATTTCATATCTATCTATCAACAAGTGTTTTCATACCTCTCTCTCTCTTTATCTATCTATCTCTCTATCGTGTACATATGGGTCTGTATGCCAGTCCTTTAATTATCTAATCTACAAGATGTGTTTAGACAGCAAGAACAATGACAGTTCTTGATAATGACTGAGATTGTCGAAAGTTCTCAAACATAAACTTTAGTCAGTCTGTTCACAATTTCGAATGCCATTTCTCGAAAAATATAATAAAAAAATTAAATAGACAAATTGTCCGTTGTATATAACAAAATTATATAATTCGATAAAATAGTAGATAAATTTAAAAAGGTGGAATATTTATATACGATGCTAACAATACTGACTATATAGCAAAACATAGTAATTTTTTTTAAATTCCGTTAACTTTACGCCCGCTTAACCTTCCCCCTACTTCAATAAATAGCACGTCGTATTTGGCTACAATAATGATACATTTGTCGCTGCCATATTCTCCACAAATATCACTGATGCCATGTCTATGTGCCGTTTATCGTGACATGAAAAAATAACTCAACCACCTGCACCCTCTGACATTATTTTTCTATTTAGCGCAGATCTGGCATTTAATTGGTTAATCGAGATACACCCACAATTATATTTTTAATTATGAGCTTAAACCTCACTCCTTAACTTTCGAAAAAGCGGTAAGGATTTGATTTTAAAAAAAACATTTTATCACCAATTACCAACCCTCCCTTAAGGAAGTAAGATTATTGTATTTAAACATGAAAGCTTTTGTGTAGAGATTTTAAAACGTTTTTCATCATAATCTCTTATAATAAAAATATTATAATAATATTTTGGTCTACTTTGTAGTACTTTTAAAAAAAAAATGCTACGAACTGTGGATTTTTACTCCATTTGTTGTTTCGCTCATTTGTGTATATATATATATATATATATATATATATATATATATATATATATCTGTGTGTGTTTGTGTGGTATATTGGGAATTTGAGTACAAATTCGGAATCAGCGAACTCGATCTAGTCTAATAGAACATTCTTTCTCAACAGACTAAAATTATTTCATACGTTCCAGTGAAATAGAATTAGGAAAATAATGGGAAACATTGAAAGAGAACGAAAAACACAACAATCAAAGAAATGTTTAAATAAACATACCAAACGCATATAAAAGACTAACAATGGTAAATGTCTACTCAACTTCGAGTACAGACCCAAAGGCATATTAAAGGTGACTAATGTTTAGTACACGCCGTTTGACTAGACTCTCCCACCAACCACGTGATGGTAGGGTATGACACATGGGCATTTTAACGTGAGATGTCCATATGCGTACATATGAACCAAGGATAAAAAAAATTCCTGTCCCCACAACTACTGATCCCAACGGGAAGATCAGTTAAAAAAAAAGCATTGTATTTCTTTACACCCACCCCCAACGTGATAGGCTATGTCACATGATTGGTTTAATGCCGGGTGACTATACTTATTCACATTATCATTTCATTCGCTTATGTACTACTACTCTTGGAGTAAGTATGAATACATCTCTTCTCGCCTCAGCTAAAATAGCAGGATGACTTGGTTCTTTAGATTTGGCTGGCAACCAATCTAGAAGAAGGAAACTATCGCTATAACTATTAGGATCGCATTACCCTAAAAGTTTGTATACAGGCGGCTGAAGACCGGTTGTTAATCCAATTTCCCATTGAAACTTCAGCTATGGATTTGCACATCCGAATGAAGATGACCTCGGTTCTGTTTGGTCAGCATTCGTTCGGATGCGGCAGATTCGTTTGCCGGAGCCGGCTCAACTGAACGGGCGAATGCCGCAACTGGTACAGGTAACCTTTCTCTTTAGTGCAACGATGGAGATGCCGTCTCGGGTTTGGAATCCCCGGCACTAGGCATCTCTCATTACAAAACAGCGAATCGTATAAAGGTAGAAACACAGCAGAGTATAGGAAAACAGTTACTACACCTTGATCCCAGCTCGAAGAATGGTTATTAGCTCTGGTGTTGCGTGAACGGTCATCACTAAGTGCTCTATTGATAAAAATAAATGGGGTTTGTGAAATATCTGACATCTTTTGAGCGTATGATCTAAACATGGTTTCAGCATTTTTGCCAAAATGGTGAGATCTTTACTGTATGCTTCAGTCACATGATCTTGTGCCAGACGCGATATCGATTTACAATGATAGTAATATCAAGAAATAATCTACAATAAAATGTATTTTACTGCTTTAAAAATCTGAAACTTGCAAAATCTCATTTATTGCAAAAAGATTTCGGAAGATTTAGTTGTTTGTTCAGCGGCATATCAACATTTTATGGGTCATTTAATGCCGAATTTAATGTTCTTGGACGCATTAGAAATTTCATTTGCAAAATGTATTACTAATAATTATAGTAATCATTTTAGTATGAAAATTTATTGCTGGTATTTTTATACTTTTCATCGTGTTTTGACGCCAGTTTTGGGGTTAACTATTTTCCCATAGTTTAGACTCTAACAAGTGCTACCACCCCGGGTCAGGATGGACGTTAGAACAACAGCAATTCAGAGATGCTTCCACAAAACCACCTGATTAGATGCCTTGCTACCGGATGTAGTTTATCGTCATACTCAGGACGGGATTTCGGCAGAATTTTCGGAAGGGAATCAAATGTTGACAGGAAAAATACAAATTGAAAATTTTGCCTCGAACTTTAATGTTGAGAAATACGTCATGGCGCTAAAAGCACACACAATCTTTGACATCTTACCACGTCTTGAAGAGAATATGTTTTTGCTTTGTCAATCATCGATCTTCTTATTTATTGATCGATCGATACTTGCACGTATAGCTTAGTGTCTCTGCGTCGGTTAGCAGCGTACATAAAAAGAAAATATATGAAGCGAAGAAGAGAAAGACATGCTGCCTTAAATTGTGATCGATTGATTTTCGCCTGTAACTAATTTACGGAGACATTTCCTTTCCGGTTCCCTTTTAGAAAACTCTTTTAACACAAGAAGAAAATTCTATGTGAAGCAATAAATGAAAGACAGACTTTGTAATGACGATACCTGCGTAAATCTATTCAATAAGATTAGGTTATTAATGCATGCTTACCAAATATAAGTGCGTGTCGTAGTTTCAAGTTTCAAGTGTGTCTAGTCTTGCAAACCTGACCAGGAGAGGAAAACGAGTTTGACATTTAACTGGAACAATTATTTTATTTCTAACTGATACACTCCCACCTGGATGCTTCCCAGAACACTACAATCTTAACCGCTTCAAGTTTAGTGTCAATCGTTATCTATCCTCCATATCCTCGTAATATTCACTTCCTTCCTCCTTGTCTCTTCATACAACATGACTCATTCAGTAACCCTCGACCTCGAGTGGCTCTTGGGGTTTGTATTAAGGTGAACTTTAATTTATTGGGAAATCAAGATTATTTTTTATACTAAAGTTCAGCCAGTAAAAGGCATAAGAGCCACTCAATGTAAAAAATATTGTTAAAATGGTTATGATGAATGAAGTGTATGAAATTAATAAAAAAGTGGGGTGGCAGGAAGTGAATATTTCTCTAACGACTGAATTCATAAAAATGATTAATATTTAGTTGATTACCATAATCTTAAGCTCTTTATGTCTAAGATTAGTCGTCATCTGCCTTCCTTATATTCAAAATCATCGCCTCGTGCCATGTCCTCTTAAATTCCCATCACCCAACTTATTTCATAATTCTCTATCATAAATGGCTATCAAGCTTTGTATAAGGCGAACTTTAATATAAAACGATTCGTAGAGAAAATATATCACATAGTAGTGGAGCTCTGTGTGTCAGTCTATGTATTTCTCACCCGACTCTCACTGCAGGTTTACCACCTAAAAAATCGTATACAGCTTGTTACTTTACTGCTCAACAAGGAAATTTTCTACTAACCTTCGATCACAGAAGTCAGTGACATGAAATCGAATCGATTCGATCTATTTAAATCGTCACAAATGTTAAAATGTTATATAAGGAATAGAAAGAAGTTAGGAATTATCGAAGAGAAATCAAAAACATTAAATATTGAATACATATTTTCAGTTTCCTAATGCTAAAATTTGAATTATTTCTTCATGAAGACACGATTAAAGATCAATAAAGATCAGTTGATATCACAACAACCACAAAATCCTTCGATTTCACAACAATCACACAATCTTTTTCATAAACAAGCAAATGGTGTTTTATATCGTCATTCTTTGGTTCCAATCTGTCATGTAAGAAGAAAATGAGTAACTACCGACACCGAGGTTCGAACGTGACACTCTGGACTTGTGAATATATGCTTTCCACCAGGTGTATAAATAGCGGTGTCAGGCTAGTGGATCTATCTAATCGAATTAGTGTGAATTATTGTGCATTGGTGATTTGGGTCTTACCGAACGTTAAGCTGAGCCGCGCTACTAACAAGGAATTCAATGAAATGGTTAATTATCTTTCGTTGACTTTTATTTCTTTGTTCTTGTTAAGTATTTATTTGCGGTTGTAATTAAATACGGTTTTATTTGAACATTGAAGTCATGAGTTATACTTATCACAAAACAATCAAATGACGGATGTACCTCTTAGTGAAGACTGTTCTGTGAACTGGCGCTACACAATGACAAACAAAAAACTGTATCAAACAACATGAACTATATCCTTTGAGGATTTTCAACAGCAACAATCACTAAAATTGATAACACATGTAGATAATGAACTATTTTAAACAAAATGTTAAAGAGGAAACCTACATCAATACTGGGAAGTGTAATAATAGATACTGGATTTGCAAAACCCATTTTCCTGAAAAATGACTTTAATTTATGATTTTGGGTGATTTCAGCTGAAGGTGACACTGTTTGCTCGGGTGTATGAATGCCAAATCTTTCCTTATGTGGAAGTGTCTAATATTACCATTGACATTATAATTCCACACATACAATTAGTCTGTTTAATTCCATCAATAGAGCAGAGAAACAGTCGCTGTAAAATTGTTTCACCTCGTAAAACAAAATTGTATGGACAATTTTTTTTTTTTTTTTTTTTTTTTTTTTTTTTTTGTCACTGAATATCAACGAACTTTGCAAAATACTTTTCAGTATGGTAAAAAAAAAAGTACATTCACAGTACTGACTGTTAGACTTCATTCCTCGCCAGTAAAGTCTACTGTAATCTGAAAAACGCTAGGATTGGGGTCGGAAATTGATTTTCAAAAAATACACCCGTTTCCATAAAAACGTCTTTCAAGTGAAAGACATTTTTTGGTTTATTGGAAGAAGTGATTGCAGAAAGCGATAAGGATTGCTAAGATGATGCTAATAATAATAAGCCTCAAAGGAGGGTATGCGAGGAAAGAAAATAATACTGTAAAAAGAGAAATTATTTTTTTTGAAAAGTATAAATTTTTCTGTAATTTTTATATAAAAATATCAACAGTGTGATATATTAGTAGTTTTATTTTCAGCTTAGGGATTAAAATATCTTCTATGTGCTGTGTTCTTTTATGATGTGGGTGATCATATCTCTCCAACTTCTTATAGCTTCCAGCACTTAAAACCATTTGTCTTTTTGACATGTGTTGTGGGGTCTGGCAAGACACGACACTTAACACGACAGTAGTATTCAGTTCTCAGATAAGTCACTGCAATAGCGTCATCTTGACCACATTAGCCAGGACTATGGATCAGTTCATTCATCATAACTGGCTCTTACGACAGAAAATATCTCCTCTGGAGACTTGCTTGTAAAGATGACACATTTGCTGGAGAGGACATATTTTTAATCCGGCTTACTCTGGTTTCCTACCGTTTTTATCGATGATTTGGCCAACATATTTAATTTTTTTTATGAATTGTATTTCTCATGCAATTTAAATCCGTATTTTATTTTATTTTTTCTGAATACTTCATGTGCTGAATATATTGCTCTTGATTTTCCCTTTTTATTAAACTGTCAACTCTTCAGGATATCCTAAAGTTTAGGTCCCTCAACATTGGGTCCATTAGTTGGTGAAAAATTTCACGTGCCCACCTTAATTCCGAAAGATAATCTTGCATAATCCATTGTGGGTATTAATTGTTAGCAGTTAAAACATTCTTCATCAACTTGAATTTGCAAATATGTGACAAGTCCAACTTTGAAAAGTACTTTCCAACATTTAACTTTTATTTTGGGCTTGGTAGGGGGTAATTGTAAACTTGTACGCAATCATTCAGCCCCATGGAAAAAAAATCAGCACATGCATGGTTTGTTATTTTTCTTTTTCACAAAGACAGTCAGGGAGGGCTAATCGCTATAATCCACTTTAGAGATTACTCCCATATTTTTCCAAGCAATATTCCTTGTTTATTGTATCCAAAGCTGAAAGACATTCCTCTTTCGTCTAAAAATTGGTACCACATTTGCCTTTAACTTAGGTACCTCCACGAGATCGGTAAAAAAAGAGTATAGCATGATGAAAAAGACGCCAAACTTGACAAAAACAATTTTATCGTCTAAATGTTTAAGAGGAAAGATCAAAGTATTTGGGGGTATTTTTTTTTTTTTTTTTTTTTTTTAATCGTTCCTAGCACGTCCGAAATTTTCGTTAAAAATCTCACTTTGAAATTCTTTTAAATATCAATTGTCATTTTTTTTTTCAAAACTGATTTTAAGAAAATCAGATTGTTTATTTAAAATATTTTGAACCAAACTTAACTTGGCTTTTGTGCCAAAAAGATGTAATTTGAAAATAAAACAAAGCAGGTCAGAAACTTTCACGTCTCTTGACAGGTGATGAATGGCATTTACGAATTCCATGAGGCTAATTCCTTCTACGGAAGGAGAAAAGTGAAATAATTTACATTTAAGTGAACAAATTATTTACCTCGTTATTTTTAACGAAAACTTTCAGCGGTCTAATTTTTTTTTTTTTTTTTTGTACTTACCTTTCACCTTTACGTTTATGATGCTTTATGGAAAATATATTATAAAGAAATTAAATTAAGACTGTTAAGAGTGACATTAAATTTCATATTTCCTAAAAAAATGTATCTAATTTATAGGTGCCTTTCTTATGAAATTTTATCAGAACTGTACATAAAATACTATAATTTTATGTACATTTATTACATTTTACTGTTATTTGTATTTGCGTTCATTTTAATTTTGATATTTCATTTATGGAAAAATGTCATAACTGAGATTAATATAAAAAGATCATATAAATTTCATAAGATGATACTGATACTTGTAGGTACCCTTTTCAGTTGAAATTGAAAAAATCAAATTAACTTCTCCACACGTGTTTCGCTAAAGTAAAGGCCTTAACAGCGGAGAACAATGCTTAACTCATAACGCAATTTGATTATATTCTGGTTGGTCTTCCGTACTTTAATTACAGCCCGGTTATAAGCACAAAATTACATTTCTTAATTACTGTGGATCTTCTGATTAATCAAAATGATACAATTTACAACGCGCTAAAAAAAAGATCTCTCATAAGGACACTTAGGAAAGCCGATGGGGCTTTTAACTAATTTTATATTTTAACAACTTAATTGTAAAACCTATTATAATTAAATAAATAACAAATAATTGTATTAAATTCATTTTTCATCGAAAAAATCTTTTGCTTTCAGAAAATATTGTCCATATTCATAACAACTAAAAGCAAATAAAAGCATATGAAATTAAATATCTTTGTTTTATTGAGTTTTGTATGTTACAATTCAGAGCTGATTTTCAGGTAAGTTGGCTCCAATTAAAAACAAAACATTTCCATTCCTCAAAGCCCTGTGCTTTTAATTATTGTAATCACTAAACCCGATGCGATCGAATTTCTAGCGTTTTCATAAAATTAGCTATTTGGTAATAAATATTTTTTTAAAATATTTTTACCATGACTTTAATAAAAAAATATTTATAATTTGATCATCAGTGAATAGTTCCTGAAAGTTTCATTAACATCCGACAATTATTTCTATTTTTGCACGATTTTTCAAATTAATGTGTGTCATACCCAAAAACGTGCTAAAAATTGTCTGTTATTTACTAGTTCTGCTGATACAAATAGAAACAAGGTTTGTTTGTTTTTTAATCAAAATTTAAAATGTTCTAAAAAGGAAAAATTTTTTAAAATAATTAAAAAAAACTTTGGTCTTTCCTCTTAATAATAACAATCATTTAGATAATAAAATTTTGTTTTCGGCAAGGTTGTCGTCTTTTTCATCAAGCTATGCTCTTTTTTTAGGGATTTCGTGGAGGTACTTACTTTAACTGGACTGTTTTCTGCATCTTCCTGACCCTTCAGAAAAAAACTTCCGCAAATTGATTTTTCGATGTTTTTTTTGGTTTTTTTTTTTTTTTTTTTCAGAGTTACTAGAAAGCAATCTATTTTATTACAAAAAGTTTATGGGTAATCCAATCTGTTCTGAACAAGTTATAAGTTCTTTCCATCATGAATGCTTTAGCCTTCACCAGTTTCCCATAAGATGAGACACCTGATATCAACTTACATTTAAATTTCTGCTCAAAAACACCCTAAGCAATTTTTTTTTTTTTTTTTGGTAATGTTAATATTGGTTTACTGATTCTTTCCCACTTGAAGTCTTTTTTTTAGTAAATTATTTAATGGTGCTCACAAAAAAATGCATGTTCAGAATAAAAACATAATAATTTGCTAAACGTAAAAATGCTTTTAAAGATGACACATTTCTTGGACATATTTTTAATTCCACTTGATCCCCTACCGTCTTTAGCGATGATTTGGCCAAAATATTTAATTTTTGTCATGAAAAATTTGCATTTCTCATCATTCAATTTAAATCCGTATTTTATTTTTTTTTTTGAATACTTCATGTATGTTGAATATATTGCTCTTGATTTTCCCTTTTTATTAAACTGTCAACTCTGCAGGATATCCTAAAGTTTAGGTCGCTCAACATTGGGTCCATTAGTTGGTGAAAAATTTCACGTGCCCACCTTAATTCCGAAAGATAATCTTTTAAACTTGTATAATCTCTTGTGGATATTGACTGTTAACAGTTTTGAACATTATTCGTCAAACTGGATTTTGCAAATATGCGTCTGACAAGTCCAACTTTGAAAAGTATTTTCTGCCATTTAACTTTACAAAAATTTCTCTTGGTCTTGGCATGGGGGGGGGTTGTAAGCTTGTAGACATTCAACTCAATGGAGAAATCGGCATATACACGGATGTTATTTTTCTTTTTCCCGTAGACGTAGATTTCTCCTGTATTTTCCAAGCGATCTAATTTCTTGTTTATTGTATCCAAAGCTGAAAATGGTACATTCCTCTTTGGTCTAAGAATTGGCACCACATTTTCCTTTAATTGGAACTTGACATTAGTTTTTATGTATCTTAACTCTTTACGAAAAAAAAAAAAAACTTCCAGAAATTGATTTTTCAATTCTGTTTTTAGCTTTTCAAAGTTCTTAGAAAAGCATATACGTTATTACAAAGAGTTTAACGGCAAATCCCATAAATTGAATGGTTGTATCCAATCTGTTCCGGACAAGCTATAAGTTCTTTTCATCACGAATACTTAAGCCGTCACTGTTTTCCCATAAAACGATAAATCTGATGTGAAATCGCCATTAAATTGAAAAGTTCTGCCGAGTAACGCCCTGTGCAATTCTTTTTGGTAATGTTAACATTGGTTTACCGATTCTTTTCTATGTTTATAGTGATTTTTTTTTTTTTTTTTTTTTTTTTTTTTTTTTTCCCCAAAAGTAGCTTGGATGTGGCACAAGGCTGAAAGTAAGACGCTCCCAGTGAGGATGGTTATTTTCTAAGCGTAGTTTAGATGTGGCACAAGGCCAAAAGTATGGAGCACCCAGGGAGGATCGAACTCACTTTCCAGTCGTAACTGATCTAGCGAGAAAAGCTTGCTAACCATTACACCCCGTCGAGGTTCCCAGTGATTTTTTTCCCAAGCGTAGCTTAATTGTGTCACAAGGCCGAAACTAGGTCACCCAGTGAGGATCGAACTCGCTAATCAATCGTAATTGTTCTAGTGAGACAAGCTTGCTAGCCATTACACCGCCTCAAGGTGACCTCGTTTCTGTTTATAATAGTGAAATCTGATCCTGTGTTTAGCTGAAACTTTATATTTCTTCTATTTATTTTTACGGTTATAAATTTTCTTTTTTGACCTTTGCCCTTTGCCTGCGTTTTCTGTCGTCAACGTTTACAGTTTCTTGAATTTTGACTTTTAATTTTTTTTTTTTTTTAAACTTCATAATGTTAACTCTTGTGTCACATTTCCACAGTCGTAACATTTCTGGTTCTTAAAAGGGCAGTTCATTTTAAAATGTAGTTCGCTGGGTCCATAACATGGATTTAGTTTTGTAAAGTATTTGATTTTCCAATATGCTTTGGGACAAACCGAATTTATGTGAGATATAATCTCTTTCCTTTATTCAAGTCGTATCGTGCCATAAGTTAACTATTCTTTGAAACTCTTTTCTTGACAAGAACGGATTTCCGTATCCCTATTTGCAGTCGACCCTTTTACTGTGATTAGGCATTTAAACATACCCGCTGTTAGATTCTGGCCGTATCGTTCCATAAGTTAACTATTCTTTGACAATCTTCTGCTATAGCTTACAAGGTTAATTTTGAGTCCTGTTCAAGCTTAGGCAAAAATTCTAGAATCCATTTCCGCATCCCTATCTGTTGCCAAACTTTGTACAAAGATCAAGCACTTCAATATGTCGGGTGTTAGTTCGCTTAAATTAAACTTTTAACATTCCCTGTTTACGATAATAGCACAAGTCGTATAAATCTTATTTATTTATTTTTTTTTCACAAGGTTTGCGCATTAGCCAACATTTACTGAAGAATGATTTTCATTCACTTTGCAACATAATAGGTTTTTTTTGTTTTTTTTTTTTTTGTTTTTTTTCAAACAAAATTCACTCATTTTTTTGGCAGGATGTAATTCATGTATTTTCTCATGGGCCCTAAATTTCGTAGTAACAGGTACACTTTTTTTTCTTGTACGACCAGCTTATACAGTCTTTTTTAAAGATTTTCTCAAAGAGAGCATCTGTAGTATGCTATATATGTAACCTCTTCATCAGGGTTGTATTTAAATTCGCCAATTGCATTTACTACTGAATCCTGTGAGGGGGGAAAAAAAGTAGACATGATTTCGTTACTTTTTACTCGTCATATAGTTCTATTATTTTCCGCAGTTGTTCTTGTCTGAACAATGTTTCCAGGAATTGTTGTTCCTGTTGTCGTTCTTGCTTTTGTCTTATTAATTCCATCATTACTACTTTCAAGTCCTTCATCTATAATTGTTTGACTTAAAAATCTGCTTCCAATGCATATTTCAGAAGTTTTAAAGTTCCATTGTTTTTTTGTTTTTTTGTTTTTTTTTTTTTTTTTCCATTTCGACGTACTGAATTCACAAGTTAAAAAAAACAAACGAATCTTTGTCGATCACAATTATAATAATTAAATAGTGATTCAATCTCGTCGCCCATTATTGTGATGTGCAGTCTGGCAAGACACAACTCTTAACTCTGCCAAGTCAGACGTGAAAGTAAATATTCAATACTCTGCTAGACAAGTCACTGCGGTAGTTTCATCTTTTCTTTCCCACTTTCTGAATTCGTTTTATTTTGGTGGCTTCTCCATTTTCTTGTTCGAATCTTGGCCTTTTTCTCTTTAAAATAGGCGAAGTAAATCCTAGAATCCACCTGTATATGCTTATGAAATTTGTAATAAATATAACACAACCCTTATGACTGCTCTTACGGAGAAAAATAAGTTGTTTTTTTTGTTTTTTTGTTTTTTCAGTAAATATTAATTTGATGCATTGTTTCTACACCAAGATGGCTAACATCTGTAATATCTCTTGTCATTTTAACTCGTATCCACTATTTGACATCATAGGCACATACCCAGATCCAATAAAAGATCAAAGTAATCAGTTTTCATTATGTGTTCAGAGAATTCACTGATGAAGTCTATTCACGCTGATCTGAATCGGAGTAAAGAGTTTTCGTACAATATCAAGAGAACGTGCGATGTGATGTAACGGATGTCGACTCGGGATGTGAAATCGAAGAGCTGTGTTCGAATTCCAGTTGTTCATTACATTCACTTTTCACGCTCTTAGCTATGAGCTGAATGACAGTGACAGACCGGGGTCCCTTTAGGTCTTGGTTGGCAATTAGTCGAACGCAGAAAGATATGGCAACCTACAACGGGAAAAACTTCTACCTAGTCAGTCATGAATCGAAAGAGACATGATCACTAAACGTGTATCACGAAAAAATGAAAAGGATCTGACTAATATATATATATATATATAAAATTTATTCGAAAATTATAACATGAATGTTATAAAATCACTACAAAAATAGCCATTTTGTTTCAACACTTCTGGTGTCTTATCAAGTGATGGTGTTGAATGTAGAATAAAGGGTTTTAAAAGGTTCAAATCAATCAAATACCCCTCACAAGGGGAAAGCTGTTACATAAGCTGGAATGTCTAATCAAAATACAAGTATATGAGAATTCAAAAAACTTGAAAATGAACTTTGATTATAATAATTAATGATTTAATGTTAGGGTTAGACTAAAATAGAATTCATTCGAATTAATATTAAATTTTACTATGAAATTAAAAATTATCAATTTCAAATTTAATTTGTATTAAATTTAAAAAGTTATAAAATTATTTAAAGAAACTGAGGAAACATTTTGTTATTTATTTTGTTTTTATTAAAAGGCCAAAAATTCAGTCAGAATAAACGTTAAAACCTAATGTTGCTCTTAGCTTCCTTGTAGCTTAGATACATTTGAAGTGTTGATATTGGCAGGGGAGGGTGAAATCTTGCAAAAGACAATACATACACTATCAGATTATAATACATAAACACGTAGACATATTTAGATATATAAACACGCATAAATGCGACGTAAGAAGAATATATATATATATATATATATATATATATATATATATATATATAAAAAATTTTTATCGAGTCTAGATGAATGTGCAGCAGAAAGCACAGGACGGCCGTTTCGTATTACTTGCAACTCCTCAGTAGTGTGCATCCTATCTAAACTCGAACCCGGACCGTTACGATACAATGCAAGCGCCATACCAATGACATCGGTGACAAAGAAGAAACTGACTAGTTGGTCCAGCTTGCGTTGTATCATAACGGTCGGGGTTCAGTTCTTGGTAATGGATACGTATTGCTGATGAATCTCAAATAGGACGAAACAGCTGCCCAGTGTTTCCTGTTGAGGATCCTTCTAAATTCGATGAATTAGTATAAATGATTATTCAAATCCCTCAAATTTCTTTATATATATATATATATATATATATATATATATATATATATATATATATACACACAAAAGTGATAGAAATTATTAGGAGGATTTGAAATTATCATAATTAATTCTTTGAGTCTAGAAGAAACCTCAAAGAATGCCGAAAGCACTCAACGGCCGTTTCGTCCTATTTTGGGGACTCATCAGCAGTGCACATCCACTACCGAGAATTAAATAATTATTAAGCATCATTATTTCTGTTTCCTTTGTTCGCTTCTGAACGAATGAAACCAGCTTTGGTGTTGAAATAAACCGAAAACTATCTATTGGTTACAACGAACTTCTGCTCGAATTATACTGAAAGAATCTGATTACTAAAGTTCAGCAACAATGGCTTGTTTATTAATTAAAAGAGTTACATATTTGGAACATCGCGTCGTGTAAATTTGTGGCCTTACACCGAAGAAAAATAGAATTCATTTTAGCGATTAGAAAATCGTAAATACCATTACGACTTTTGAAAACATTTAAGCCTATCCGATCGTTCCTGATTTATTTTGGCTAATATTTAGTTAATGTCGTATTGGAGAAGGGCTTCTAAATAGCAACTGAAGCTGATCATCAATTATTAACCGTTCCTTATTCATTAGTTAGGTACATATGATTGTATTTGACATCCTTATGGGGTCGCAATCGCTGAATGTTAGTGGTGAGTAGTCATTTCACAACTGAAATCAACCTATGAAACGGCAATTTTTTGTAGTTGTGCATAATACGCACCCCTAATTTTGCTTATTAGTTTTTGAAAAAAATGCGTATTATACATTACGGTAATTCACACCAATGAATTAATTGCAGTCTAGCTTTGATCTCTTTCATGTGCTGTATCGGAACGCTTTTATACATTATGCGAACTATTGTCCTCATCTTTGTCGCCATATTTATTACAAAGTTTCGGCCGTTGTACGCCCCGGCCTCCTTCAGGTGGTTGGACTATCGAACTGAACCCTTTATTTTGATCCCTGGGGTAGACTGTTCTAGTTCCATGTGCCATGTTTAATGGATGTCAGTTATCTCCTGTTAATTTTCCCTCTGAAAGTTCTCCACTGCCTTAACCGGGTATTGAACTCACACTCTTTGGGTCTTGTCACTGGATCTAACCAACGCCTTTATCCACTGTGCCATGTGTCCTTCAGGACACAAGTTCGACATTCCAACAACCTGAAGAAGGACGGAGCGTACAATGGCCGAAACGTTGTAATAAATATGTCGACAAAGATGAGGACAATAGTCTGAATAATGTGAATAGTGTACATAATACCTCATTTCAGAAATATAGACAGATGCGGAAAGGCCGAAACGAATAATGTAAATAGTGTACATAATACCTCTCAGAAATATAGACAGATATCGAAAGGCCGAAACGCTGTGATAAATATGGCGACAAAGTTGAGAACAATAGTCCGAATAATGTAAATAGTGTACATAATACCTCATCTCAGAAATATAATCAGATACTGAAGGGCCGAAATGTTGTAATAAATATGGCGATAAAGATGAGGACAATAGTCCGAATAATGTATATAGTGTACATAATACCCCATCTCAGAAATATAGTCAGATACTGAAAGACCGAAACGAATAATGTAAATAGTTTACATAATACCTCATCTCAGAAATATAGACATATACTGAAAGGCCGAAATGTTGTAATAAATATTACGACAAGGATGTGGACAATAGTCCGAATAATGTAAGTAATGTACATATTAACTCATCTCAGAAATATAGACAGATACTTTTATATATAAAACAAGCAATGCTTCACAATGTTGAAGTTATTGACGATTGTTGATCACCAGAATTCTTCTTACAGATTTTTCCATTGTTTCTGCATTTGCTTCGGTGTATTCTACGCTATTTTATTGACTTCTCGAAGTTGTAATTTAAATTGCCTGACATTCTGAACTATTTTCATTATTCTTCTTTTTCTTGCTTTTCATTGCAATCATTTATTTGTCTTTGTCTTTACTAATCCCGAAACCACTAATCAGTGAAATTCATTTTTTTAATATCTCACTTTTAAATGATTTCAGAATCCCCATCGCAAATATAAAATATCGATAAGCTGAAGAACAGATTTAATTATTCTTGATATATAGCGACAAATTAAAAAGCCACATAAATTTCTCATTCTATCAAACTTAACCTAGAGTAATGGACTTGTCGACAGCTGAAAGTTCTTATTTTAAAAACATGATATAAAACAAATTGTATTTTGACACAGACTGTAATAATGCATGGCAAAAGCAATGAACCAAAAATTATCACTTATTGTTTTTCTTTCTTTCTTTCTTTCTTTCTTTCTTTCTTTCTTTGCGTTATGTTTGCTTCAGTATCTATATTATGGCCCTCCACAGCTTTCGGGCATTTTGTTTAATGAATAATTAATGTAATAAACCTCTTATTTTGTGTTTTTCATTCTTTCTTTACGTTACGTTCCTTCGGGATCTAAGTGGCCATGGTCCTCCACAGCTTTCTGACATTTTATTGATTCTCACAGAATGAACTAATGAACACCAAAAGTAATGAAGCAAAAATTATCTCTCATTTTGTTTGTTTCTTTCTTTGCGTTACGTTCCTTTAAAATCTGATTATGGCCCTCCACAGCGTACAGACATTTTGTTTATTTTTTGTATTACTGTTTGTTTTTTAATTTGATCTCTCTTTCTTTATGGTACATGTTCATTTGCAGAAACATTTTTTGCTTCTCTTGTTTTCAATGTACCAAATGAGTTATAAAATCACCAAACCTCTTTTCTCATCATGTACCCGAAAGTTTTCAGCTCTCACTGTGGTTTTCAATAATAGTTTCCTTGTAGTTGATCTTCTTCTTCAAACTTCCTCATTGGTCGCATGTTCTGCCTATGGTATTCTAAAAATTCCTTGGTAGAATCAAACTATGACTATTTGGACTTACTTTTTCCACAGATATGAAGAGGGGTGACTATATCGAATCAACTGCATCGTCTATTGCAAGGAAAGTTTTTTTTTTATTGTGCCGTGCCAGAAGATTTTACTCGTCAGAAATTATATTGCACATTTATAAATCTACCACTCGTCCGTGCATAGAATACTGTTGCCCTATCTGGTCTGGTGCTTCTGGTGTACATCTCGAAATTCTTGACAAAATACAAAGAAGGGTCTGTGATGTAATCAATCCTGAGCAGGTATCTTGACTTCAATCACTTTCTCACAGACTTGATGTGGCTTCCCTCTGTCTTTTCTACAAATATTTTCATGGCTACTGCACTGACGAGCTTTTTTTCCCTGGTGACCCGAATCCATGAATTTAAGCGTGCTACTAGATTGGCATCTAGGTTCCACTGTTGAAATAGCTAAATGCAACCGCCAATTCTACTTTTCTAGTTCGTGTGGAACTCCCTTCCGTTTTCTTGCTTCCCTGATAACTACAATCTTCCAAAAATTTAAATGCAGCATCAATTTTCATCATCTCTCTTGTTGAACCGTATTTCTTTTTTGTCCTTCCATCAGTCCTTCCCATTCTCAATCTTTTCATTCTCTTTCACTTTCACTCCCTGTAAATCTTTTCATTCTCTTTCACTTTCACTCCCTGTAAATCTTTTCATTCTCTTTCACTTTCACTCTCTGTTAACTGCTGTGTACTAGTGGCATTACATCCTTGATCGGCGTAAAATGATTAAGAAAAACATTTCATTTGCCTCAAAACCTTTTTCTTCATCTGTGACGAAATTGTCTAGCAATATAGGAGGAGGTTAGCCATTAGATGACGGCTTCAGAATTCTTATCTGTGGTTCTAATGTTTTGTAGAGACTTAAATATAACATTCGAAACAATTCCCAAATAACACATGTAATGTTGTCTTCAAATGCCACATTCACTGGTTTCTTTAATTTCTGTGACGTTTTCAAAGATGTGCTCTTCTTGGCTGCTGCTATAACATCTATCAAAAGACACGTGTTTTCAACGGAATTTTTCACAATTACGTCTGGTCCATTTTCCTAGCTTTCCTGATCATTCTAAACTCTAAAATTCCAGAGACTGGTAACCTTATCATTCTGTAAAACTTCTGGTAGATTATTATTATTATTATTATTATTATTATTATTTCCTTTGATTTCTGGCGTGTACACATTTCTTTGCGGGTCCCGTCCAGGCACCTAAGGTTAGAAATGGCATCAAACTTTCCACTGCCCCCAAAAATTTTAAAAAATAAAAAATATTTTACATAGACAAAACCCTTCGTAAAGTGTGGGTGGGCTGTACTTGAGAACAATTTTTTGTATTTCTTTAAGGCATGGACTTCCAGGAATCCCTTCAATTAGTCTACTGGAATCTTTTCCAACCAATCCTGCTATAACAGGGATTGTTGATGTTCCTATGTGCCACATTTTTGAGATTTCGATTTCATGGTCCTTGTATTTTGACAGCATTTTGAAAGATATCTTCAAAGATACATTGCAGTCTGCAGGGACTTCCATATCAATAAGGAGGCACTTTTTTGCTTGTGGTCTTTAATAACAATGTCTGGGCGGTTGACTTTGATTGTTCTGTCAGTGTGTATTGTGTAGTCCCATAGAATTGTACCAGGTCCTATCTCCGTGACCAGGTCTGGATGGTGTTCATACCAGTTTCTTTCAGTTTCCTTCCCGTAGAAGTTGCAGATTTTCCAATGCAGATATTGGCCCACTCTGTCATGCCGGGTTTTATACTCAGTGGCTGCCAATACCGTGTAACCTGATACAAGATGATCAATTATTTTTAGATTTTTTATTATTATTATTATTATTATCATCGAATATAATTATCTTCGCTTCTCTCCATTATTTGCTGTCTATTCGAACCAAAATACAGGACTGGTGAAAATGAAATGCTATATTGCATTCACTTTCTATCAGAGACTAATTTGCTTAAATATCCACGTAACAAATGTTTTATAGATTAGTTAATTTAATGCACCACTGCGGCGGCGATAATTTATGGAATAATGAGAATATTAAATCTCACAAGTGTGGAATTTTCTGATAAATGCCAAGGAGAAAGAAAGGAAGCTTTAAATATTAAACACGGATTTGGTGTAGTTAAATAAGTAGAAACCACTTTATTTGCGAATAAAGTGCCTTAAGTTTAACCCGGGGCTTTAAATCTGCATTACACTTTTGAAAAAAGAAAAAAAAAGTAAAATTAATTTTCTTTTTTTTAAAATCATGGAAAGGCAATTAAACACATAAGGAGATGAAATCAGAAAACGTTTCTAGTAGCAATTTCCTTTGGTGGGACTAACAAAAGTATCACACACTTTTACGGATATCACGTTCATATAACTTGGGGTCTCGTGAGGAAATAAAAGGAGGTGGACGGATGACGTTCTGATTTTCGGCTCACTTGAGTTTTCACCATTCCAGTTGCTACAGGAATTTGAGACGGAAAAAAAAACGAAAAAGAACACTATCGTCAATCACTGCTCGATCGATAGACCCAGTTCGAGGAAAGCACTCATATTCTTCGTCATTTTCCGTCTGAGACTGCTTAGTAATAAACATGGGAGGAGAAATACTGGATTGTCGTAGCTTTAATTACACATGGTCGGCTCTGTTTGAGAAAAACTAGGTTGTAGCGTTGTAGATATATTTTAAGAAACATCGACTTAATAGCACCCGAGAGAAAATCACAAAGGGAAAAAGTCAAAGAATGAGAATGTTGCGAAGGTAGGAATTGGTGTGGCAGAATGAACGTCGCAGGAAGAAAGAATAAACAACCATTATTGATAGATAAAGAACGTGAGGGATCTAATTTCTTTGAACGTCTTTTATTCTTTTTCTTCGGTTGATTCTGACCAAATAATTTTGTATCATTTTTTTTCCATTCGAATTTTCGATACAATCCTGATTAAATCGTCTTGCCCAACTTTTCCTTGTCTAGATTTTCATATAATATTTTCATATTTGCATTAGGTAGCGCTTTTCCGTGGAAAATCATCTTATATAATTTATTTTCCAACATTTATTTTAATCGTAGAACTTAATGTAGCCATCCCGTCATTTCTTTGAAACGTCAAAATAAATAATACCATCTTCCTAAATTAAACAAATCTACACAACGAGATCGTTCCGACTGAGTATATTTTGGCTTTTTGTTCAGAATAAACTGTCAAAATTGATCTCAGTCAGTTATGTCTTATGTGCAATATACGCTTAGGCGATCATGTATCTTTCGATACATGACTGACGAGGAAAATTTTTACCATTTCTTTCTGCGATAGACCAGTTGCCATCCAAGGCTATAGAACCAGGTCTGTTCTGCTATTTACCCATAGCTGGGGAGCAGAAGGAGAGGATTCGTATCTTTCCGAAGAGTATTAGCGCGTAAGTGAATGTAATGGATTCGACTGGAATTCGAACTCGGCTCTCCGATTCTTCAATCCGAACCGCTATCCATTACTCTACCGTGCCTATATTATATGTTTTAATGTCATACTTAAGAGTCAATCTCAACATATATCAGTTCATTGCAAATGTTTGTGCCCAGTTTTCATTGTTAATAACTTGCAACTGGTGTTTGTTTCGCTGCTGATTTCTGGTGTGTTCGAGATTGAAAGCTTCCATCGTTCAGTTTCGAGTCAGACTTTATTGCATGTCTTCTCCACAAATGAATGCCTTAGAGATGGAGGATGAAAAGTCGCACTTTTGCCTATTAGTTCAGCTCTTCGGGCGGTCAAAAAATAATGTGGCAGATTTCGTCAGGCTGATTTTCACCTAAACGATCAATCACGTTCCGGACAAGCTTCCGACATCGATGGAGAAGAGAATGCAAAGTCTTTGAAAATAGACATCTCAACTGACTTTTAGCATTTGCAGAGAATTGTGTTCAAGAAAAAGGCCGATTTTGAAAATAGAAAAGTAGTCATTTGCCACCACGACAACGCAAGACCACATGTTGCAAAACAGTCCTTGCAGAAGCTTAAAGAATTTAAATAGGAAAACACTACAGCACCCACCATATTCTCCTAATTTGGCTCCTTTGGATTTTCATTTGTTCCGCTCTGTACAGAACAATTTAAATGACAAATACATTGAATCTTCATCTCCATCAACGACAATTGGTTCACTGTGTCAGGCCAGAAAGCTTTTCTCCATCCGTCAAATCTATAAATCAACCATCCGTCCTTGCATGGAATATTGCTGTCATATATGGTCTGGTGCCCCACTGTAAGTATTGTGGTCCTCGACAAAATCCGGAGACGAATATGCAATGTGATAGATCCTGATCTGGCATCTAGTCTACAGTCGCTTTCTCAAAGACGTGCTGTGGCTTCCCTCTGTCTCTTCTGTAAGTATTTTCACGCCAACTGATCCGACGAGTAGATTTCTCTGGTTCTCAGACTGCATGAATTTAAGCGAGCTACTAGGTTGGCATTTCGGTCCCACCCTTTCACTGTGGAAACGGTTTAATGTAACTGTCTCTTCTACTCAAACAGCTTCTTCTCTCGCACTTCCCGTCTGTGGAAATCCCTTCGTGTTGCTTAATTCCGTGATAACCATAATCTTCAAATATTCAAGTACAATGTCAATCGACATCTTCTGATACCATGATCTTGTCCCCCGTCCTTCACTGTATCCTTCCCCCAAAAACGCCTCTTTACTCTTGTTTTCAATCCTCTGTGACCCCTTGCGTGCTAGTGGCACTCCTGCCTTGCTTGAAGTGAATTGCTTAAAAAAAAAAAAGACAATACATCCCTGTTTTTATTCTATTTTCTTCTGAGCCATACGAAACTAAATTTAATAAATAGCAAGGATCGGGCTCCCCACTCACACACACAAACGGTAAAAGAGCTCATCTTACGAACCAGTTTATTGGGCTAAAATGCACTGAAAATCGACAAGATGTTGTTAATATATTTCTCTCTCACGTGGTACGACGTCATAGAACCGCATCATGAATTTGCGAACTGTCTGCTATTCCGCGACCGTTATCGTCGCATAGCAATCTTCTGTCAACATACCAGGATATCATCTTTGATAGTAAATATCTTTGTCGAAATGTCCATATACCCAATCCGAATATGGCTCATGTGAGCCGAAAGCTAAGATCAAGGAGCAGCATAATAAAAAAAAATGCCAGACTTTATTTTGCCTTTGTTTTCTCTCGAAATTAAAGCAACTATACAAAGATTAAAATGGCTCACAATAAAAAAAACAATAGACATTCGTTGTCTGTTATATTTAACCATATATGTTTGAATATATATATATATATGTGTGTGTGTGTGTGTGTTTGTATGTATGAAGAAATATCGTCTTAAGGTGCGCTATATTTATGGGATAAAGTGCTCAATATCAGAGATAGAGCGTTTGTAAATATAAAAGTGAACATAGAATTCAACACTTAGATGCGGTAGTCTGTTTCATGCTAGACGTAATCGTCAGGCCACCTATGACGTCGTGGCCTGACGATTGCGTCTAGCATGAGAAAAAGAATGTCGCCTCTAAGTGTTGAATTCTATGTTCACTTATATATACACACACACACTCAAAGTAGAGAGTAACTGAATGAGGTTGTAGTAAGGGCATAAAGTCTATATTTGCAGATCAATGAAAGTCTGAACTGTTTGAACTAAGGAATGTAGCTTGTTTGAACATTTGCCATGGAAATAGCGTTAAAGCGGCGTAAAGCTATCTCTGTTTAGTCTATGGAAAATGGGTTGGTGAGTGGAATATATATATATATATATATATATATATATATATAGACAATTTTGTGCACACAATTCTGAATCATCAGCACAAGAACGCTATAGATAACGGTCAGAGTTTCCACACTCTGGAAACTGCATTAACTGCACGATACCCGTGTCGTGTTATTGGATATTATAAATATATTCACTAATATATAGTTTCGGGGTAGAAACCTCTTCGATCCTGGCTTGAAACATTGAGTTGTCTTGTCTGATGAACTGTGATACAACGAAACATGCCTGTATGCGAATGACACACACACACACACACACACACACACACACACACACACACATATATATATATAACAAAAATCTTAGTAATCCGTATGGCTAATCTCATGGAGGATGAAATCCAGAGAGTTCAATATTAAGTCAGAGCGAATAATTTCATTTAAAGAAAAAATACCAAGGCTCCATTTGTAATAATTTATTTCACCAGAGAATTTTATTTTTCTCTGGATCTTCAGACTTTATATACATATATATATATATATATATATATATATATATATATATATATATATATATATATATATATAATCTGATGCAATCACGAACGACGCAATATTTTTCAGGGCCAAACAAATTTCATCATACACCGCGAAAATAGATCCATATTACTACACAACAATGCAAATGATCTGATATGAGGAAAAGAGAAATCGATTACACCCTGTCACATCAGTGGGTCTAAATCTGTGTATGCTGAAAGACAAGCTAAAGTTGTGGTTGTTTCGATTAATTTGCACCAGGGTGTAAACTGCACTACTTAAATCCTCTTCTTATGTCCATAAAACAACCTTTACTGAATTATGCTCAACGGCGTGTGTCTCTTGGATTTTGCATTGGGTGTAATATAATGTATATCACAATTTCGTTTCGTCATATTATATCCTGTTGCTTTTCCGATAAGACAAACGGATTTCTTCCTCGTCGCTCGTGAAACTGATTTGAGGAAATTCAATCATTTTTTTCGCCTATTTATCACGAATCTCAAATTGTACTGCTTCCCTCTCATTCATTATCATTATCAATGCTGTTTACGTTTTAAAGAAATAAAAACACTGCATAAATAAAACGAAATAAAATATAATTGAAGCGTTAAAATAGAAAATCGATTTATCGATTTTATTCTCAATGAGATATTAAAAAAAAAAAAAGAATTCATCCTTAAGAAAATACTCCGACTTTTCTACGTTATTTTGATTTCCAGGTTTTTCACGAAAAATGCAACGATTCATAAAATGATGGAAATATTTGCGCATATATATATATATATATATATATATGTATTGCGCGGACGAACTTTTCAACATATCAGAAACAGAATTTTTTTCTAAATACGTCCGGTTGATTATGATTCACACTTTCTATTTTATAAATGGATGTCCGAACGTTTAAATAGGATGCCGGAGAGACGAGTTCCAATTCCCATTAGGTTCGTTATATTTTACCTTATGAACAAATACCCTTGTGAAATGTATGATTTCACCTCTTCCCACACAGATATGGGTCAATTCGTAAAACCTGTATTACTATACCATGATTATCTAAAAAAAAAAAAAAGATTCTTAAAATCTGAAAATATTTGGTGGCTTTAAATAACCCTAAAAAGTTTGATAAACCGTAGAAAACGAATCAATCTATCAATTGGTAAGTGTGACCATAACAGAAAGTCATAGATCTAAAAATCATATAGGAATTCTAAGAAAGCAAATTCTAGAAATTGGGGACAAACTAGTTTCAACTTTCCATGGGAACTTCCTTTTTCATGTAGGATTATTTATTATAGAGGCTACGAAACCATAATGCTTATATAGTTTCTTTTCGATCCTTGGTATCCATGACTGTCAGGAAATAAGGATATAGAACATAGAATAGATTGGGCTAGAGATACAGCCGCATGAATGGTCATGGACGCGAGGCTGCACGGCTGTATCAAGCTTGGCTGCTGTGTATCTTCGCGTTGCTGAGACAGGATCCGTGGCACACAAAACTATGAATCAAAGACCACGCCTGAACACGAAGAACACATTCTACAGGCTGTCGGAGACGAATACACGTCAAGTGGTACTAGAATGTCGTACATCTGATAGTACCGTATGGAGGGTACTTCAAGTGCAGCTCCAGTATATGTATCATTTACACCGTGTGCAATACCTTTCGCCCTCTGATAACACACCACTACCGATCCGTTGTTTGTCTTTTCAGTCTTCTTTACGTTATGAGGCAACATATGAAAGAGATGGAATAACAAATTTACAAAACCAATATTTGCGTGCGGATCAGAATCACCATGCTACAATACAGGTTAGACAGCAGTATCAGTTTACGATTAATGTGTCGGCTGGATTTGTAGGTGAATGTCTGGTAGGTCCATATGTTCTCCAAGTACGTCTTACAGGAGACGTTTACAGGGGCTTTATTTCGAACACACTTCCAGTTCTGCTAGAGGATGTACCCCTGATAATACTAAAAAATACTAAAACTGATGGAGCTCCAGCACATTATAGTCACATTGTTCGTGATGCACTGGCTGACATCTACCATAAAAGATGCATAGGTAGAGAAGGACCGGTTCTATGGCCTGAACGTTCCTCTGACCTCAATCTTTTGGATTTTTATCTCTGGGGCCACCTAAAACAATTGGTTTATGCAGCAGACATTAATAATGCAGAGTCGCTTCATCAACGTGATATGGGGGCCTGCGAAACCATTTGATACCGTGTGGGAGTATTTGAAAGGGTCCGCCAGTCGATTATCCGACGGGTGAATGCATGTGTAGAAGCAAGCAGAGGACATTTGCTATGAGTTGTTGTGTTGAGGTACAACAATGGCCTTTTGGACATATGTTTATATGGACATTTTACCTGGTTTTGGTGTCAGGAAGCCACCCCAAAGTTTGAAAAAAATTTTTTTGATGCACCCGGTATAAAGGTCGTATCCGAGATTTCGGCGCTAGTGGGTCATCCTATGACCGTTATAACCAATGAAAGTTCATACAAAGCAATTCCATTGATTTTTAAGCTTGTTAACCATTACACCACGTCGGAGGGCTTTCTCTTTCTGCCTCTTCGAGTTGTAGATATAATTCATATTTATATTCATATTTTCTGTATTTGTCTCTCTTTTCAAGCATTTTTTTTTCCTTTCTATTTCGAACAGGCACATCACAACGGACATTTGACATTTATTAGACACTTCTTATGTTTTAAACATATCGGGAATGTGCTTTCCATGATGTCTATATTTTTTATATCCTGAGACGCCGTTTGATTTCCTTTCAGCGCACATTTTAATGCCAAGACCCCCTCCGTATATACACAGTGCGATGGGTAAATTGTCGCCGTTTTATATTTCTAATGTACGTTGATTGTTTGTGATTTTATAGACTTCACAGTCTAGAAGGGCCACTTGGTCAACGTCACTTGGAAAAAGAACACCATAACGCAATACACCTCGCCAGAAATTTAGAGATCGTGTGCTGTGCCGCTTAGAATACGCACCGGAAGCTCCAATACGAACATTCCAAATTGTTTAATTGTCAATCTGAGGAAAATTTGGAAAGAGTTCGCTGAGTTTAATAGTGATTACGAAGGAACGGCAGCTCGGAAAAATCACTCTGATTGTTCTAATATGAAAAGATCTCCCGAACTTGTTGTTGTGGCTTTCATACTCAACACGGAAGCCTGCATTAAGTGCCATGAGGAAATAGTGCTGTCCTCGGTCAAGCGGGTGGCTGCTGGAAGACAACATGTCTGGCAACAGGAATACGCACCATGCCAGACACACAAGAGAAACCAGTCATGGCTGTCAGACAGTTTCTACGACCATATGACTCTTTATATCTGACGTCCTAACTCCCCAGACAGTAGCCACCCCCACCTCTTGATTATTATGGGCGGGTCGCAGTTGAACGAGAGACCAACAAAACTTCTTATAACATTAAAGATGAACTGAATGTAAGGATTATGGCAGAATTCACCAAATCAAACAGGGAGTTGCAGGAGATTCTGAAGTCGTGTAGTTAAAGCAAAAGGCTTTTCGATTGAATGAATTTACTCTTTAGTATTTCAAGATATTTTTTGTAATTTTGGTAAATATATCAGTTAAAATAATGTTATTTTCATTCTTGCGTAATTTAGACGACAATTTATCCATCGCACCCTGTATGTCTATATATATATATATATATATATATATGGTGAAATTAAATGACCGCAATTTTTGAAACCGTTATAATGCAAAAAATCACTTGTGAAAACAACACGTATTTTAAAACAAATGTCTATGAAATTAGTTTTATGTAATTGCATCAAATTCTTAATTGTTCTTCTGTTTTGTTCTATAACCAGTGTTGCACGTTTAATCAAAGTATTAAAAGGCTATCAATAACTTGAGGGATGCGCTCAGCTTCTAAGAAATGTCTTCCACTTGAAGGAATATCATGTAGTGTCTTTGTAATTTCAAACTTTTCCATTAGACGGAGTAATTTCTGATAGAACAAAAGGATCCTCTTTTAAATTGCTCTTTATTTTATCAGCTCTCATCGTTGCTGTTGCACTCTTATGAATCAATCATATATATATATATATATATATATATATATATATATATATATATATATGTGTGTGTGTGTGTGTGTGTGTGTGTGTTCTCCTATGTGTATATATATGTGTGTGTTCGTATATATATATATATATAATATATATATAT